>JANZXR010000172.1:33250882-33280245 GCA_027575705.1 Erythroxylum echinodendron | reverse complement strand
GGTTTTAAAAATCTTGTGATTTACATTACTGGTTCTTATTCTTTTAATGTATGTGATGCCATGTGGAGTACTGTAGTAATTGCATGTAACGCTCCGTTATCTTAGGTTATGTGTCGGAATGACCTACGGGCGTCCCGGTACGTACCCGAGGATAATGGGGTGTTTCACTTGCTGAAGTCCATAGATGGATTTCTTTAGTTTGCAAACCATTTACTTTGCATCTTGAAACACAATGTTTTCTGGCTGTACCATATAAATCGTCTCATCAATGTCACCATTGAGAAATGTTGTCATAACATCCATCTGATATAACTCAAGATCAAAATGTGTCACTAATGCCGTTATTATCCTGAAAAAGTCTTTCGAAGAAACCGGAGAGAAAGTCTCTTTATAATCAATGCCTTCTTTTTGTGTAAAGCCCTTTGCGACAAGATGAGCCTTATACCTTTCTACATTGCCTTTTGAATCCTTCTTGTTCTTTAATATCCATTTGCAACCAATAGGTTTCGCACCTTTAGGCAATGGTACAAAGTCCTAAACATCATTGTCCTTCATGGACTTTATCTCTTCATTTATAACATCAATCCACTTTTGAGAGTTAGAACTTTCTATGGCTTGACGGAAGTTAATTAGATCATCTTCCACCATACCAATGTCAACTTCATGTTCTTGAAGAAATACAACATAATCATTTGGAATTACACTTCTCCTCTCTCTAGTGGATCTTCTTAATGGCATAGGCTCATGAGGTTGTAGAGTTTGTTCTTCTGGAACAAGTTATTGAACTTGAGGAGGAGTTTCCATGACATTGTCTTGATCCAGAATTGTTTCTTGAACAATGTCAAAAATGAAAACTTAACCCTGATCATTGTCAATATCAGTTAAAGGAATTTCAACGTGTTCTTCTTCAAAAACAAAGTCCTTAATCTTTTCTCCCCCGCAAACTCAACATCCTTAAAAATCCGGGCATTTTTTGTCTCAAAAATTACCTTAATAGTGGGATCATAAAACGTGTAACCCTTGGATTTTTTAGAATATCCAATAAAATAACAACTGATAGTCCTTGCTTACTTCAACTGGACATCCCCGTCTAAAATTCATAAGGGGTCTTATCATTGATTTAGTTGGAACTCTGTTAAGTATATATGATGCGGCCTTTGGCTTCTCCCCAGAGTGATTCTGGCATGGTAGAATAACTAATCATACTCCTTACCATATCCTTAAGGGTTATGTTTCATCTTTCAACAACACCATTCATGCTAGGCGAACCTGGCATAGTGTATTGTGGGACGATACCACATTTCTCTAGGAATTTTGCAAACGATCCTGGACGTTGTTCACCTGATCCGTCATATCTACTGTAGTACTCACCACCAGAATCAGATATGACACTTTTAATCCTTTTGTTGAGTTGGTTCTCAACTTCAGCCTTAAAGTTTTTTAACACGTCCAAAGATTGTGATTTGTTATGGATGAAATAAAGGTAGCTATATTGCGAGAAGTCGTCTATGAAGGTTATAAAATACAGTTGACCATTCTAAGATGCTATAGTGAATGGCCCACAAATATCCGTATGGATAAGTTCTAAGACATCTGAAGCCCTATTGGCACCCAATCTCCTGACATTTGTTTGTTTCCCTTTAATGCAATTAACACAAGTAGCAAAATCTGTAAAATCAAGGAGATTGAGAATTCCGTTTGACACAAGTCTCTCAATTCTCCTTTCGGAGATGTGACCTAATCTCTTGTGCTATAACGAGGCAGAATTCTCTCCGGTTAATTTATGCTGTAAACTTCATGTACTCACGTGCAAGGCTTCATTAAATGAAGCATTAGTGTCAAGCATATACAGATTATTGTAACCTGATAAAGAACCGGTACCAACCAAATTTGAATTTTGAAAAATACTAAATGTTCCATTTCTAAATGAACATCAATAACTAGATTTGTCTAAAGCCAAAATAGAAATCAAATTCCGTCTAAAAGACGATACAATGGAAGTCTCAACTAAATCTAAATAATATCCAATTTTTAACTATAATCTAAAATTCCCTCTTGCTTTAACTTCTACCGACTTGCCGTCACCTACATAGATGTATCTTTCACCATCAATTGGTTTTTGGTAACTCAGGCAACCCTATATAGATACACTGATGTGAGTTATCGCACCAGAATCTAACTACCAAGTGTGTCTAGGTACCGAAGTCAAATTAATCTCAGAACAAATTAAAATAAGAAGCATACCTTTCTTTGCACACCATGCGTGATAATTGGCACATTGCTTCTTTACATGACCTTCAGCCTCACAAAAGAAAAACCTTTTGGATTTTTATCCTTCTGCTGTCTTTTTTTTATGTTGTCAGAACCACAACTTCCTTAGTTTTCTTTCTTTTGTTCCTTTTGTCCTTAGATGATGTGTCTAAGTGACCACTTTTTGCCTTATTATGCTTCAACCTTTTCTCTTCTTGGACACAATGTGAGATAAGCTCATTAATCTCTTTTTAATAGTTATAGCTCACCTTGAATTGACTGTATTGTGCTAGAAGAGATATCAAAACAACATGCACTAACAAATCTTTGGATAATTCCAACTTAAATGCTTTAAATTTTGAAGCAATGTGAGACATTTTTCCATAACATACTCGCTTATGTTTCCTTTTCCTACATACTTCATTGAGATAAGCTTTGCCAAAGTGTACTTGTTTTAGCCTTTTCATTTTTGGCAAATCTTTTCTCAAGATCCTCATGAAAATCGTTAGCCGTAATATTCTGATCGGACATACTGCCCCGAAAAACTTCTGGAATGGCACGTTTCATGATCATCAAGCTCACACGATTGGATCTTTCCCAACTTTCCATCTCTCTCTTTTGATCAGAGTTCCTCTCACCAGTAAGTGGATCAGGTTGATTGACTCGTAAAGTAAGATCCAAGTCCATGACTCCGAAAACAATCAAAACGTTCTCCTTCCATGACTTAAAATTGGTGTCATTAAGCATAGGTATTTAATTAACACTAGCAGAGATATTTGCAGCAGAACTAGGAGCTGAACAGAGAACAAACAAACAAAATCTAATTACTCACATAACAACACTATAATATGCCAAATTAATGATATACAGATAATGGTAGGGCCCCATCACAAAATGCCTAGCACAACATTAATATTTAGTCTTTGGACAGAAATACTAACTTGTAAGTGGTACCTTGGTGTAGTAATTAAACACTGACAATAAGGCATGTTAAACAATAAACCTTTCTTTGGACCAATTTAATATTCACATATTATACTGAATAATTGCCACATATTTACCACCACAAGTGTATATGCAATTTGGGTCAAATATTAACTTTCCTTTGGGCCAATCAATATTCGCATGAATAACATACACACAAAACTTTTTAATTTCACAAAAGAGGTTGCTTTGGCAATATGTTGCTTCAATTAATTTAATTTCAAATGCTATATATATATTTTAAATTACCAAAATCTGAAATTAAAATACTCAAATTTTGCCTAAGCTGTATGAAAGTGTCATAGCTCCAATTTGTTAATGCTATGACACTGACAATTCTGTCAGCTCAAATCAAGAATTAGGCCAAAATTTTACAAATCAAATCAGAAATTATAAATTTTGAATCCCAAAGCTCATTCCTCATAATATTAATCCGTAACATGCATACTAAAAAGTATGAATTTAAAATTGTATAAGATGCTAAAACTTTAGGGATTTTTTTTTTTGGTCTTTATCTACCAGAAGTACGCAACAAATCTTTAAAAAGTCAAATAATAACACCAAATAAAAGTCATTTTTGTCTATCCAATGGTTAAAACTTAAAACAAAGTTTTACGCTGAAACGTTTTTGAAACTTAAAAGCCATTAAATGCTTTACCAAAAACACAACCACCAAAGTAGAGGACAATTCGTTCAGTATTTTTCTTCTTCTTTTCCAAATCATATGTACGAAAAAATCAGATCTAAAACCCATATACATGTATGAAAAAAAAATAGATCTGAAACCATGAGACATAAGAAACATAATTGTATATGCCAATAACTAGATCCACATAAATGAAGCTAAAGATACTCTATTCATACACAAGATAAAAAACAAATCATTCTTGATGACCTAATCATGATTAAAACTCTGATATCACTTGTTGGTATTTAATTCCTTTAAAGTCAGGATTCATTTATATTAAATCATCAAGAATTAAATAAAAACAGAAGCATGTCTGAATTCATTGTGAAATCTGCATTGGAGTCTTGCAGTTTAATCTTCCAAATTATAACGTAGCCTTTTCTCCAGAGTTTTCCCTGAATTCTTTGTTTTCTATCTAATGGTGGGATATCAGAAAAGCAGAATGTGCACACGTTTAATTTGGAGACCATAACCCCTTTTATTAGGGTAAAACTCTAATCTAATTTCTAGTTTGATCCGTAATAAAACTAGAAATTATAAATCCAATCTTAACATATATAAAACTCATACTTAAAATAGATACATAAAGTTCAAAATATGATAACCGCATTAGACCACTTTAATTAATTAGACTTAACTTTATATGATAGCCTTTATATATAATTATACATATATATAAGCCTACATGTTTAATTAAAAAATCATTACATGCTTTGACGCATCTGAGCACTCAACTTTGTCCTGAACCATGTAAAAGATGGTTCTCTCACTGTAACCCAAGCTGCACAGATACGAGATGTAATCTTCAAGTTGGATGTCACATACACTTCCGGGGTCTACTGATTTTAATGGTAGAACATAGCCTGCTCCAATGGCCAATAAATTGGTAGGAAGCTACCTTTCTTCAAAAATCGGTTGTCCCAATCGGTTTACTGTGTATGTAGTAGTCATTATAGGATATCTGATGGCTATTGGCGACTAGTCAGGGCGGGCATTTTTTAGCAAAGCTACAACGCCACTAAGATACGGGCAAGACATTGATGTCCCAGAAATGATGTTCAATGTTTCTTTTGTATTGGTCTTGTTCTCCACAGAAACGGGCCAAGCTGCGAGAATATCAACACCAGGGCATATGATATTAGGTTTCAAGATTTGAAGACTCTGTAGGTTTGGTCCTCTAGAGGAAAATGGGGTCACAGAAGGAGCGTCACGGGCACCAAGTATAGTTCCTTGGAAGGTTATTTGACCTTTTGGTCTCATTGTGGAGTCTACTTAAGTTCAATTTTTATCCCACCTACGTAGCTTATGTGGGATGCAGGAAGTACATGAGAATCAACTAAAATGTTGCAGTCATTAAGCTCGTCGTTCCTGAGAATCATGCCAACTCCACCAGCATTTTGCACTTCTATTCCTTTTCCAATTCTTGATACACCTCTACCTTTCTAATCAGGACTATCTTCCCCTTCACATTAACTCCTTTTTAGTGTTCCTAGTCCGCAGTATGTCAATGCCTAAGAGCCACTCTTATGTGGTAGGTTCGGTATCCGGGAAAGTACGATAGTCACTGTCATGATAATTTTTTAAATAAAAGTCTTAAATAAAGCTTAAAGACAATGTTTTCAGTTTTAATATGTGATTATTTGACTATGCATTTGGTTTCTACATTTATAGCTAATTTTCATACACATTATACCCATATAGAATGTGAGGATGACATAAATATCTATTCCTTATGTTTGTGGTCTTTTTGGGTACTAGTAAGATTGTAGTCAACATAGTGGCCTTTCGAGTCAGTGTTTGGATTGTACAACTTGCATGCTTGGGGATGTCTCTGGCCTCATAATCAGTTATTCTGCCCATAGGTGTTGATGTTATATGATATTTTGAGATGTATATAAAAGCATTAGATGGAAGAAGATTGTTGCTTAAATGATCTATTCACCCACAGGTGGTTATGTCATGAGAGTTGATGGTTTGTACTCTTATTGCTTTCATGTCGAGGTCTAATTGCATATATTATGTATTCAACTCACAGGTGTTTCATAATATGTGCAATCGGATTCTCTAAATAGATAACGTTTTAATACTTTAAAGTATCACTATTATTATCCTGCATTTATAATGATCTTTGCATCGTCTTTTCTATTTTTCAGTCACCTTTTTTGTGAACAACAATGCTGTTGAAGTTAAAACCTTAAATGGTTTTAGTTTCAAGAAGTGAATGAAGGATGTTGAGTTTGCCCTAGAGATGGCTGACGTCAACATGATGATGAACATTGAGAGGCCTCCTCCACTTACAGATGTCAGCTTGGAAGCTAACAAAGCAGCGATGGCAAACTGGGAGCAGTCAAATAGGATGTGCTATTTGACTATCAAGAGGTCGATCCCTGATCATTTGCTTAGTGGGTTGTTGGAAACGACCATAGCGAAGGAGTTCATGGACAACATTTCCCAGAGGTATAAGGTGACTTCTCATGCAGAGCAGAGTGCCTTGATTAAGGAATTGTTCTCCATGTGGTATACTAGAGAAGGAGGCGTTCGAGAGTATATCATCCGAATGGTGCACCTTCAGAGCAGGTTGAAGGCACTAGATATATCGATTACTGACGCTCTTATAGTGCATTAGGCACCAAAAATTCTTCCTCAGGAGTTTGAGATGTTGGCCACCTCCTACATCTCTCAGGATGAGAACTGGGACATCAATGTCTTGATTTTCTAGTATGCTGCAGCTGAGGAGAAGATCAAGAGTTCTCCTCATATAGCCATGTTTGCAACTACCAATGGTAAAGGAAAGGCTAAACCCTAATAACCTAAGATAAGGATAAGAAACCCAAACCTCTCCGCAGATTCAGAGTGGGCAATCCAACATTGTTAAGGGTCCACATGACCTACAGAGTATGAGGTGGTTCTTCTATAAGAAGAAGGGGCATAGAAAGGCCGATTGCCTGAAGTACAAGCTATGGAATGTCAAGCAGGAAATATCAGGTAACTCCTCGGCCTATGTGATTCATGAATCCAATGTAGCTATGACCTTATCAATTTCTTAGTGGTTAGATAGTGGAACTTCTAATCATGTTACTTTCACAATGCAGGGGTTCACATCTAGGAGAAGGCCAACTAAAGGGGAGGAGAAGCTGATGGTCGGCAATAATGAAGAGGTGGATTTTTTTCAGGAAATGTAGGATTAAACCTTGATACGGGGTTTATATTAATCTTACAAGACACAATTATATGCCGTCTTTTAGACGAAACTTGATCTCTGTATCAGTTTTGGATAAAGAAGGTTATCGTTTTGTATTTGATACTTCGGTTGTAAATATTTTTAACAATACAAAACATATTGAAACTGCCTTCTTATCTTACAGATTATATAGTATATATCTTACCCCTAATGAAATGTATGTCTCTTCTTATATTGCCGAACTTATTACTCGAAAGAGAGCCTTCGTAAAGGAAACACGCACATGTTGTATCATAAACGTCTTGGCCACATTTCCAGGGAGAGGGTTGAGGATTGATAAAGGATGACATTCTCCTAACTCTAGACTTTGGTGATCTGGAAATATGTATCGATTGTTGTAGAGGTAAGTTGACCAAGATAAAGAAAAAATGGTCAACTCATGCTTCTAGTTTATTGGACCTCATATATACAAACGTTATTGGTCTCTATACAGTCACGTTATGCAATGCTAGATATTTTCTGACATTTATAGATGATTATTCCCATTATAGTTATGTGTTCTTTCTTAAAGAGAAGTTTGGATTTCTTGATAAATTCAAGATATTCAAGACTAAGGTTGAGAACTAATTGAGAAAATAAATATAGATAGTCAAATCTGACAGGGAAGGGGAATTCTATGGTAAACATGGGGTTGTAGCACAAGAAAAAAGTCCGTTTGCCAGGTATTTGGAATCAATTGGAATAGTGACTCAATTCACTATGTCTGGTAGTCCTGAGCAAAATGGTACAGTTGAAAGGTGCAATCGCACCCTAAAAAACATGATGAGGACAATGCAGAATAGGATTAACCTACCTGAATACCTTTCGGATGAAGCTATTAAGACAACACTGTATACTTTGAACATAGTCTCAAGTAAGTCAGTACCAAAGACTCCTTTTGTACTCTAGAAAGACTGGAAGCCAAGCCTTGTGTACATTCGTGTGTGGGGCTACCCTGGTAAAATAAGGTTATATAATCCTTATGAGAATAAATTGCAATCCAATTTCACTCGTTGCTATTTGGTAGGTTATCTCGACCGCTCTAAGGGTTGCAAATTTTACTGTAGAGAAGGAGGGGCCAGAACAGTAGAATCACAGACGACTAAGTTTCTCGAATACGATGTCTATGATGAGGGAGAATCCTCACATCCTCTAGGAGATAATAGGATGGATACTACGATCATTTTGTATCCGTCACTTATACAGTCAACTATGGTAGATGAAGGTCTGAGTACCATGCCTATGTAGGCACAGGAACCTATACCTAGTTAGGAAGAAGTTTTTGAGGAACAAGAACCTATGCAGTTGTGCAGATCCACCAGAGAGAGGCGACCTGCTATCTCATCATATTACATAATCTATTTGGATGAGCAAGACTATGAAATAGTACATGTTATAAATCCAGCTACTTTTACAGAAGCTATTTCTAGACCCCATGCGAACATGTGGTGGGAGGCAACGAAGGATGAGATGAAATCTATAAGGTATAATAAGATACGAGAGCTTATTGCTACCTCAACATAGTAGACCTGTCAATTGCAAGTGGTTATTTAAGACCAAGAAGGACACACAGGGTCAAGTTGAGTGGTTTAAGGTACGTCTAGTTGCTAGGGGATTCACTCAAAGAGAAGGAGTTGATTTCAATGTTGCCTTCTCTCCTGTATCCTCGAAGGATGCATTTAGAGTGATTATGACAATAGTAGCTCATTATGACATGGAGCTACATCAAATCGACGTTAAGACCACTTTCCTAAATGGTGAACATTATGGGGAGGTCTATATGGAGCAACCTGAAGGATTTCAGGATCAAGATGCAGCTGACAAGGTTTGTAAGTTGACTAAATCAATATACGGTTTGAAGCAAGCTTCCAGAAAATGGTACCTAAAGTTTGATGAGATTTTGACCTCATTTAGCTTTGTGAAAACAAAGTCGAAAGATACTTATACTATAAGGTCAGGGGGAGCAAAGTTATCTTCATACTACTGTATGTCGATGATATCTCACTCACGTCAAATGATTTGACCTTGTTGCATGAGGTAAAGCAACTTTTGGCCAACACTCATTGAGCCTATCTTAAAGCTCATACATTAAGCAAGTGCTACAAAGGTTTAATATGGCTGAATGTAAACATGTTGTAGCACCTATCTCTCATGGCAAGAAATTATCTTTGGCACAGTGTCCAAAGAATGAAGTTGAGAGAGGCTATAAGGAATGTTTCATACTCTAGTGCTGTTGGTAGCCTAATATATGCCCAGGTGTGCACTAGACCGGACATTGCATTTACTGTTGGACTGCTGGGTCGATATGTAACTAACCTAAGTGTGGACTATTGGAATGCATTCAAACGAGTGTTGAGATACCTAAAGGATACCAAGAATTATACGTTGACATATAGAAAAGTCAACAAATTAAACCTCACAAGAAATACAGACTCTGATTTTGCAATGTGTTGGGATGATTGCAAATCTATTTCATGATGCATTTTCATGTTGGCAGATGGTGCAGTATCGTGGATGAGTATTAAGCAGACACTGGTGACTTCCTCAATCATGCATGCAGAGTTTGTTGCATGTTATGGAGCTACTACACAGGCAGTTTGGCTCAGAAACTTGATTTCTAAGTTGTCTATAGTAGATTCAATTGTCAGACTCATTCGGTAATATTGTGATAATTTTTCTGCAGTATTGTTTAGTAACATCAACAAGAGTATCACAAAGTCTGAGCATTTGGAGGTCAAGTACTTAACTATAAAGGAGTTGATTTAGAAAGGTGACGTTGAAGTGGAGCATATCAGGACTGAGGAGATGTTAGCTGATTCATTGACTAAAGGACTTCGCTCACTAGTGTTTGTTAATATGTATCCGATATGAGTGCGCTAAAGTCCTTAGACAGTAGTAGTTAGAGATCACTGCATTTTGATCTTTAAATGTTTGTACATTTTATTGTATTATAACATCATTGACTAAAGGACTTCGCTCACTAGTGTTTGTTCAATATGTATCCGATATGAGCACGTTAAGGTCCTTAGATAGCAGTAGTTAGAGATCACTGCATTTTGCTCTTTAAATGTTTGTACATTTTATTATATTATGACATCATGGTTATTAATTAATAAAGATGATCATATTCTTTTATCCTTAGTAATAACTATTCATGTATAAAGTCTTAATACTTATGGAAGCCGTAAGATTTGTGTTAATCTTAAACATTTTAAAGATCATTGGGCATTTATAAAGATTGACATTGATCCTATGTTATTTAACACTTACAAATTATACAAATATCTTTAAAGTTTCACATGATATAGGGGGATATAAGTTTTAAATCTCATAAAGGTTCTCTAATACAGTTTAACATTCAATTGGAGAAAATACAAGTTTTCTCTAATGCTATTTAGCATCTAGTGAGAGGAAGCAAATTTTCTCTAATGCAGTTTAGCATTCGGTGAGAGAAAATAAGATTTCTCGGCTGCAGTTTAGCACGTGCAGTTTAACATAAAGTTAAAGAAATCGAGGCCTATATCCAAAGAGGATGCGTATTAGATCATAAAGGTATCATCCTAGTTTGCCACACTCTATTTTCCCATTCATGTTAGTAAGTTATTAGATATTTGTGATTATATTGGATCTGTGTCACACATGACATATGTGTTTGATATTTTTCAGTATCGAAAGCTTTGCAAGAAAGAATGTAAGACTTTCACTACCTTTAGATCAAATGTTTTTAATTTTTAAATTTGGTACCAATATAGTAGCATGACTTAATCAAGTTTTCAAACTGTTTTGAACTTGAGTAACACCGCAATTAATAATTGTCTAAGGGAATGAATGTAGGACATTTTTGTCTTTTTCTTATAAAGTTGACAACTATTAATTGTAATTTTGGCTTTTTAATAAATTAACGGTTAAGTCATGTAATTTGATCCAGATAAGGGTAATAAAGTAGCCTAATAAATGGTCTAAATCAATGGGTTAAAGTTTGGGTAGAAAATAGATTCCTATTAGTGTGGACTAGACCCATATCGGACTTATGATGAAGAAGTCCGATATGAAAGTTATATATATAGGTTAAGACAGTTGCTCATATCAATCGTAAGTATACAGATCGTCTCACCCGTTAAGAAAGCTTACGTATTGAGAAAACTGTAAAAGGGCATTAACTACGTGTCAAGAAACATAATTAGTGAAGGTCCCGGAAGATTAGAGATCGTTTGGTGTTCGAAAACTGCTTCAGAATCAGAAATGGAACTGAAATCAAGAATTCTGCATTTTCTTCATTTTTAACCCTTTCGTGTACAATCTGAGATGCATAATAAAGTCTATGCTACTGTGTTACACCATATCCTTGCACCATATCCTTTATTGTCATTTAGTAAAAATTTTTTGTGGTTATCGTATTGCTTACAAAGCTCCTTGCACCAATGATTTCACATTTTCCTTTCCATTTGGCTGGTGATGGAGGCATTCCATGGTCACTAAATGGAGAGTGGTTAGGATAGTATCCAAAAGTCCAATGATCACTCCTTTGCCCAAATTCCGGTACCTAGCATTTTGTATCAATCCCAAGAAGCTAGGACTATGAGCTGTGTGCAAAGGCAATAGTTTTTTGGGCATTACAGACAAAACTCCATCCTTCTCTTCCATGACTTTAGCGTCCTCTGCAACGAGTTTCGTGATGAATCCGGTGGCGACATTTCTATAGGTGTGCACTCTGCGCTGTTGTTTCAAGCTGTTGTCGGGCAAAAACGACTAATAATAGCTATCTAAATCTTAAGGTTGTGAGAGAAGTCCAGGTTTATTGACAAAGACTAAATCTCTTTTACAAATACATCATAATAGTATTTGCTTCTGAGTGACCCAGGATGGAACTGAGTCTAACAAGAATAGTCATTTCCATATTAGGCAAGAGTGTAAACTTCTTTTTTTGCATGCGTTGAAGATGATAAGAGCTCTGACTCTACTATCGAATTACAATCGCTTTATAATTATTATTTAGTATACTAGATGATAAATTTGGACAAAGCAATCAAGGCCGGTCTTGAGATTTTGTAGGCTCGAGACGAAAGAAAAAAATGTGAACCTTTGACTTTAATTAAAAATAAATTAAAATTTTTTTAATAAACTATAGGTGGCTTTTTTTAATAAAAGTGGGCCCTAAGCAGAGGCCCAGCTCGCCTCTGCCCAGGGCTGGGGCTGAAAGCAATTGACATGGCATTTCGACTTGTCCAAGGTACCATAGATGCCATTGTCAGAGAATTGAAAACACGAAATGAAGAGTGAAAATATTTTAAGCTAGGATGGTAATACTCGCCTGTAAAGTCAAACCAATTGCACTTAGATAAGATCTTCTGTATTGATTATGGTATTCCTATCATGTTTTATTAAATCTCATCCACATATTTATGTAGACCCTACATAAATATATGTATGAGATTTAATATAACAAGGTTAGAACAGAGTAATTGAAACAAAAGATTTTTTCTATTTTTAATTTATATTTTCTTTCAAATTAAAAAACATATTAAATTATTACTGATAATAATTACATATAAGATAAAACTTAAATATAAATTATTTTTAATTTAATTGTTATTTTAATCTCTTATATAATATTTATTAATAGATTATCAATAAAAGTTATTTTATTTTGTTAAAATAAAATAACTTTTATTTTTGTTTAAAATTATTATTTTTAAATATATTTTATATAAGACAAAATTTATATATTTTGAAGATGATTTATATTTAATTATATTTATTAATAATTAAATTTATATACAAAAATTAAATTAAATTAAATTATTCATAATTCATATTAATAATTAATTTTATTTAATTCAAAATACAATTTAAAATTAAATCATTTATAGTTGTTATTAATAATTAATATATTAAATAATTAAAATATATTTTTTAGTTGATAAAAAATAAAATTATGAAAGAATAAAAAAAACTATTTTTTATAATTTCATTGAAAATTAGAAGACGCTAAACTAAAAGGAAAAACAAAAATAAAAAACTCAAACAAACAATTTTTTTACCAAATTTAAAAATAAAAACTAAAATTAAAAGTAAAATTGATGACAAGTCAACAACAAACCCTTAGTTGTACTAAAACGGGTAAATTTCTATGGAAGCAATTTTCTTTCCGTTTCTGCTTACTTTGTTTTGGGGATTACACAAAGTTTTCGACCTTACTTTTTGTCTGAGAGGAACATCATACTTACTTTAAAGAAAAGGATAAGGAACATAATTTGAAACCTTTAATCAGATAATATTGGCCCATGCCCATCAGCAACAACAGCTCATAAACGAAAGAAAATGGTGCCTGCAATGCATCAAACTAGGTGAAATTTTACGAGACAACACAACCAGATTCTACAAGGACGAGAGTTCCACTGTTACTAGTCAGAAAATATGTCATTGTGTCATTCACACTAGACTTCCAAACGCAAACTTTCTAGCACCTCTTCACAAATGGTTGATATTCCTGACGCAACTGAGGATCAAGTTACACTATTTTACATCACTTTGTTGTAACATCGCATACAGGATGTGCCCTAGCCAAAATCAAGAAATAGTACATCTAACATAGGTACAACCACCTACATCTTATGATCCAATCAGAAAGGAAAGTATGGGAAGAAACGGGGGGCTATCATCAATCTAAATCCTATACAGCTTGGTAACAACCCCCAGTAAACCCCAGTATGTTGTTCAATTATCAGAGTACAAAATGTGTACAACATGACAACATAATTGTGTCCCGATTCCCTGGAAAAGAACAGATTGACTGATAACCTTGGGTCATAAAGGCAACTTGACCATGTCACGACTTCCAACCGGAAAGGGTTCCAACATTCCTCAGTTATGAAATCATTTCCCAACTGAGCGATGTACCCTTTTACATGACCTGCATTGATCACTTATTAAACTCGAGTTTCTGCATAGCAGTTATATAACAGTTTACCGAATAATCGAAAGATAAATCAAATAAAATAAGCTTACATATAAGCATCATTTGAACTTCCAGATGGCTCCTTTGTTGTGCATGATGTTCCGGTAGCCTGTCAAGTCCAATTGCTTAGTTAAGAACAAAAAACATGGCAAAGCTACTATATGGTTTGAAGAAGTTTCAAAAAGGTGATGAACACGTGGATGGGCACGCAGTTATGCATAATGGTTCTAGCCATTCATATACAACCGTTACTAAGCAGTTCTTTCCATCAAATTTTATCACAAACTGTGTGCTTGATGTTGTAGCAGGAGAACCGATAAGCAAAATAGCACCACTAGAGCAACATACAGATACTAGGGCCTCTGTAAACGGACAACCATGTATAGTAAATGGAAGGTAGAGCATAGTTTCACTAGCATAAGGGATGTCTTCGACATCTGCCAATCCACTCACATCCATATTTCGTATGTGGAACAGAGATAAGAGAAAAATAGTGGACATAAGGACAACATCGACCTCACATTTATCAAGTAGTATTTACACACACTACCATATAGAAATCAATAGTACGCTCCGTTGACAAAGCTTTTGCCATCATATGGCTTTTAAATCATGCAGCATGAAATGATCATGTCATCCAGTAGAGCCAAAAAGAAACATCAGTTTCAATGATAAATTACCCCTTGACAACCTTTTGTGTTTTTTGGAAAATCCCAACAACCTGTTTTAGTAAAAAGTATACTCTATAACTTAGCATGCTTATACATAGACATGAAATGATATTTGACTTTTCCCCAAAAATTATACGTCAATGCTCATGTTATCTTGAAATTTGGAACAGCAGCAACAATTAGTGGTGAACCCAGAATGTGAAGGCAGTGGATGCAGCCATCCTCTAAGGGCAGCTTGGACTATTTCCATCCAAACTGATAACCTTCCACGTTCTAAAAGCATTTAGTTTTCAAGTTACAATAGTCGTTGCTTATTCTACTCAAACAAAATAGTGTCTTTTTTTGGTACAAAATGTGATTATATGAAAAAAAAAAAGAAAATGGTGAATTAAGCTGTAGGCAAAAGTGACAACCTCAAAGACCAACCCAGGGATTTCCTACATATTTAGTTATCAGTAATTGTTCAACTAAAACCATAATTACCAATGACCATAGATGGAGCCATATAGCAGGGACCATGGCTCCATGCACGGCAAGAATCCTTTACTGTATAGCTCATGCAAGTAGACATATTAATGATTACTAACAGAAATTAGAAAGATGCCATATGCTCAAAGTAACATCAAATTAAAAAGGCGAAAAAACAAAAAAAAAAGGAATTTCTAAACAAAATTATCAAGCAATCCATAAGAATAGATTACATATAGAAAATAACAAATGGTTTTCAAAGACACCATTAGGATATTAAGAAATTGACAACAATTATCCTTAATTTACTAGAATCTGAATTAATTGTAGAATATGATATTATTCTATAAATCAAGAGATAGTATTACCTAATACATACACCATTCCTACCTATAATTATTTATAAAAAATATGTAACCTTTTTGTTGTTATATATGTGTAAGAAGATCTTTCGGTTGAACCACCTAAATCCTATATTATTGTTCCTCTATAAATGGTTCTTTATTTTTCACATTTCAACATGGTACTAGAACCATTGCTATTTCAATAACAGATCTTCCCATACAAGTCCAGTCCTATGAGTAACAGCAAATATCCAATCCCACAAACTTCACACACTAAAAGTTCATTGCCAGGAGTCAGGGGGTGTATTAAGTGTAAAAATGCTCAAATCCACTAGAGGTAATAATTAAGGAGAGTGTGCATATAATAAATGCAATTCTTAAAGTTTTAAATTGAAATGTAGCACTCCACTTGTACATGAACCACGCATCCTCTACGATGGAGATTTTTAAAAAATCAACAATTTATCGGAAAGTTAAGTAAATAAAAAGACTTGTGCTATATTCTTTTTTATGGACATTTCCAGTTTTCTTGTCTTTCCCTCTGGAGTTCTCTTGGTGCCATCGTCTCCACCTTTATTAGTTTATTCTCTGCTGATTTTTCATTGCTGGGCTTTGCATTCTTCTCTCCTGCCAATGGTTTCATCACTAAGGATTCTTCTCCACCAAGTGCTGGTTTCCTTTCTATCAGGCTTTCGTTTCTTTTCTCTTAGGTTTGGTTTCTTCTTTTTCTACCACTAGTTCTTTGTTGTTTTTTATTCTATTTATTGTTGGTTCGATGAATATCTTCTCAAGCGAGAAGAAAGAAGTCTTTTCTTGTTGGTTCGGTGGATCTGTTTCCAAATGAGACGTCTCTTTTTTTTTTTTTACTTTTGTTGGTTCAATGAATCTCTTCCTAAGGGAGAAGAGTGTTGTTGGCTCGATAAGGTAATTCTCAAAAGAGAAATTTTATGTTAATGATTTCTTTTTATTTGTAACAAGTTGGAGTTAGAATATTTAGCAATTGAATGCAATCATGGTTGATTTACTAGAGCTCGAATTAGTTGTAGAATTTGATATTTTACATGTAAATCAATAGATCTTCTCACATAATAATATACATCATTAATATTTATAAATAGGACTTTCTGTACTATGTAATGGGCATACAATATCACTAAAATTTTTATAAAAATTCAGATAAGTCTCTAATGTTTTAACGTTTATAAGTTAAATCTTAATGTTAACATCTACTAGTAAAACAAGCCTTATATGGAAATAACTACATAATGCACTAGAATGACTTATGACTTGTCATACTGCATAAAAATCTTATCGATGCCTTGCTAATTCTTAAACATGATTAAGGGATATATTAATATATCAAGTTTTAATATGTTAAGAGTTAATTTGTGAGTATCTAGTAACAATCAAGTCCGATTTGTATATTTTGCCTCATGCCCATAAAAGAAAGTCTTTACAACTGAACCACATAAATCCTATGTCCATTTTCCTTTCCCTAATTTTTCATATTTCAATAAATACTAATACAAAGAATAATGATAATATAATCCATTTGATCCATGCATTCCAAGGTACTATTTAATCTTCTGCAGATACTATAAAGCATCTATAGGTTATACTCACAGGGACGTTCGATCTGTTGACACATAGGCTGTGGACTTCCAGGTACTCTTCATATGTCTGCAATAACAAATGAGTAAGGACATATATGAGCATGGAAGATACAATTATCATTCATGAATCAGTAATCCTGGCCATGTGAACTGATGAATAGCCATCTAGAAAACTTTAACGCACATAGTAACAACCCTAAGAACATGATAGAAATAAGTCTTCAGCATCAGGCAACAGCCAATATCTGGTCAAGAATGAAAAAGCTTAAACGTGTCAACATAGCAGCATTAGGCTTTCTTGACAAAAACCAAAATGGTTTGCTAAAGATAATAACACCGGATTTGCACAATAATTCCTCAATAAACAATAAAGAAGAATAATTTGGAACTTATTAACTGTCTCGTCCATTCCAAAAAAAGACAACTATATTCCCTCTTATGTTGTAAAAAGAAATCAAACTAATAAAATATAAAACACAAAGTAAAATATTAGGATGATTCTAGATACCAAAAAGCCCAAAATATATCCATTGAGCATGTACCCCAAGATTCTCCTAAAACAATTTTTAACCCATAAATAAATGTCTCAATTTCACCAAACTTGATAAAGTAATCAGATTATCTTCCCAAAATTCCCCTACTTTCATAAAACTATATCATATCAAACAAAACTAACCAAGAAAATGTTTCAAAAATCTCAATGCAAACAATTATCCATAAATTCAATCATAATCCATGGAAAAGGTTCACTAGACTTTCAAAGAACAGATGTCCAGCTTCTGTATTATCTCATCTAAATCTCATATGGTTACAAGTAAGCATCCAGTAACTACAAATTTTCAAATGTTAAATATGCTAACAACTTAATAATCGCACCTAAGTGGAATGAGAAATCCAGACAGGAACCATTTACCATATCAAGAAAATCATCATCTGTTAGGGTACTAGCAAGAGGGCTTTCTGTTGACAAACCCCAAACATCCACTCGAGAAGGAACATCACCCTGCACTTGGTGAGCCAAGTTTCTGTTTGTACAAGAATCTGTGCTCACAATCCCTCCGGAAGCAAAAGATAAGTTTCTCGGAAAAGTAACGCCATTAGATCCCTGTTGTGCTAAATGATGTCTATTTGATTGAGAATGATGTTGGTGAAAGAAAGTTGAGTAAGGTATGGGTGTCCTGGCCCATGGCATTTGCAGAGAAGGTAAGTTAAATTTGCCATCTCCTAGTGAGAAAGGAGGCCCTATACGAGACCTTTTTGAAGGAATATCATCTCCATGAAAGCTGTTAAAGTATGAAGTCATATGGCTATCAGCTAATTGTCTAAACTTGTGACGTTCCAGGTTGAAGGCGATTATACCTTTTCAACATGCCATCAGCATCACCATCCCCACTGATGAGCTGACAAAGAGCTTCTCCTACATCCTCAGGTAATTCCTGCAGTACATACTGTCATATGCTTTACAATGAAGGCTACATAATGAATTAGCACACAGTAAATAAATCGATACCTGACAATCTCTGCTAATTTTGACAGGTTTGTAGTCATTCAGAGGGTTCTTGAGATGAAGTGTCTTCTGGAAAGGCAAGTCATTTAAGCATAGCCATTTAACCTTAAAACTGCAACCCCAAGGATTATTTTTACCACCTCCTTGACTCCAGAAATTATCATGCCTCCAACCAACAGTAGAAATCATCTGGGCATACCCTTGGAAGAAACCACTCATGTTGACACTGAATATTAAAATCACCCTACCAGAATCCTGCAAGACAAGAACATAAATCTCTATAAAGCAACATGGTAGAAAGCAAAAAATACCTAAATACACAGATATCTTACACGAAAAGCTTCCTCCAATATTGGTTCATTCATAACTTGAGTAGCCCAGATTCCTTTCTCAACTGATAGTTGGATATTATGATGGTTCAAACTCTTAATGATGAAATATCTTGTATGACACAGTCTACCCTTTCTTCTTACAGATGAATTTTCTGACCGATCACGACCTATCCTTTCAGCCTCAAAAGGGTAACCATCCTGATTACTTCTGTAGCTTGGGCTCTCTGACAAGGAAAACCAATCATATATAAAACTTGCATTTAACTTTTGATATTCGCTATCACTTCTCTTCTTTGGTAAAGTGAAACACACCAAAAGCAAAACAATAAATAGAGAGAGAAATATGAAAATCTATTCTTCGGTAAAGTGATACACACAAAAAGTAAAACAATAAAGAGAGAGAGAAATACGAAAACCTTAAGGATGCAAGAAATGAGATATAAACAATCCTTTAATCTCTAAAATATATCCCCTTATCTTCCAAAAATTTTAACAGGATAAAGATACCCTTACGAATCTGCATACTAGAGATCTTTTATTACTACATGAACATTATAGAATTACAACATGCCTCCAAGTGGTAGAAATTTAGTCAAAATAACCCGCATCAAAATAGAATTCAATCTTATTTATCATATCTTTGCGTACAATCCTAAATAAAGAGGCTCCTAGTGGTTTTTCCTTTTTTAGGATTCATCAAAATCTCTATTTGTCCTACTGGCAAGTAAAGAAATGCTGGTATTGTTTAAAGATGCCATCATCATTTAACAAATATAGAAAACCACTCCATCTATGAAATGTGTAATGGTTCTACTCTATGCAAACCAGAATGATAACTTTGGCCTTTTTCTGTATTCAGAAACAATAATTGCCTGGTGCAGAAATTCTGAATAGCTGTATATTATTCTCACATTGATCAATACATAGGTACAAGTATATATAAAAATATAGGGATGGACCAAAACGGCATAGTTTTGTCCAAAACGACGCCGTTTTGTATTTTTTTAATTAAAAAAATTGACGGGCCATCCGGCCCCCATTGACATCCTTATAGAAATAAAGAGGGCTATTCTAGAAAACTAATATCTGTACATAATATCCTAATATCTATACATAATATCCTAACTGATTTGATTTGCTAACTTTTAGGAGTCAATAATATCTAGGAGATATCCAGCTGGATATTTCCCAACACTCCCATTCAAGTTAGCTTGTATATGTCATCCATAGCCAGCTTGGTAATCAAAATATCGAACTGCCTCTTGTGTAATCCCTTTGTGAGAATATCAGCTACCTATTGTGATGTTGGAATATAGGGAACACAAATTAATCCTTCTTCAATCTTCTCCTTAATGAAATGCTTGTCAACCTCAACATGTTTTGTTCTATCATGAAGAACAGAGTTGTGAGCAATTGAAATCGTAGCTTTGTTGTCTCAATACACTTTCATAGGAACAAAAATAGGAATCTATAGTTTCTCCAGTACCCTTTTAATTCATAAAACTTCATAAATTCCATGTGCCATAGAACAAAACTCAGCTTCGGCACTGCTTCCTGCAACAACACTTTGTTTCTTACTCCTCCAAGTTACCAAGTTGCTACCAACAAATGTGCAATAACTTGAAATTGATCTTCTATCAGTTGCACTACTTACCCAATCAGCATCAGTATAGACATCCACTTGAAGGTTGTTCTGCTTTTGAAACATTAAACCTTGCTCTCGAGTTGCTTTTAGATATCTTAGTATCCTGTATATAGCATCCAAATGTTCTTGCCCTGGAGAATGCATAAATTGACTAAGTAAGGTCACAAAAAAAAACTATATCAGGTTTGGTACGTGACAGATATATTAATCTCCCAACTAGTCGCTAGTATCTCTCCTTATTAATAACATTTTCAGGTTAAACTGGTCTAAAATTTACACCAGTCTCAACAGGAGTATCAATTGTCGTGCATCCTAGTAATCCGGTCTCATTCAATAGGTCCAGAATATATTTCCTTTGGTTCACAAATATATTTCCTTTGATCTAGCAAACTCCATTCTGAGGAAGTATTTGAGGGGTTCGAGATCTTTAATCTCAAATTCTTGGGCTAATCTCTTCTTCAACTCTACTATTTTGAATACATCATCTCCTGTTATGATAATGCCATCTACGTAAACAATAAGAATAGACAGCATAACTGCCTTGGACCTCTTGTAGAACAATGTATGATCAACTTGACTTTGACAATAGCTGTAGCTCTTCAAAACCCTTCCAAATCTATCAAACCATGCTCTAGGGGACTGTTTTAGGCCATATAATGACATATTTAGCTTGCACACCTTATTTATCCCATAGGTATCCTCAAATCCTAGAGATAGGCTCATAAAGACTATTACTTCTAAGTCTCCATTAAGAAATGCATTTTTTACATCTAATTGATGTAAAGTCCACTCAAAATTTACAGCCAAAGATAGCAATACCCGAATTGTATTTACCTTTGCAACAGGAGTAAATGTCTCTTGGTAGTCAATACCATAAGTCTAAGTGAACCCCTTAGTAACTAATCTTGCCTTCATCCTTTCCACACTACCATTAGCCATAGACTTAACATTGAATAGCCATGTGCAACCCACCAGCTTTTTACCTCTAGAGGAATTCACAAGTTCCCAAGTTTTATTCTTCTCAAGTGCATTTACTTCTTCCATAACAGCTGATCTCCAATCCGGATCTTGAAGTGCTTCTTGAATGTTTCTTGGCACAAACAAGTTAGTGATTTTAGAGATAAATGATTTATGTGTGTGTGATAGTTTTCCATAAGATAGGTACTTTGATATGGGATGATTGGTGCAAGCCCGTTTCCCCTTTCTAAATGCAATGGATAGGTAATTATCAGCAGAGAGATCAGTAGAAAAATCACTGGTAATTTGTGCGTCAGTAGGTATAGATTGATCATTACTAGGTATAATAAAGGGTAAAGTAGCAGAAAGGTTACCTAAATTGTTCCCAGGTTCATGGATCTGAGAGGCCATGCATTGTAGGTTATTCTCTACTTCTCAATTGAGTATTCCTTTAGTATAAACACGAAACTCAGTATTCCTAAGGTAGTTGAACCAGGGTTTCCTGGCATGGACAGATTAGTAGTAGTATCTTCGGCTTCATTACCAGGAATTATATTATGATTAATAATGACAATAGGTAGGGGATTAGGTGTAATGGCCCAAAAATTTTCTGCTTCATTAGAGTTCTCCCCTTAAAGGAAAAAATTTTTATGTTCTAGGAATGTGACAACCATGGAGACAACAATTTTTTGAGTTAAAGGATTGTAGCACTTATAACCTCGTTGACTAGTAGCATACCCAATAAAGACAGATTTTTCAGCTCTTGGATCTAGTTTGGAGTTTCCTTTAGTTGAATTGTGAACATATACAGTACAACCAAAGACCCGAAGAGGAAGAGTAGAGTAAAGTCTATTTTCAAAAAAGCATTGTTTAAACACAGCTAAGGGCGTAGCATAATGCAAAACACAGCTAGGCATTCGATTAATTAAGTATGATGTAGTCAAAACAACCTCACCCAATTGGCACATTCATTGTGAACATAATGGACTGAGAGACTTCTGGTAAATGTTTACTTTTCCTCTCGGCAATACCATTTTGTTAAGGAGTGTTAACACACGTAAATTGGTGAACAATGCCTTTAGACTTAAGAATTTTCCAAGGACTTCATTAAAATACTCGATATCATTGTCAGAGTGAAATATATCAATGCATGTGTGAAATTGAGTTTCAATCATGGTATAGAAATTTTGAAAGATTTGAGCACCTTCAGATTTTTCACGTATCAAATAGGCCCAATATAACCGAATATGATCATCAATAAAAGTTACAAATTATTTTTTCCGGGTAAGGGTTTTAACACGGGATGGACCCCAAACATCACTATGAATTAAGTAAAATGGTTTGGAGGGTTGATATGGTTTTGTAGGATCAGAAATCTTATGACTTTTGGATAAAATGCACCATTCACAATGAAGTTTTGAACAATCCACAAATTTAAACAAATGAGGTAATAGTCTTTTGAGGAAAGAGAAATTAGGATGTCCTAATCTATTATGCCAAAGAAAAACATGTTCTTTAGCAGGGGTAGAACAAATACTACTTAAGCCATGAGCTTCTTTATTCTTCAAGTTGTCATCTAGAAACCATCCATCAACTTAGCACTACCAATCATCTTCCTCGAAGTTGGTTCCTGAAAGACACAATATGAGTCAAGAAATGTAATGGTACAATCAGAGTCACGGGCTAGTTTGCGCACAGATAGCAGATTACAAGTTAGTTTTGGAACATATAGGACAGATTTAAGGCAGATATTCAAGGATAGAGTTACTGAACCTTTACCAACTATAGCAGAAAATGATCCATCTGCTATGCGGATTTTTTCATGGCCAGAACAAGGGTCATAACTATGAAATAAATTAGAAGAACTAGTCATATGGTTAGATGCTCCTGAATCAATGATCCAAGGAGCAAAATTGTATAGAAAGGAACATGATAAGGCATTAAAATCACTACCAGTTTGCGCCACAGAAGCATTAGGAGCACTTGAGGATTCAGATTTGGGTTTCAGTAGCTTCAAAATGTAATTAATCTGCTCTTGAGAGAACTGTCTAGCATCCACCTCATGTGCTGATGGGATTTTACGTGATTCATAGTGAGCTGAAGAAGTTTTATTAAATTTTCCATCATGCGATCCCTTCCAATTTGCAGGCTTTCCATAGAGGTTCCAGCATGTTTCACAGGTATGCCGTGCTTTATTGCAATAGTCACACCAAACTCGTGACTTTTCCTTAGTCTTCTTAGTACGACTAGTAGTATTCCCAGCAACTAATGATGTGTTTTCAATAGTAGGTGTAGGATTTCGTTTGCCAAGCATCACAAACCATTTAATCTCTTCACGTCGGACTTCTGCAAATACCTCTCCAATGGTAGGAAGTGGTTGTCTTCCAACAATTCTACCTCTAACCTCATCAAACTCAACATTAAGTCCAATTAAGAACTTAAAAATTCCGTTATCCTCTACTATTCTCCGAAAATGATTACAGTCATCAGGGGATTTTCATTCATAGTCATTAAACAAATCTAAGTCTTGCCACAAACATTTCAGAGAATTAAAGTACTTAATAACACTACCCTCACCATGGTGGATCTCACCCAATTTGAGAGTTAGTTCATACACTTGGGACTAGTTTCCCAAATCAGAATATATCTGATTCACGTTGTCCCATAGCTCCTTAGCTGTGTAGTAACACATATAGTTGGAGCTAATATCCTCCTCCATAGAATTTACCAGCCATGTCATCAGCATAGAATTTTCAGCATCCCATGTTCCGTGTGTAGTATCATCAGCCGTAGGTTCCTTTTTGTCACCAGTCAAATATCCAATCTTGCCTCTACCACGGATGTACATTCTGACTGATTGGAACCAGCGAAGAAAATTCTCTCCATTCAGTCGTATAGTAGTGATCTGTATGGAATGAGAATCTGAGGTAGTATTAAGAGGAGGAGGTGTTTGACGAGATGGGTTAGAGGATGCACCAATGTCGGACATGGTTGACATAGATTGGTAGGATTAGAGATAGTAGGTGGTGGCTAGGGTTTAGGACTTTTCAGGTATGGCTCTGATATCATGCAGAAATTTTGAACAGTTGTATCTTATTCTCACATTGATCATACATAGGCACTGTACATAATATCCTAATATCTGTACGTAATATCCTAACTGATCTGATTTGCTAACTTTTGGGAGTCAATAATATCTAGGAGATATCCAGCTGGATATTTCCCAACACCTGTATACATGTTACAACCTGTAATTTGAGCTACTGGGTGTTTCGGTGAACTTTGAACTTACTGTCAGTTGAGCTACTGTAGCTAACACAGCAATGGAATAAGAATAAAAATTTGAACCCTAAATAGCACTAGAGGGAGGAGCAAGCCTCAAATCAACCACTTTACGCTGTATAGATGATAAATGTTCATGCCACTAACATTGTCTAAGCCCTATGAATCATTGACATGAATTAAGCTTTGACATAAACAAGACGCGACATAGAGCTTCAATATGATTCCAATGAACTTGCACAACAATTGTTACCCAAACCATCAGAGCTCCCAATGTCATGCTTCCATTCAGTCACCGAAGAATCAACCACAGATGCGTTTTCCTTTGCAGTATCAGAAGACATATCCTTATTGGCCTCCTACATGACAGCGGAAGTGCAAGTCATTTTCGCAGAAACTTAACTATGAAAGTAAAGAATTGAAGATTTGGAACTGCAAGCATGTAAAAAATAAAAACGAAAACAAGAAGCATTTGAAGCTGAACAACCAACTACCCCTGATCATGAAAAGAATTGAAGATTTGGGGAATTTTCCCAACGGTTTCTTAGCAGCCAAACAGAAACAAATAAACTAGAGTTTTAAAGAGTAACGTGATCGAGCATTGGGGCTTGCGATAAGGGTTTTTAGTTTTGGGTTCTTGCTGTTGGTTTTGGCTCCGTCAACGGTCTGGATCATTTCGAGGTAAGCATCGAACGGTGGACGTTGTTCTGTTTATTCGGTTCACTGTTAGGGAGATACAAAACAAGTTTAGTAATGCGTTTCATTATAGGGTCGGGTCAGAATAAGTGGGTCGGGCTCATAATGGGCTGGATGGGTCCATGAGTCTTTCTCTTTCGTTTAAAACCAAGGATTTTATAAATCAAATTTCCCTTTTTCAATTATATAATAAGAGAAAAAAAATCAAGAATCTAAAAATAGAAATACAGTAATTAAGATCTCAAAATTATGAGTCCAATTTACAATATCATTTTTAATATATTTGCTTTTGAATATTGTCTTAAATAATCATATATGAATTAGATTTCAAATTTTAGATAGTTATTAGTGTAATAATTTTGAATTTATATAATTATTATAACATTTTCTTAAATTAGATTATTTTAAATTATCTAATTATAAGGATTTTTATTCTTAAAAGATAATTTATTTAGTCATGAAAGATAATTTATTTAGTCATGTCTTCAATTTCTTAATCATATTTGCTATTAAATGCAATATTATATTTCAGTATATAGAAATATGAATTGGCATAGAAGTACAGTGGGCCAGACATTTAGAACTCGGTTGTTCTGGTTTTAATATTTTGTTTTAATTTTTAATTTAATAAAGTGAGTTTTGTTTTATATTTTCTTATTTTAGTAAAAATTAGTTTTTTCTATTTTCATTTTATTACAATCCTATTTTACTATCAAATAAACATATATTATTTAATTATATATTATTCTATTAATAAAATTATGACTAATACAGTAATTATTATTTTATTTATATTTTATAAGTAATTTAAAATAAAATATTATAAAATTTGATAAATTATTTAACAAATATGTTTTAAAATTTAAAATATATTAAAAGATAAATTTCAAATAAATTTTATTTTAATAACTGATATATATATATATAGCAAATTTTAGATTATTATATTTAATTATTTTTAAATTTCTCTATTTTATTTAATATTTAATTATTACCAATAATAAAAGTATAATTATATAATATATTGATAATCAAATATATATTCAAAAAATAATCAATAATTTTAATTTAAAAATAGAAAGAAAAATTAAAAAAAGAAACTGAACACTATAATAAAGAAATAAGAGTGAAACTTAATAAATATGAACTTGTCTTGTGCTGTTTTTAGACTCATTTTTAGCTAATACACAGGGAAGTGCTTCCCGAGAAAATTCTACCGTGGGTAAGGTTTTGCTGCAATCTTTCGCTTGTTTTAGACCCACCAAATTAACGAAAAGTGTCTGCTTTCTGTCCACAAGAGTCAAGGAATGCGTCAACTTCAAGGTGCCTACAAACAGCTAATTGCTGGCATTTCCTTTTTTTGTCACTTGCCAATTATCGAATTGTCCCAAGCCAATTCTCCCAGATCTAGTCATTCAACTAAA
Source organism: Erythroxylum echinodendron (assembly GCA_027575705.1). Taxonomy (NCBI): domain Eukaryota; kingdom Viridiplantae; phylum Streptophyta; class Magnoliopsida; order Malpighiales; family Erythroxylaceae; genus Erythroxylum; species Erythroxylum echinodendron. The sequence continues at coordinate 33,253,206 of JANZXR010000172.1, read as the reverse complement.
ATGGGGACCATGATAGGTACGGCAGTTTCACACAATGTTGTTACCGATTGATTTTTTAAAATTATAAAATAATCTTTAAAATTTTTAAAATTATAAAATAATCTTTAAATTTTTAAAAATTATAAAATAGTCTATATTATATAATTTATAATTTTATATCAACCTTATCTTCAAAAATTATAATAATAGAAATTTAAAGCAACAACATTCTATTTATTTTTATTAATATTACTTTTCACATATTTCACAAATAAGGATAATACAATATATTTAAAATGTTACAATTTTATTATATAATAAATTATAATAACATCAAATAGAAAATAAAAAATATAATAAATATATATGACTCTCTAGCAATTACAATTTACAACAAAAGAGCATGTTGAGAAAACAGTTAACTAAAAGTGAAACCTGAAACAAAAACATTAATAATTATATTTATATTGCATAATGCATATATAGAATTTAACATATACATCAAATATAAGTCAAATTAAAAGAATGAGAGAAATAAAAACCTAGAAATTTATTCAATCAAATACTCACTCAAGTCGCATAAACCTTAATTCTCCTTTAGTATAAAATTCTCATCATTGGGAGGATTCTCGTTATCACCATAATTCAAACTCATTGCACCAAATAACATGTAAATATTTTCTCATCTAAGATTGTCTTCCAAGTTATTCTCATCTATCAAATTTAGTTTCTCATAAACCCAATCTATCAAAAGAGAAATATAATCAAAGCAAATTGGATCTAGAGAATTACTTATTCTATTAAGAGTCTCAGTAGACAATAAAATTAAATTATTAAGAAATAAAAAGAAATTATATCCAACTTAATAATGACAATAGCATAATTTTCCTGATGCTTTAAATTATATCGAACAAAGACTAAGTCATTCAATCTTTTATTCTTTAATCTATTCCTTTTTCTTGGAATGGATGAATTCAAATATACTTCGATTCCTTTCACATCCTATTATACTCACACATTTACTTAAAATTCAAATTACAAACCTTTTCAATTGTGGAATACCACTTCTAAATCGATCCTATCAAGCAACCGTAAGACAACAAAATTAGCATTATAAAGAAAATAACGTGATGATTAATTTTAAACAAGTAACAAAATTGAAAAAAATATATTCTTGGATTAAGTTTATCGCTTTGACAAATAGAAATTGGCATCCCAAAAGCATTAGAAATATCCTTATAAATATCTATTTATAAGCTTAGGAGATGTTGCATCATCTAATGGGCAGCAATTGTTGTAATAGTTAATAACATTCCCTTATTAACTTTAGCTTTCTTTATAAAAATTGTTCTGAAATAGACACTAGGATTTAAAAATTTCCTGATTGTAAACAACTGAGAATAAAGTTATCTTCCTTATCTCTCATTGATGTCTGCAAGATAAGGTATATACAAATAAGGCTTATTTTTCACATTAGCCTTAGTTGCTTCCTTCACTTCTCTATGACATCATAAAAATAATACATTGTTGCCTTCTCATCATTATCAGCTAGACAAAGTACCATCACCAAAGGGTAAACAACTCGGATGACAAATTGACATTGGAACTAAAATTTATTACCTTCAATTATAATTATAGAAACCTTTAATCCAGTATTAGACCTAGCATGCGAAGATGTAACTCACTTATCACTTATAAACATTTGTCTCAACTCTTTCTTCATTATAATAAAATAATGAAATGATAAGAAATTAGTTGCGAATTTTGTAATAGCAGAACGACATAATTTCCTACCATTGGTAAAATCATTTCTCATTAAATTTAAGACCCATAAATGATTGTAGATAAACTTAGTCATCTTTTTTTTTTTCACAATTTCATCAATAATAAGAAAATACTTAGCATCTCCTATATTTTTCAAAATCAAGTCAATATAATGTACACCAAAAGGAATCCAATAAAAAGAATTATACTTGCTTTGCAATCTTCTTTTAACTGATTTATAAGCGGAATCGTTGTCAGTAATAAACTATAAATTTTTTTCTGGCCTAGCTTCATATTCACAACTTTATCAAACGTTTCAAATAGAGTAATAGCATTTCTAATAAGGCCAGATGTATCAATAGACTTCAAAAACATCATCCTTTTGCATAATCAACCTAAAAATTAATACTAGGCTCATGTCTTCTATTTATCTAACCATCACACAAGATTGAACACCTATAAGGAGACCAAGTCTGTAACATCCCGTTTCCATAGAACGGGTCTGACCTGAGAAACAGGCCCAAGTGAGGTCAATCGGAGAAGTTAGGAAAACACATCTCATGCTCATGCATCTGTGAACA
>JANZXR010000172.1:33228943-33245771 GCA_027575705.1 Erythroxylum echinodendron | reverse complement strand
ACAAATGAGTGATAAGTGCGAAACGTTTTAAAAGAGTTTACAAAAAAAAAATTATACCGATTTTTGTTTAGTGAAGTGATGTGACACGCCACCCTAGCGGGGCACGGATTTGGGTATCACGATCGATATCGGGTTCGGGTTCGGCGGGAGTGGGGTGTTACAAAGTCATTCTTCTTTCATCCAAATAGATTTTAATTTCATAAACAAAGCAATTTAGAAGTTTACCTCTATAGTTATCAATTAAAAGAGCTTTGTATCCTAGATCGTAAGAGGTAATAACATCCACCATAGGTTGATAATAATAAGATTGGGTACCATTGAATGTTATACCTAAATCATACCACCATCTAGCCATTGCTATATCCAGAATATGAGCAGCTTCTCTTATTGTAAGGCATTACAAATTAAAGGTCGAGCTTAAGAGTTGGATACTTGCTTTCTTCTTTTCCTACCTAACATTAGGTGCAATATTTCTTTCTTATTGGGTAATAATACTACCACCTTTAACAGTTCCACTATCATCATGAACACCAATAAAAGAACTTCTAGTACCAATTTCGTAGTTCAATCTTTTCTTTTTATCTTTCTCATGTTGATACTCTTCAAGTAAAGTCTTCATTTGTCATTTAACATCATGACTCACTTTCTTACAACTCTTCACATCACCTTTGATCCTAGCCAAATGCTTCTTTAATCTAGTAATTCCCCCAACCTTTAAAATTCTTGTTATAATACAAATAAATAGTATGGTTCTTCGTTCTATGAACCAATCTAGCATAAGCTCAAACTAGATCATTGAATTTTTCTATACCTGAAGCAACTGAATTATTAGGTGTACTTAAACTTTCCTCCATTTATCTGTAAAAATAAAGAAAAAACACATATTAAAATTAATTTAATAACTTTGTATCAAAATCAAGTTGTGTATGATAATAGCAAGACATAGAACAATAACAATTTCTAAATAATCAATTGATATATACATGCAAGTGACTTTCATAAACTTATATAAATAATTTCTTAAGAAAATTTGATGATTAAGCACATTCTATCTAAAGTCATAAAGAACAATTATAACACATTTTGTGTAATTACATAATTCTATCATGAAGTCACTATTATAATCATTTTGTATGATTTTAGAATTTAACCATAACTCACAACTATAACTCATTTTGTGTAATTACACAATTTAAACATAAATTCAAAAGTCATAAATCATATTTATAACTTAATTTGTGTAACTTAATTTGTGTCATCAAATAATTCAATCATAAAGTCATAAATATAACACATTTATGTATATTCAAACATAAACTCAAATCTTTATCTTAATTCCTATAATTATATAATTCAACCTAAATTAACTAACCCATTTTGTTACTAAGACATCAATTTATAACATATAATCTAATTTATAATAAAGACCAACATTTAATTCAATAATTCTCAAATTTGAAACAATAATAGAAACTTTTATTTTGTATTGAAAGATTGAATCCCCAATTTCCGTAATCCAAATAACACAAATGACAAAACATATCCAAAAGTCCAAAGTCCAAATTTCAAATATTATAACTCTACATAAAATCCTCAATCTTATTCCTTAATTTTCAAAATTTAGATAAAACCAACCTATCTATTTACTATCTTTAATTTGCAAAATGCAATTTTCAAACGCACAAGTCACAATTCAGCAACTCACAATTAAGTCACTCACAATTAAATTACTCACTCACACAATAACTACTCAATTATGAATTAACTCATCACTCAACACTACACAACACAACACAACACAAATCAGCAGCCAACACTCAACACACTACATTGCAAACATTTCAAATTTTCAATTGTTCATGGTTGATCAAAATTTTAGAATAGCTTGAGGCGACTAGCAATTGAAAATTGCAATCTTAAGGCTTGAATAGGCAACAATGGTAAAGGCAGGACTGTGAGGCAACTGCGCAGGCGAGGCAACTTTCAACGTGAGGTGAGGACAAGTGACTGGTGAGGTAGTTAAAGCAAAAGTAGAAGCAAGCCAGGCGGCTGGGTTGGTGGTGGGGGAGGGTCGGGTTAAGGATGAGTAGGTTAAATAGTTAGGCTTTTTCAAAAAATTTTCAATTTAGTCCAATATTTTTTTTAAGATTACATTTTAATCCCTAAATTTCGCCTGTATTTTTTACCAATATCTATTAATAGTACGAAATAAGTGTGCATCATACCATTTTTCGGCCAATATAGCACGATACCCACATTTTTGATTTCACGCACATGATAGAATTTTCATTTGAATGTGATATCCTAGTGTTCTCAAATGACAGAAGTAAAAAAACTACCGAGAGGCATTTCTTTCCTGTATTTGTTTGATGGGCATAATTAAATTGTTAATTGATCGTGGTATGTATTAATTAAAAACGACTTTTTATTTATTATTCTATCACAATAGTCGTCAATTGTGTACACGTATATATATCTGTGGTATATAGGAAATCTTCTGTTATATATGTATACGATATTAGGAAAGTAAATTATGAATTTACAGATTTGGAATAGTATCATGTGAATTTCTCCTTTATACTGAATGTTAAAGTTTTCCAGCAAACAACCGTAGGAATAAAAATAAAAGATTATGAATAAACTCAAACATAAGACAATAGATGGAAAAAAACTTAATAATTTAAATAAACACAAAGTCAACTTTCGGAAAGTGTTAGATGTAGGAGGCAACAAAGTTCAAACAAGAATGACAGAGACATTAATAATTGAAGACATTTCAAACAAGAATGACAGAATTAATAATTGAAGACATTCTTCACATGCGTAACCAAAGCCAATGCCACTAGAATTACACAGTTGAAAACGTGGTAATTGTGGGTGTTTAATGTAGCTGTGGCATTACTAATTAAGACTCCTATACAATGAATACAACCGGTCAAATCAAATGCAAGCAGTGAATGTTTGGGTTATATGTTTATCAATTCCACCCAGTTCTTATTTTTATATTTCTCAAGTGATCATACACTAATTAGCTCACACCATAAAATTTCGGAAAGCAAAATTATATCTTTGGGATGTGTTACTGATTTTCTTTGAGACGTATATGTGCATATATATATATATATATACATTTGAAGAGATGAGATACCTGCAAATTTTGAAATAATTGTAGATCGTCAGAAAAACGAATTAACCACATTTACAAGGAAAAGGAAAAGGAAAAGGAAAAGGAAAAAGAAAAACTCTTGTCACTTTCGTAAAAAATAAAAGTAAATAAATCTGATCACATTCCTATAGTACCGATGAGCTAAGTCAACAAATTAACATAATTGGATACAACTTTTCATATTTATTCCATGCACGACTTTCTGGTGTGAAAGCCCCAATATATATAAATATAAATAACATTACTTAGTTAAGCCGTCGAAATAACAGTAGCTTCTATTAAAACGTGATGTGTAGAGAAAAAGTGGTTTCAAGTCTTAAACATTATTCTTAGCTTAACCAATCCTCAGACTAAGAGAATTCAATATTTGTATAGAACAAGGTGCCATCAAAAGGAATACTTCGAATATAGAAATAACAGTTTGAATATTTGAATATTATTCGTATTAACTTGTATATAGAGCAATTATTAACAATATCCGTAACTGGGGATATCAATCTATTGTCACAGGTGACGTCTAAGTACCCATGAGGCTATGAATATTGACAATTAACGTAATGACTGTTTAATCGGTAGCTGAAAATTAATGCTTAATTCTTCTTTTATTATATATTGTGAGAGACTGACTGGTTGTCAGTCCACGGAGAAGAAATAAAAGAGAGAATTCCAGTTAATTATAAGTAAGGTAAGGAGGAAAAAAAACAAAGTATGGTAAAGGAGTGAATATACCCAAGATAAAATTGGAAAGTAGAAGAGAAAAATACCTATTGTTAAGTTCCTAAAATTTTTATTTCATCCAATTTTTTTGGAGGTAATCTTAGGGGCAATGCTCAAATGCATTAAGAAAAATTTATAAAGTAACAAATTACATCGCGCAAGAGAGAATTCCAGTTAATTATAAGTAAGGTAAGGAGGAAAAAAAACAAAGTATGGTAAAGGAGTGAATATACCCAAGATAAAATTGGAAAGTAGAAGAGAAAAATACCTATTGTTAAGTTCCTAAAATTTTTATTTCATCCAATTTTTTTGGAGGTAATCTTAGGGGCAATGCTCAAATGCATTAAGAAAAATTTATAAAGTAACAAATTACATCGCGCAAAGCCCAGGTATGGAAACTTCAATTATATCCCCAAATAACAACATTTCAAGTCTCACCGGACAAGTAATGAGCCTATGGGTACCAAATGGAAGGGAAAGGACATGGTTAGCCAACCAATCAGTACATTGTTTAGTCTCCCTGTACGTGTGAGAAATGTGGACCACCCAATCCTTTCGAAGGAGAGACCGAATGTCCTTATAGAGAGCTACATTGGACGTCTGCTCCCTTGATCCCGCACAAAAGGTATTAACTATCAGCGCATTGTCAGGATCCAAATGTACTTGTCGATAACCATCCTGTAATGAAATCTGGAGTCCTATACATATTGCCCATTGTTCCGATGCCATAGAAGAAGCTGTGCCAACATTAAGAGCGAAACCAGAGATACACCTTCCTGATTCATTGCGTAAGAGGCCTCCTGCTCCAGCTAGGTCTGGGTTCCTTCTGGACGCCCCATCAGTATTCAATTTCACCCATCCTCGCTCTAGAGGTCGCCACCCAACTGATATCCAACCTCTTGTTTTCACTGCTTGGTGATGGTCATCTCCTGTAATGTGTACCTAGTAACATTAAAGTGCATACTGCCACATTGCTACTGTCGGTTGCTACGATCGTACAAAGTTATCCTCAAACAATGCTTGGTTCCACCATCGCCATAACTGCCAACACCCTACTGTAAATATAGTTGGCCATGGGATGATTTCATTCGAATCTCCTCCTGATGACATATTACGAAGCATCCAATTTTCCTTATTCGCTGACACAAAAATGTTCCAGTCCTTTGGCCGTACAAGGACAAACCATAATTTTCTTGCTAACCAGCAATCTTTGAGAACATGAAGAATTGATTCTGCAACTAAATGACATCCTGGATAGCTACAATCATCAGTCAGTCCTCGAGCAGTTTGTTCCATATTCGTGAGCAACTTGCCATGTTTTACAAGCCATAGGAAGCTCTGAATTCATTGTGGTCCCTTCCATCGCCAAATGAGCTTCTATAGCAACTATTCGTTGACTAAAAGTCCACTAGTTAGCAGGTTGTATGATGATTTAACTATCAGCTGTCCGCTCGGTGTAAAATGCCATATCGGTTTGTCAGCACCACGCTCCATGTTTGGTCCTGGGATCGATGAAATCTGCATTAACACAAAACTTGACAAAAGGTTAGCAAATAACTCCCATTTCCATTCTCCTTCTCCCCCATATTCACTCACCCTTCCCTCAAAATTAGTCTCCAGTGATAACTCATCAATTCATCCTACTAATGGCCCACCCAGCCCCAGCCAACTATCAATCTAGAAATGAACTAAATCCTGTAGAGAAATGTAACAGAAATAAAAATGTACTGAACTAGCAAGAATGGAATGAGAAGTTGTAGAACATGAAGTTATCTTGCTTCTTTCATTTCAGTCATTATATAACATTCAGATTACAACATACAACATTCAAAATTCAAAAACTACAATGATTATAGAAAAATGACAAATAAGAACATGTTATATCATTATCCATTAATACAAGTAAGGTTCACCTAATACATGATAAAAATAACTACTTACATTGCACTTGAGCTTAATCTTTTCAGCAGCACTAAATTAGATTGCATTCCAACACTCCTCCTTGATGCAAGTGCTGTTGAAAACTCCAAGCTTTTTTCTAAGATATTCAAAATGACTTTTCTGTAATGACTTGGTAAAGACATCAGCCAATTGATCTTCAGAAGAACAATGCAGTAAAGTGACTTGCTTCTCCTTCTTTGCTTCTCGTATTGCATGATATTTGATTTTGATATGCTTGGTTTTCCCATGAAACACTGGATTCTTCACCATAGTCACAGCTGATTTTTTGCCACAAAAAATCTCTGTTGCTTTCTATGGATTAAGCTTCAGATCAAATAAAACTTTCCTTAACCATAAACACTGATTTACAGCAGAAGAAGCAACAACATATTTTGCTTCGGCTGTGGATTGTGCAATTGATCCTTGCTTCTTTGTCCTCTAACATATCACAACAGAACCAAGAGAGAAAACATAACCATATGTGCTTTTCATGTCTTCCAATGAATCAGCCCAATCACTATCGGAAAAGCCAATCAAATTTACAAAACCAGTAGTTTTATAAGGCAGTCCATAATCAAGGGTACCATGCACATACCTTACAACCCTTTTTACTACCTTAAAGTGGAGCTCAGTAGGAGAATTCATAAACCTAGATAGCAGACTAGTGGCAAACATAATATCTAGTCTAGTGATTAATAGGTATAACAAAGAACCTACTGCACTTCTGAATAGTGTAGCATTGGTTGGACCTGAACCATCAGTGCTTGTTAACTTTACACCTTAAACTCCAGGAGTGCTGACGTATTTAACCTTTCCAAGACTGAATCTCTTCATCAATCTATGAGCATACTTGTCCTGTGAAACAAAAATCCCTTGAGCACATTGTCTGATTTGCATTCCCAGAAAATAAGACATCAATCCCAGGTCATTCATCCCAAAAACTTGCTCCATTTCTGTTTTAAATTTCTGAATAGCTTCTGAATTGTTTACAGTGATCAACAGGTCATCCATGTATATAGAAACCACCAGAATTTCAATTTCTAAAGCTTTAACATAAAGAATAGCATCATTGCAACTTTTTTGAAAACCAGACTCAAGCAAATACTAATCAATTATTGCATACCAGGCCCTTGAAGCTTGCTTGAGTCCATATAATGCATTCTTCAATAAATACACCTTGTCAACCTCTCTTTCCAAACCTTTTGGTTGCTCCATAAAAATTTTTTCTTCAAGCAAGCCATTAAGGAAAGCAGATTTGACATCAAGTTGAAACACTTGCCACTGAAGATGTGCAGCAATGGAGAGAAGCATCCGAATTGTATCAAACCTTGCCACAAGGGCAAAAGTCTCACTGAAATCAACACCAAATTTCTGAGCCTAACCCTTCGCAACTAATCTTGCTTTAAACTTGTTGATTGTCTCATCAGGATTGAGTTTTAATTTGAAGATTCATTTCAGACCTATCACCTCCTTATCAGTTGGTCTTGGTACTAGCATCCAAGTATCATTTTTGTTTATCATTCTAAGCTCCTCCTCCATTACAGCTCTCCAATTTTTGCAATTCAAAGCTTCTTTTACATTTTCAGGTTCATGCACAGCAACATGACATCTTGAATAGATGTCATCTATAGTTCTAGTACCTCTTACAACATCATCTTCATCAAACTCATCACTTAAAATGTTCTGTGGTTCCTCCTCAGCTTCATTATTTTCTGATTGAGGAGAAGATGCAGCAGATTTGGTTTTCCTGCTCACATAAACTCGATTAGTATTGGGATTTAAAATTCTATATCCCTTTGAAAGATTGCTGTAGCCTACAAAAATTCCAAGCTCAGCATGTTGATCTAGTTTGTCTCTTTAATGTCAGGTATATGGAAGTAACATACACTTCCAAAGACTCTGATGTGATTAACATATGGTTTAACTCCATAAAAAGCTTCAAATGGAGTTTTACCTTTAACAGATTTTTTTGGAAGCCTATTTTGTAAGTAGACAGCAGTGTTGACTGCTTCAGCCCATAGAATTTTTGGTAGCTTCTTCTCCAGTAATAAGCATCTGGCCATATTCATGATGGTTCGACTTTTCCTCTCACACACTCCATTCTACTGTGGTGTGTAGATGACAGTGAGCTGATGAAGTATTCCTGTTGTTTGAAGATAATCCTTGAAGGCATTTGATGTATATTCAGTGCCATTATCAGACCTGAAAGCCTTGATAGATAATGCACATTGGTTTTCTACTTCTGCTTTAAACGTAGTGAAAATTTCAAGTACCTCACTTTTTTGTTTTAGAAAATAAACCCAGAAAATTCTTGAATAATCATATATGAACAATAGAAAATACCTGCTGGAGTTGAATGTGGCAATGCTCATTGGTCCATAAACATCCAAAAGTGCTAGCTGAAGCTTCTCTGTTGCTCTTGCTGCTTGATTCATAAGAAAGGGTGTTTTGCTCAACTTTCCCAGCCAACAAATTCCACACACACCAGTGAACTCATTGATTAAGTTCAGATCATTTACAAGTTCTAAATCTTGTAGCTGCTTCAATGAAGTAAAGTTGGTGTGTCCAAAACGTTTGTGCCATAGACAAGTGTTATCTTTAACAGAAACATGAGCAATGGCAATAGCATTTGACCACTTCACAAGAAAATTCTTCTTTTCATCTCAACTGATAAAACCTCAATGCCATTTGAGTCTCAGATGGAGCAGATTTTATTTTCAAAGATTAGCTTATAATCCTTCTTAAGCAATTGTCCAACATTCATCAAATTCATGTCAATTTTAGGTACATACAAAACATCAGCTATACTTCTCATTCCAGAAGGAGTTTGAACAGAAATGGTACTTTCCCTTCAGCTTGCACCAATCTGCCATCTCCCAACTTCACTTTACATGCAAAATTTCGATCCATGTTGGTAAAAATAGTTGGATCAGCTGTCATGTGGTTTGTACAACCACTTTCCACAAGCCAAACTCCAAAAAATGGAGTTGCCGCATGTGTTTTTTCAACAGCTACAAACAACTCCTCCTTTTGTTCTTCAGGATTTTCAATGACCTATGCAGGCTGAGCTTTTGTTTGATTTTTAATATTTGACTTGCAAACCTTCTCAACATGACCAAACAATTTACAAACCTTGCATTGTGCATTTGGTGTGAACCAGCAAAAATCTGGTGTATGACTTGTCTTTTTGTAGTGAGGGCATGGAGGGAAGTTGTATTTTCTGAACTTCCCATTGATGTACTGATCAACTTTCTCCTTAACTTTCCTTCCATATAAACTCTTCTTGGATCCAATTTGCTTGAACTTTTGAGCAGCAGCATATGCTCCTTCACTAGAGCTCTCCTCCTCTCGAAAAGCTTTCCTTTGGTCTACTGCTTGCAAAGCATTTGTAAGTTCAGTAACTGATATTGTATCGATGTCCCATGCATCTTCCAAAGAGGAGATTTTGGATTCAAACCTCTCCGGAAGTGTCACCATAACTTTCTCCACAATTCTTCTCTCTTCAAGTTGCTCCCTCAACAATCTTATGTCATTGACAGTCTTCATGATTCTGTCAACATAGTCTTTGTTCTTATCAGTCTCCTTCATACGGTGCATTTCAAATTCTTTCCTCAAATTCAATATCTACATTTTTCTTGTTTTATCACTATCTTGAAACTCCTACTTCAATCTTTCCCAAGCATCTTTGGCAGACTCACAATCCATAATCCTTATAAAAATAATATCATTCACAGCAGAGTGAATGCATGATAGAGCTCGAAATTTCTTGGCAGTTTCTTCAGCATGATGCTTGATCTGGTTCGCTATAGGGTTGTTAGGAAGAGGATTCACCTCCTTGCCATCAACATAATCCCAAAGATCAAATGATCTTAGGTATTTTTTCATCTTCACAGCCCAAATTTGGTAGTTTTGACCATTGAAGACAGGTGGAGTGGTGTTTGAAGGTGTGGAAGCCATAGGTTCAGATTTTCGAAGAAGTAGAAGTGAGTGAGTGAAGCCAAAAAAGTAGTTTTCAGGGGCTGATTTTTTTGAATCACAGATCCCTTACAAGATCAACATTGCTCTGATACCATGTAGAGAAATGTAACATAAAAAAAAATGTACTGAACTAGCAAGAATGGAATGAGAAGTTGTAGAACATGAAGCTGTCTTGCTTCTTTCATTTAAGTCATTATATAAAATTCAGATTACAACATACAAGATTCAAAATTCAAAAACTTCAATGATTATAGAAAAATGACAAATGAGAACATGTTCTGTCATTATCCACTAATACAAGTAAGGTTTACCTAATATATGATAAAAATAACTACTTCATTACACTTGAGCTTGATCTTTTTAGCAGCACTAAATCAGGTTGCATTTTAACAAATCCCTTGAACCCACAACCCAACCAACTCCTCCCTTTATTTTAGGCCATATCCCGCAAAGGCCTCTTCATAACCAATACGAGTTTTGGCCCTTTTCAAATCGGGGTATAATTGCCCGAACATCATCGTACTTAGCCTTTAGTACTTATGACCACATAGAATCTACATCATTGATTATGCCCCAGCAAACCTCAGCAAGGAACGCCTCATTCATGTGGCATAATCTGCATACACCAAACCCTCCATATGCAAAAGGTTGAGTGACTTTTTCCTAGTTTACCAGATGCGTCTTTCTTTGGCTAGGTTGGCTCCCCCAAATAAATTCCTTACTCTTCTTCTCCAATTCATCCACACCCTATAAGGGACTTTAGTAGATTGCATAGCAAATAGCAGGATTGATCCAACAATTGAATTTGCTAATGTTACCCGTCCTGCTATTGATAATGTAGATGTCACCCAACCCGACATCCGAGATTTAACTTTCTCCACAATTTTGCTATAAGTGCCTTTTGTGACCCTTCTATGTAGCATTGGTACTCCCAAATATCAGCCCAAGTTATTAGTTACTTCAAAAGAACTTGCCCGAGCTATTTGCTATCGTCTTTCCTTAGCTACATTCTTAGAAAAGTACATCATCGTCTTGGAATTATTGATCCGATTTCTCAGAGCTCGGTAAAGCATATTGAGAGTCCGTTGTACCTCTAGGATTTGTTCTATTGATGCCTCCACGAACAGTAGGAGGTCATTGGTAAACATTAGGTACGGGACTACTGGTCCTCCCGTCCCTACTTGAATCGGTTTCTAGCTACCCGCATGCACTTTTGATGAGATCAAGTGCCCAAGTCTCTCTATACAAAGGACAAATATGTATGGAGAAAGTGGACAGCCTTACTAAATACCCCATCCTACGACGAATTTGTCCATCAATTCCCCGTTCCATAAAACTTGCATTTTCGGCATTGTCAGGCAATCCATAATAGATGTATGCATCTTTACTGGTATAAACAGGGCATGTAAAGTATCAAGTACAAACTCCCAAGAAAAGCTATCATATGCCTTCTCAAGGTCTACTTTTATCACTATAAATCCCTTCTTCTACCTTAGAATCCTCATTATATTGATGAGTTCCCAAGCAACTATAATATTATCTTGTATGTGCCTCCTGAGAATGAAGCTTGCTTAATTCAGTGCCACCGATTTTGGCATTATAAGATCTGATCCGATTTGTTAACACCTTTGTAACTAGCTTGTATGAGACATTGCATAAGCTTATTGGCCGAAATTGGTGAATTGTCTTTGGTTGCTCTAATTTCGGTATAAGGACAATGATGGTCTCATTGACTAACCGTATCGATTTCTCTCCTTTAAAACCATCAAATACGAACCGAGTTGCTTGTTCACCAATAATGTGCCAATTGTCCCGCTAAATATTACATGGAACCCATCCACTTCAGGAGCTTTAAAAGGCCCCATCCCCCGAGCTGCCCAAAGCACTTCCTCTCTGGATATCTTACTGTCCAGATTAGCTAAAACAACACTATCAACTTCAAGAAACTGATATGGTATGCTCTCTGGAGAATCATTTTGCTTGCGACCATAAAACTCCCGAAAATAGGCCACCACATAATCCCATAATGTTGAATCATATGAACACCATATGTCTGCATTTAACCGAAGGCTAGAGATACGAAATACCTCCGTTTGATAACTACTTTCGAGTGAAAGAATCGAGTATTATGATCACCCAATTGTATATCCTCACACCTTACCTTCTGGTTCCATAATATTTCTTCCTGGACAAGTACTTCCTTGAGTCCCATTCGCAGTTTTACCTCTAAATCTTGTAAGACATAATTGGCAAGTTCCATCAGCAACACCCTTTGGATCCTAACTAGCCTCACGTTAAGCCTTCTCTTCCATTCATGAATACTTTTAACGATGTCTTTGCTCTAGGTCTGCAATGCCCCCTTCAGTTCAAACAAACCATCTGGGAGGGACAGTTGGTGCTTCCATTCCTTCAATAAAAGATTTGCGAAATTCGGAATTTAATGGTTTTCATTTGTGTCGAGCAGAAGCGGGTGGTGGTCAAATTTCACCCGTGCGAGCACTTTGATCACCGTGCTTGGAAGATTCGTAACCCATTATTCAATCTCCATTACCCTATCTAGACTTTTAAACACCCGATTATACACTCCTTGTTTTGGCCCTCGCTATGTAAACCTTGGACCTACACTTCCCAGATCAATCAGTCGACATTCATCCAGGACCCCTTGAAATTACAAACATCTGAGCTGGTCTATCGGTGCGCCACTCGACTTCTCCGATAGGAATGCCACTTCATTAAAGTCATCGATCACCAGCCATTGTCGATCATCTTGGTTTGCGAGAGTTTTAAGATCCTCCCATAATCCTCTTCGAATATGTTCGTTAGGATTACCATATACTGTTGTTACCCATGTCATTCTCGAATCTCCCCATTCCACTTTAAAATGGACAGCCTGCTCCAATCGTGTTGCTGAGTTTACCTTTACCTCTTGTTGATTCCAGCACACCCAAATACCTCCAGAGGATCCCCTTGCTTCCAACCGAACCTCCGCAAATTCCCTGAACCTCCTCGTCACATTATCTGCCACTGCTTCACTAATTGGTGGCTTAATAATAACTACTATATCTGGCTTATATTCAACCATATAATCACATATAATTAAGATGAACTTTGAATCCCCAATTCCTCGACAATTCCATACAAAACAACGCATAAAATTATATGAGAATACTAGGGGTTGCCTATTGGGTAGTTTCCATGACCATACTGGTCGTTGAGAGCTTCGCTTCACCTACCTCTTCTCTCCGATCAACCCATCCTGTTCAAAAGTAGTCAGGGAATTAACTAGATTCAATGCCGCTACGGGGTTTTATGTCATCGACCTAACAGTATTTAGTTGCACCATTGGATTATGCTACTGACTAATCTCATGGCTCAAAGGTGCTATAGCAGTTTGTTGCCTGTCTGCAACACCTATGCGTTCTCCGGGTCATCTCCGTGATGCTCCTTCCTCGGTTGGATAAAATCACAAGTGACCTATTGCATGTTCTCATGCAACATAGTAGCAAGCACATCAGTGCCCCTAGAGTTGGGCTTTTGTGTGTGGGACCAAATTCTCTCCTTCTAGACTAGCCCTTTCAATGCAATGCCAATTGGTTTGGCTGATTGGTTTTTAGCCCAATGTTTACCCTGACCCACCTGGAGGGACTCCGCTTGAAATACATCTCTACCATGTTGAAGATACGCTTTTCTTTATTGGTCCCACCATGTCTTTCTCTTTGTTCCCTTTCCTCACTTGTAAAGATATTTGCTTCCCTCATTTGACTATCTTCCGAGATCTCCTCTTCATTAGCCTCATCTCGCAAGATGTGGTATCTTGAACCCTCTTTGGAAGATTGCCCAAAATCTACTCCTACCTTGCCTTGTTTGTTATCAATATTTTTGGAAACTCCCTGCGATTTCCACAACTTTCCCTGGATGATCATCCATGGGCCAAATGTCGGAGTTGGTTCCTTTGATGTCGAAGTCGGCTAGACTTGTCCGATACCCCTTTCTGACTATCCATTGTACATCTCATCCTGTTTGTCTCCATTGGCATTTCGGCCAACCTTGTCTGCATCTTCATCCTTATTCTGCCTTTCCAAAATCCTGACCTACTTCATCTTTCCATAAGCCTCCTTCCAATGCCCAGCTTTGCCATAATGAAAATAGATGAGGCTAATTCCCTCATATTCAACCATATGCACATGATGCATTATCTCTATTGATGGCTTAAGTGGCTTCTTCAGGTCAATCTCAATAGAAATCTGTGCAAAATTGCCGCGCACTAATGCTTTAGTTTTACAGTTAATTCTCAGTGTACGACCCAGTCCACCCTCAATCCTCCTCGACATCATTTCATGTTAGAACTCAAACGGTAGGTTCAGGATTCTTACCCTTGCTGTTATCTTATCAAACACATCCTCCGTAGGGTGAAAGTTCAGTCCCCATTCGCGTATCATTAGGCAATGGCCCTGGATTGACCAAGGGATTTTAAACAAATCAAATTCTTTATCCTCTAGATTCACAAATTTGACGATGAAGAAACCTTGGGTAAATCAGTAAAGGTGATTGATCCCTTTAGTCGCCATAATTGTTCTAGTCTTTTTTTCAACGCCATATAACCTACATTCCTTCCAAGCACCTTGATGATTAGCGCATCCCTCCAGTTGGCATAGAATAATTCCATCTCAGCCTTTGTCGCCATAATCTTAAGGCAAAGCTCATTCATAAAATCAATCATCAAATCATCATCCACACACATGTTTGTCGGCAACTTTACTGGACCCCCACTGGTATTCTTCACAACCCCCATAAGTACTTCACGATACCCTACTCCTCGTGCTCTAGGGGGGGGGGGGGGTAAGTACCATGCTTCCACAGAAGCCTCCCTCTTCCGTGGTTCCATTACATCAGGGTGCGGGCCATTCCTCCTTCCCACTTTTTTGGCTCTTTTCGTGCTTCGATCTAACTAATCATCTTCCTATGGCGTTAGCTCACTGTCACGCCCAAGGTCCTGCTCCTGCACCCCATCGCTTTCCATCTCTGTATGATTCTGGTTACTCTAACCCTTCTTTCGATCCTTCGAGTGATCATCAAATATTTTAAAACTTGCTTTTAATTTCTAAAAAAGTTTAAAACTTCTTTTGCTTTGTTAGAGTTGAAACCAATGTTGCGAATACCGTACCAGACTTGGTACCGATTAGGTTATGCTATTTTGGGTAATTTTTTAAATTTATGAAATAGTCCCTAAATTTTTTTAGAAATTGCAAAATAGTTCATTGTCATATTGTACTATTGTACTGTATATTATATAAGTTTAAATCAAACTTGTTACCAAAAATCATAATAATAAATAATAACCACAATTGATATGAAATAACAATAATTTTCAGATATTTTACATATAAATAATAACCACAATTAATATGAAAAAAAGACAATTATCATCGCACAAATATAAAAATAAAAACAATATAAAGTATTTAAAATATTACAAATTCATCATATAATAAATAATAATTACACCAAAATAGCCAATAAAAAGAATAATAAATATCCTTAACTCTCAAATTATTACAATTTATGACAAGAGTTTGTGATGAGGAACCAACCAACTAGAAGTGAAACCTGTAACAAAAACATTTACAGTTACATTACATATATAGAATTTAACATATACATCAAACATAAGTAAAATTTAAAGAAGAGGAAAAAACCTGGAACTTCATTCAATCCTCTACGGGAGGATACTTGCTACAACTACATTGACCCCAATTATCATTTGGTACAAAATCCTTATCATTGAGATAAGTCTCATCATCATCATCATTCAAATTCAATGTACTAAATGACATGTCAATGCTTTCCCAACCAAGATTATCTTCCAAATCATTTACAGTTATCAAATATTGTTGGATCCTGCTTTTAGGATTTTTATATTTTTATTTTATCTCATTATTCTATTAAATTATCTAACAGGAAAATAGATTAGAATTTATGAATTAGGAATTTTTGGAGTCTAATAAGGTATCTTTTGACTTTTCTATGGTGGTATGGATTAAAAGAAGTAATTAAAATTAAGTGAAGGCGTTAATAGGAATTTCCTAATAAAAGAAGGGGTAAGTTAGTAAAAACACAAGAAAATTGTCTTAAATGAATAAGACAAAGAGGAAGAAGTCGTGAATTAAGAGGGTGAGAATGAAAAGAAGATGAAGAGAATAAAGAGGAGGAGAATTATGGAAATACTTGAATAAGGAAGGGCAAAATGGCCAAAACACATAAATTTGCATTAAATTGAATAAGACAAAGAAGAGGAGAGACGTGAGTTATAAGGAAAAAGAGAAGAAGAGAAGAATCGGGAATTATAAGAAAAGAAAGGAAGAGAGTCGTATAGGAGTGAAGAAGAAAAAGAAAACAAGGAGAAGAAGGAAGAAGAAAGCAAAGAAAAAGGAAGAAAGAAGAGTTTTAGCTAAGTCTTTTGCTAATAAGATAAACCTTCCTATTCTTTAGTTTTGATAGAAGAAAGAGATAGGTTTTATGGGAAGAAGATGTTGAAGGAAGTGGAGAGAGAAACTAGGGTTTTGTAATATAATGAGGATGAGGAAAGAAAGAAGAAGACTAGGAGGTTAATGTTAGAACTTAGTTTTCTAGCTAGATAAAAATCAAAAAGAGAACAAGTATGAGTTTATTCATGATAGCTAGTTTAAGGAAAGCTTTATGTGTGTGTGATGAAATGAAATATGTGTGTTTTCAGGGAACCAGGAATATAGACCCCAAGAGCGAGAAGAAGAACAAGCTTGACTTTCGGAAATTTCAAGCTAAATAGGTGGGTAATAAATTTATAGTTTATGATGACGAACTACATTGATTCTGTGTATGTATGATGAGTATGTCGTTCTATTTGTTGTGAATGCGTGAAAAATATTTTGTACATGGGTATTGTGTTGCATTGTGATAATTTTAATGGCCCTGTGTGAATGGAAAAAGAAAAGATTTATGAAATATGAAAGCATGAACACATATGGAAATGTATGAGCATTGTAAAAT
>JANZXR010000172.1:33205342-33221560 GCA_027575705.1 Erythroxylum echinodendron | reverse complement strand
CGGCTACACAGGACCCTTAAGGGAAATGTGTAGTACGTTCTATTTTGGATCCACCCGAACCATTCTGATGTGCTCATAAATTATGTGACAAGATGAATACATGCATAATCTGCAACTGAACATATTTTGTTGTGAAAAAGGTTTTCTGCTTGTTACTTAATTATAAATCTGTTACCCATGAGCTTTAAGCTCACCCCCTCCAACTTTTATCAAACTCAGGTGAAGCTCAAGAGAGTGATTAAGTTAGGATGCAAGGCAGCACAAGTCTACAAATGTCTAGAATTGACCTTCAAGATCTTTATGGAAGTTATGGGGTCTGAAATCATCTTTCTAACCATATAAAGAATACCCCGAACCGATTATGCTAGAGAAAGTTATGATGATTGGAAAATATCGTCTGTGTTTTCCAGACTTTGTCTGTGACTCAGTTCACGCTATCGTCTAGGTCACTGTTCACACGTATCTTCTGTCTCAATTTCGAACCATCAGGAGACAAAGTTGGTCTTCGAGGTCTTTATGAAGATTGTAGTTATTGAAGTCCTTTTTCTATCTATCCAAAGAAACCCTAGTTTGGATGCTTGTAAGAGAAGTTTTACTAATAGCACCGAAGCAAGTATATGTGTGAAGTGAGGACTTAACCACGCTGATGATTAAAGGATTCGGGTTGAAAGGTAGGAATGGACTAATTGACTGTTCTATGAGCTGAGCTGAGACTAATAAAGGTGAGTTTTGAGAAGATAATCCGAAAGTGATCAAGATGTTATCTCTGGAAGATAACTTACGTAGTAACATATTCTGAATGCATGAAAGTAATAGGTATTGGTATCAGAGCAAGTAAGCAAACAAGAGTTAAGCTCCGAAAGTGAGGTCTAACAGATGTGGTATCAGAGCAACCATGAATAATCATGTATGAAGAGTTAGACTCCAAAATCGGGGTCTTAACAGAGTTGGTATCAGAGCAAGCATGAATAATTATGTATAAGAAGTTAGGCTCTGAAATCAGGGTCTAACAGAGTGGGTATCAGAGCAGGCAAGCAAGTCTGAGTCCGAAACCGTAATGGGGTCTGACAGAGTTAGTTTCAGAGAATGCAAGTAAGAGTTAGACTCCAATAACGTGGTCTAACAGTAAACCAAGTAAATAACCGAATGAACTATGAAAATATAACAAATAACAGTTAGCTAAACTATGAAAGTAATAAGTTTAATACCAACTAGAAACATAGCAACAAATAAGCAGAATAGGCAAATAAGGATCAAATGAGTGTGAAGACATGGTGGTCTCCTGCCCCTCTAAAGTTTCCCACATTAGCTCTCGCCTTCTGCTTCAGCTTATTCTAATGCTTGCAGTTCTTTCCCCTTTCTGATATGTTTCTTTTTTCTTCCCCTCAGTCGACTAGTCTCTACTTCCTTTCTATCGTCTCCGACTTCTTTCTATCCATTTTCCTTAGGTGTGTGTTGAGTGAAGAATGAAGAATGGAATTAAAGATGGGTATAATGGAATGTGTGTGTGAGAATTTGACGTTTACTCCCACCCATTCTCTTTCTATTTGTAGTATGACTCTAGATTTAGGATTTCAAGTTGTCACCCCTGATAAGTAGATAGATTGAAGGAGATATATGTCACAGGGGTGAGTATGACAGTCATGAGTGTGACTCATTGTCACCACGTAGAGCCATGGTCACCATGGTGACATGTTTAGTCACCACCATGACTAACTTGTCATGGTGGTGACAAGTGGTTACATAATATGTCAAGGCCATGACTAAGCTGGTCACGGTAGTGACAAGTTAGTCACCACCATCACAAGCTGTCACGGTGGTGGCACCTATAGTTACCACCTTTCTTTGTTCTTCTCTTTTCCTTTCATGCAAATTTACGACAACTTTCCCTTCAACCTTCATACAAAACTAAAAAATAATCCAATTAACATTCATGCAAAAGTGACACCATTTCGACTCAATTTATCTCACATTTGGATCAAAACACAAGGATTTGTAACAAAAATCAAGATATGAAGGCAATTAAAATTTAATAGAAACTAGACACAACAATTTCCTTACTTTGCTTCTTAATAAATTAGGTAAGTGCATGACCTAAGTATATTCACATCCTCTCACTCATACATCATAAATAAAACATATCCATGTTGTTGACAATGCCATAGGTGTCACATAGTCCACTTAAAGTATGGCTCAAAACTCCATGTATATAGGAAAGTGTTGATTGTTGAAGTAACAAAATTTTGGATCTATTCGGGTCATTGCTAGTTGTGCATTAATGTGTGTTTTTCTAAGCATTTGTCACGTGATTCTTGCATAATAGATTATTATTGTTGTGTTTTAGGATTTATTTTGTATGTTTTTGTTTAGTTTGATCTTCATTGTGTTCTTTTATGTTTGATGTTGATTTAGGGTAAGAATTGATCATTTTGATGTAGGAATAGAGGTTGGCCACATTTTCAATTGAGCTAGAGACCAAAAGAGGATAAGAGAAGAGGAAGAATTATAATGCAAGAACCCATGATTGAGGGTTTCATGCCAATTTTCACGATCGTGGGATGTCTAACCTGAAGATGTACGCAGGGTTCACTTATTTTTTAAGGTTTTAAGGACTATATAAGGTTACAAACCCTTATGGACGAAAGAGCTTCATGTGAGACTTACCTCCTTGAGTAAAAAAGCAGGTTTAGAGCTTCGGGAGAGGTAGAGATTCAAGGTTTATCATCCATAATTGGAATAAGAGCATACCAATGCCGGATTTTCCAGATTTGGGCCAAGAACAGGAGGAGTTTGATTCATTTAGTTTATTTTCATTTTTGTCCTTTAGCATTTGTATTATGGATTATTTGATTGTTGGGGGATGTTATGGACATCATGAGTGGCTAGTTTAATTGTAGAGATTACTTTTGAACTTTTTGTTAAACTCCTAATTTATTGATTTGAATGATAGATGTTTATATATATATACATGCATACATACATACATATACACACACCTTGCAATATGTTGAGAGATTGAGTTGGGTTATTTGTGTAGAGTAGTACAATGAGAGGTGGCATTCTATCTCTCCATCTTCAAAATCAATCCAGGAATTCAACTAATTATGAAGTTATCATATGGGTGATCAATTAAATTAGCCAAGATCTCTTTTTTAACTAATCAATTAACTTGGTGAATGTAGGTCAACAAAATGCCAAATCTCGTTTTACTACTCTACACAAATATATATATATACCTTGCAATATATTAAGAGTGCATAACGAGAGTTGACATTCTATAGACCTACATTCATCAAGTTAATTGATTAGTTAAAAGAGAGATCTTGAATAATTTAATTGATCGCCTATATGATAACTTCATAATTAGTTAAATTGGTGGATTGATTTTGTAGATTGAGAGATTGCTTAATCATCTCCATTTAATTTGACTAGAGACAATTAATTACAACTTAGGAGAGGGTAGTTAATACATTAGGACATCTTAGGAGAGGCACGATTCAATTAACAAAATAGGAGGGAGACAATATAGGGAAAAAGTAATATCTAATTATGAAAATCTTAAATTTTAAGTTTCTGCATTTTTTAGTTGTCATTTTTGTTTCGTTATTTGTTTAATTTAATTAAATTTTCTAGTTTATTTCCATTAAAAAATTTGGTTGTTAAACAAAAATTAATCTGAATTAAGTGGTGCCTAATCATAATCCTTGTGGGATCGATATCTGCTTATTACTACAAGTCATCACTCGTATACTTGCAGTTTTGAGCGTAAAACTAGGAGTTGCTTTCCGATCAATAGTATGTATATGTATATGTATATGTATATGTATATGCATATGTATTATACTTTGTACTCTTACCACTAATGTTAAGTGTAAGTCTCTTTTAATCTAACTTATACAAATTATTTACATAAACTTGGATCAATTGCTTTTACTTAAAAAAATCTATTTCTTGTCATGCATTAAATTATATTGAAATAACATTGACTATAAATTCAATATTAAATACTTAAAAATATGAATTAGAAATATATATGACTCCATTATATCATATATTGACAAGAAAAATCATATAATTAATTTTAAAATCATACGATTAAGTTTTCATTTAATGAAAACTATTAATATATCTAAGTCAATGCCTTCAATTCTAGCCTATATTTATGATTTTAATAGGCTAAATTGAGTGCTACAATTCTATCAAGATACTATACCTTTCAACTTTACTCCATGTAACTATTTATATTATGCTATCATAGTGTTGACACGCATATTAAATATTACCATTAAAGTTTATGAGAAATTATTCAAATTTTAAAATGCACATTTTGTCATATATATAACGTTGACATATCTCTCAAACTTTGTCTTTGAAATCCTCAATAGAGATTAATAGCAATACTACATAATGAACATATAACTTCCTTTTCTCTCTTTGAGAACTCTACTCAAACTTAACCTATATTCATAAAATTTAGTTCATTACTACTTAGAATCAGCTATACTAAACAAATATAATTTTTTAACTCAAATCAAAATATATATGTATGAAAAGCAAGTAATGCCATGATAACCAAATAAGAATATGGCTTTAATTATATATTTGGTTTCTTTACTATTTTATTCAAAATAATAACCCTCACTATTATTTGAAAAGATTAATCTCTCTACTGGGCAAAGATCCTATTTAAATTTAATTGATCTTGAGTTACTTAACAAATCAACTAAACTTAAATTAGGTAGATAATATTATTATCAATCACATCTCATGTAACTTCAAGATCTGTTAGGTGACAATTTTTGTTAAAACATATATATTATATGTTATTCTTAACCCTGTCTCTAAATCTATATGATCATGAATCACTCACACAAACTTTTTAGTTAATTATAATCCATTAATTTAAGGTAAAATATAATCGAATTTAAAAGGCTTTTAGTCATTCAACAAGCCTTATAATAAACAAAACTACGATTTTATACTTAAATAATGAAAGGAAAAATTCATGTTCTCAATATGTAACTATTATTTTAACAAATGATTTAATTTCAAATTATCTCACCAAACACATATTTTGCGTAAAAAAACCATACAGTTTAAACATACTATTCGTCATGAAAATATAGTTAAATTATAAGCATGAAAGATTGATTGATTTATTAATATAATCTCCATAATATAAAATAATATTTTCAATTCTTTAGATAATTAAATTAGATTAAATAATTGATTTCTAAATAAATCAAATTTCTATTCCAAATAGAAATTTAATTTGACCTGAAAACAAATTTTAAATTCAATTAGAAACTATTTTCAACTATCTTGACTTCTTTAACAAATTTCATTGAAACTAATTTTAATAAATTATTCTTGTTACTTATTATAATTTTAAGGAATTATTTTTTAAAATTTTATGAGTAACACATTATAATCCAATTAAAAATATATTTCTAATCTAATTTCAAAAAACTTTTCCTTAATTAGAAAATTATTTTCTAATGTCAAAGGAAAATTACTTTCAAAATTAAATAAAATAGTTTTAATTTGTTAACAAATTCCTTTATGTTTTTTCAAAAATTCATTTCTCATTAATTAGAAATAATTCTTCAATAAATTAATAAACTATTTTCTAAGATATCAAAGAAGGCTCAATTTTCTCAATTAATAAATACATGATATTTTTCAAATTTTAACTAAGAAGAGTACCTTTTTTAATTAATTATGAAACTTTTATTCTAATTAATAAATAAATAATTTCTAAATAAAATAGAAAATAACCCTTTAAAATTAATAAACTTATTTCATTTCATTCAAATTGAAACAAATAATTTTAATTAAGAAAAATTTTTCTTAATTTTAAAGAAGTCTAATTAATTACTAATTCCAATTTGATTGAAATTGAATTAGTTTATTTTCTAAAAATAATTTATAAAATATTAAATTAATTCAATTTAATTATTAATTTTAATACGATTGAGAAAAATAATTAATTTAATTTCACAAATAATATCTCTACTTGATTAATATAATCTCACTTTACTAATTATATAAATTATAATCTACTATAAAAGATAACCCTTTAAAACTTTGCTTGATTCTAATTATTAATTTCATAATTAATTTAATCTAATAAGTTGACTTTTGAAAATTTAAATTAAATTCCAAATATTCCCAAGAAAATTATCCAATTTGAAAATTATTTTCAAATAATTAGAAAACACTTTTTTAGATTATTAGGAATATAAACTATTTTAATTTTCAATTAAACTAATATAATTGTAAATTTAAAGGCTTAAAACATAAAAAAATAAATAAAGGTCCATGTGTAAACACTTGATGTGAATATCTTTAGCATATGCGCCATATATTCTTTAGATTAGGGTTTTTACTTTAGTCCACCGCCGTCTCCCTTTGTTTCTTTAGCTGCTGTTACATTAGGTGTTTTTGTTTCCTCTTCTTACTAGTGCTTCACACCTTTGTTTCTCCTAGGCTCCTCTTCTTCATCACACAAAAGGCTCCTAAGATTAACGCACAAAAGGCTCCTAAGATTAACTCTTCCTCTAAGGGTGATTTTGCCTTGACTAGCGGCGATTAATGCCACTGGCTCCATCACCAAAGGCAATTTCAACCAAAGTTTTCAGAAATTACATAACAGGTAAGAGACACATGTGCTTTTCTAAAAGCAGCAAGTAAGGAGAAGCATGAAAATAAAAAACCAAATTAATAGTGCCATAATCTTTATTAGGCAATTCCTTTAACTAGCTAGTGATGTTGCTCCTTTGTGACCATAAAGTTACAAGTTCAAGTCGTGTAAATAATCTCTTTGTAACAATACAAAGTGAAGATTGTATACATTATGACCCTCTTCAGACTTCTATTTTGAGGGGAGCCTTGTGCACTGAGTACGTTGACTTTTCCTTTTAATTAGTTAAGTTCTAAGTTTTAGTTTTATCGAATTAATAGCAATCAAGAAATTTTAATCAAGTTAAATAATTAATGGAGGCTCTAATATTATTGTAGGAAACTAACCATGATGTAATCACCACTACGTTGAAAAAAAAAATCGAAAACATGAATCACAAACAAGAAACTAGATCTTACCTAATTTAGATTCATCTAAAAATTTCCTCTCAAGGTGTTAACCACAAATTATCCATATGTTTAGCCTTCTACAATATTTATAGAGTAGAGAAAAAGCCTCGATACTTTTATAAGAAAAAGCAGGATTTTTATTAAAATTGAACATTCAAATTATAATTACATTCTAACTCTAGCTCTACGTATAATCAACTAACTCATATTGGATCCTTGAAATTTCTCAAACTTTACAATAAGTTCAACTTAATTTAAATTGATTTTTCTCTTTCAAATTTCTTTTTTATAGGTGACCTAATAGGTTTCCAATATGTTAGATAATGATTATAAATTATAATTCTAATTTATAATTAGAATTAGATAAATTTAAAAATCTTTTTAATTTATCTTTAATTTTTCAATTAAACAATTTATAATTATAAATCAAGATTAATGTCTAGAAAAATTTCATGACCACCCAAATATTAGGAATGTTAAAGTGGTTTGACTCAACTTGTCGATGTATGGTTATGGTATATAATTTAATCATTTCTTCATCCAATCTTCAAATTAGGCATAGAATTAGTATCCACTCTTTTAAATTGAATTATGTTATTTTTAAAAGTGAAAAAATTTGGATTAATAAGCTCTAAAAGTAGAAATAAGGCCCAATGCCATAAGTATAAGGAGGACAAATTAGGCATTAACTCACAAACATCACAAGTACTTGAAATAAGGTAAGTTACAAAAAAAGTTCCATCCAAGGACCATAAGTTGGAGGCAAACTAAATCTACAACATCCATATGTATAGTGAGGTAGTGACTTTTTGTTGGTTCTTGATGAGAGAAACATAAAGGATATAGAAAAAGAATAACAACTTTGAAGGAGTCCTTCATTTGTAGACCATATCCAAGGATATCAACTTGGTGTTGGTATCTGCCACGATCATTTCCTTGATCCAATCAATAGTGTCGACATAAAAGCAGTCCCATTCTAGGATCTGTTTTTAAAAATCATTTCATTACTTTCTTTCTATAATTCATAAATACAAGCATATAAGGAGATCTTTATGATAGTCTTCATTTTGTATATTAAATCGATTTGTAACTTATGAAATCAAGTCATCTTAATTATTTACATTATATGAATGATCATTAGGCCTCTAGATGGATAAATAAAATACCCTAGAGAACTCACATTTAAAGAACAATTGATCCCTACTTTTGTCTGCATTATTGTAAAGCTTGTAGGTAGTGAAGAGTTGTAAAGAGCTCTTATTCTATCTACTGTGGTGAGCTTATTCTTCACAGTAAGCCACTAAATGAATGAAAATTTTAGAGGGATATGCTTACTCTAGACTAATTTGTAGCCAGGATTCTTGAATACATTTTAAGTTGACTTGTTGGTGAAACAACCAAAAGCATGTTTGTACCACCTCATAACATCTTATCTATATTGATTCAGTATAGGACAAGGGATATTATACTTAATGACGTTGAGTCCTCTCTATCTTAAATGCCATTTATTATTGTTAATTAATTTGGATACCGTAGCCTTAGGTTTAAACATCTGCCACAACTAAATGCTTATGGAAGTAAGTAGAGAGGCACCGGTTGTCATACCATAGCCAAGTGCTTTTCCCATCATCTATTATACTCTTAACCTCTCCATATAAGTGACTTCTAAGTCTAAAAATTTAGAACATTGTCTATGAGGTTTCTATACTAGTTCTAACCTCCCAAAGAAATGGTCTTTTAAAGAGCAATAGAGAACCCATTGCACCTAAAAAGACTACTTATCCACAAGTAATCTCCATAGACTCTTAGCTATTAAAACCTTGTTCCTTAATTGTATAAACCAAAGACCAATACCTCCTTTCATATATAGGGACACCAATGTCACTTTATTTTACTTTAACATGTGGTTTCTTATATGCATCCCTTATCTAGTGAAAGTTTCTTATGATTTTCTCTAACCCCTTTGCTAGTTCTTTTAGGAGTAACCATATAGGATAAGTAGTGCACATGCAAATTGGTAAAAGATGAGTTTTCAAATTGTAACTTACTAGCATAGGAAAGATTCTATTAGCCTATTTATTTCTATATATACTTTTTTATTATATATTTACTGATACAAGATTCTTTCTTTCTTTTTTTACTAGAGATAAATGACTCACCAATCAAACAAGTAGAAAGGCGCCATATGTAGACGTATCTGGTGGTGAGCTGTGGATAAATGTCCTACACAAAACTACTAGCATAGGAAAGATTCTATTAGCCTATTTCCTTACTCTTTTAAGAATTAGGTGAAAAATGGATTAGTAATTAGCATAGTAGGTCTCCTAGATGTGATGGGAATGTCTAAGTATTTGAATGGAAAATTCCCTAAATTAAACCCAAGAAATGCGGCTAGATAATTTGCTTGAGAGCTTATAGATCCACAAATAAAGGAAATCGCTTAGAAAACTCAATATCAAAGATTAATGTCTAGGTGATAAATCCCTCCAAAAAATTATTAATTAACCTTTTATCATGTAATTATTTCATTGACTATGGGATGGTGAAAATTCCTATCGTATGTTAATAATCCTTTTGAGACTACTAACGACTAATCTATAGGGTGATTAACTGAATTCTTTCTAGTGAATGTTCCTAGGATTGCATTATCAATTTATGAATTTCGCTATTAGGTTTGTCCCTAATCTAAATGATTTATGTCGACTTGTCTCTAGACTTACAATCAACTCCTTTCAATTATGGTAGATCTATTCTTATACAAGATTTCTTAATTGTAATGATATGAAATCAAATCATGCACTAATATTCCAGACCTATTAGAACATGCATAAAACACATAATTGAATCATAATAGATCAATCAAAATAATTGCATTAAATAAAAGAATCGAGACATTGTTATCCTAATTAGGGTTCATCACACCTGGACACCAAAAAGCATTTAGTTACAAATAATAAAAAATGAAATCAAAGATAAACAAGAAGAGAAATGAATAGAAAACAAAGGAATTATAATTTTAAATCTCCCTTTCTCTTAATGTCCTTGCAAGTTTGAGGTTTGATGTTGTAATCTATTGGATCTTTTGATGATTTCTTCACATTCTCCACGTTCCTTGATGAATATCATCCCTTTTGTAAGCTTTCTACATTTGGAATCTACTCCAAAAGTTTGGTCTTCTGGTTTGCCTCTGCTCATGTCTTTTATAGTAAATTTTAGAGTTTTTGGAGGATACAAGGTTTGATACACAAGTGTGCAATAGAATGTGTATATTTAAAACTCCAAAATTTGTGATTTTACATAGGCTTTGAGACTTAAATGGGAAAAGACACGACCATGTATCTCTAATTTGCTTCAAAACTTCGTTTTATACTGCATTTTCATCCAAATTCTTCTTTTAGTCCATAAAAACAATTATAACCTTTAAATGCACTTGGAGCTAATTAAGTGCCAAAAATATAATAAAATTGTAAAATATCAAGCAAAATAAATCAAATATGAGTGTATAATAATAGTTAATTTAACATTTATCAATCCATATGGTAGTAGTGGACCTATGCTCTAAACTTGGCAAGAAAACCCAAATTCACTATCTCTCTTCCCCCAATATTCCTAATTTTCTAACCATTGCCTACTAATTCGTTACATGCCAAGTTTATTAGTTCATTCTAATTTCACCTTTTACGACTAGCTTATCTTACTATGAATGATGTATTAAAGAAAGTATTTTATTTGCTTATCTAGTTCTTGCTAAGTATTTTATCTCTAAATGGAGTTATCAGAAAAAAAAAGGTGAAAAATTATGCTAAACAGTAGTGATGGCGGCACCATATACCTCCATAATATTTTGGCTCTACTCTACCAAAGCCTCATCATTCAAATATCCATAGTCAATCCATAAATCGCTTCCACTCAAATTCCTAAAGTGGATTCATAAATGGCTTCTTACTCTAAATTATAAACTGACTTCTAGTACATTTCCAACACTGTCAACTTCTCCTTTCATCTTCACACTACCAAACTTACTACTAAAGGTAAAACCCTCAACTTATTACTTTTTACCACCTAATGTATCTTTTTCAATTTCTTCATTACCTCTACAAATTACTTATCAGCCTCTACTCATTTACAAGAAGAACCACCTAATAGCGACATAAAACCTCTAATCTCACTATGTCATGTGTATCCTTCTCCTGCTTCTCCTATAAGCATTCCATAGTTGATAGAGAAGCTACCAACTTTTTGGGAGCTGGTAAATTGGGATTTTTTTGGTTGAGTTTAGAGCATGGGTCCTACTAGTATCATAAGGATTTCATGTTAACACTAGTGGGACCTACAAAACGTAAAAATAAAAAAAATACATGTTAACATTTCATTAATAGAAACGTAACAAGGTTAAAGTTTTATTAGTTAGGAGTTTGATTCAATTAGTTTTGAAAATATTGGAGTTCTTTTTATACATCCAAAATATTAATGGCAAGCATGTATTTTGGTGTAAACATTAGGGTCTACAAGGTAATTTCACCAAAAATTAAATAAAAGTTAGATACGGTTTAAATTTTGATTTAAAAAGGAAAGAAAAATTAGAAATTGAATAAAAATTGATGCCAATTTATGTCTTTCGATTTCATCTTTTTGTGCTCCCTCTCTCTATATATTTTCTTCTTCTCCCAATCTTAATGTCACGTCCTAAGGAAATATAAAAAAAGTTAGCTCTCTAAAACAGATTCTTAAGAAAATCCTAGAGTCATCTATTTATGTTGCCCTTTTAAAATTAGGATACTCTTAACTCTAAATCTTCCTTATAAATTTAGCTATATTATCTCAAGATTATTATTCCAGTGGCATAAAGGTATTGCTCAAAATAAGGTTCCCATTCATAGCATAAAAGTGCTCATACTAGTGCAAAGGCACTATATATTTCTGTAATTTTCTAGGAATTAAGTGTTGAAGTGCTTTTTTCAAGAGCAGGGGCACTTATAATTCTATCAACCATCAATTGAAAAAGGTTGTTAGCATAAAGGCACTCCAAACAAGAGCAAAGGTGATATAACCTCTATTTTCTTATTTTCTTATCCCTTGATCTTTTATTTTGCATTAAAAATCTATCATACCTAATAAAATGATCTTAACTACATGATAACCAAAAACGCATTATTTTGATCATAAGATTCTCAAAACCCGCAAATTGTCAATTTTAAAGTATTTAATTAGTCAATATGAAATCCACTTCTCAATAACGCCTTTGACAAAATACTCCCATAATAGAACAATATGTCCTTTCTTATGGAAACTACATTGTACATTATTAATAAATCTAACATTAAATAAAATGATAAAAAGCTGGTCCCTCCTACAGTTAGCAAAATATAACTATCACAAAAATCAAACAAATAAGAAATCTTTTTAAAAAATAAATCCTAATAAATTTACATGATCTCATAAGAAATAATTTAGTCTAAATTCAAAAGCTTAGATACCTCAGGAACTCATTCTCAGTCAGAATTTCTTACTTATCAACTACAGAAAAACTTATACCATAAAATTAGGGATAAAAAATTAGCTCAAGTTAGACTCAAACCAAAGTCAACTGGCCAATTTTGATATGACCAAATTCAAGTCTGAGGCATGCTTCAAGTCCATAGATAATAGGCCTAAAACCTAGTGTAAGGTCTGGCTAGAGCCCAGACTAAGTTTTCTATCTTAGATGTGATGTTGTTTTGGTGGAAATCTAGAGAGACAATAAGAATGAGCTGAGCGTGGCTAAATTCTCAATTTGTGAAAAAAAAATTTCAATACGTGAAGTGGGAGACAATAGAGAGGTATGGCTGGACGTAGGACACCCCGCCGTCGGATTTGGCAGGGTATAAACCAACCTATCACAGCCGTTGGCGGGGTGGAACACGTGTCTACCCCGCCATGCAGGATGACAGGATGGCAGGACGTGGCAAAACCACGTGGCCATCCCCCCATCGTGGTTGGCGGGATGGGGGATCACCCCACCATTCTTAATGGCGGGGTGGGAAGGCTGCACCTCCTGCATCCCTGCCGAGAGCTAGCAATAATGCTGGCTCCCTTGAAGGGACGTAAGCCACCCAGCCATTGTGAATGGCGGGGTGGTAAATCCTTTTTCAGAGCCAGCAATAATGCTGGCTCCCCTCTACTTCCTTATAAGGCAGAAGCACCGAAGCCATATCGGGACCCATTTCTGAACCCCAACTATCCAGAATATCATAAAACATGAGCTTAAACTAATGAGAAACACCTTAACCATTATCGGTTCATCTTCTTTCTCTAATACCATAAGATGTTGGGACCCATTTCTGGACCACCCCAACTATCCAAAATATCATAAAACGTGAGCTTTTTACAATAGAGAACACCTTAACCATTATCGGTTCATCTTCTTGCTCTGATACCACAAGATGTCGGACCCCGTTTCTGGAGCCCAGCTATCGCATTCGGATACCAATATTTTTACACAACCACTTGCGTTCAAACTAAACCCTTTTTGGGCTCATCTCCATTCAAGCTTGAATATATCCAAGGACAGCGTTGGTGAGTCCACAATTTACTTATAACATGTTTCGAGTCAATTCAATTAGCATATCCTCTTAAATGTTTCTTCTGTGTTTGGCCTATCGTTTGTGTTTTATCGCCTGTCTTTGACTTTTATCGTCTAGGATTGACCTCCTCTTATTATCTGTATTCCATTTGCGTTTGCCTTTCATTTGCGTCTGCTTTTTGACGTGTCATCACAGACGATTCTTTGCATCTATATTATGATGTGTCGTCTATGTTCGCTTGCGTCTATGCTTCATACGTATATGTACCTCCTTTGCATCTGTGTGTGACCGCAGCACAGACGATTCCTTTCTTCTGTGTTCTTCCTTTGTGTCTGTGTGTGACGTCATCACAGACGATTCCTTTTGTCTGTGTTCTTCCTTTGCGTCTGTGTGTGACATCATCACAGACGACACTCTTCCTCTATATTTTTCCTTCGCGTTCAGAACACATTCTCTTCAATTCTAGCATGCTATTCTAGTACAATAACCTTGGCAATTTCAATAGAGGAGACATACACATATACATTTCATTATCTCAATCTTTAAAATAGCAGAATCATACATAAGAAGGAATTCAATGTCACTTTCTCATTTTTAACCACAGTCAGAGTTGTTACAAATCAATATACACATCAATCTTAAAACAAAATACAAAAGATACTCAATGCTCATATGCTGAGTAAGCTATTCAAAATCATTGACTTAGTACAATAGACTCTAACAATTGTGGACGTTTTGATGCCTTGCAAGAATTACTGATCGTCTCGATTTGCACATGAAGAGTGGAGGGTAATTGGGGTGAGCTTCAAATCTCAGTGGCTAACATACTTATAGCCATCAGTAATCAGCACAAATTCAAGCATATATATATATGTAAAGATACTAACAAATTCAGTCATTTTCAAGTAAAACAGAATAATGCAGAACACATAACATCCAAATGCATCATACTTGAAAAATTACAAATGCAATGCACAGAAAAATGGCTCGAGAATTTCATAGAAAGAATGGAGAAACAGAAGTTTACCCCATGAACAAAATGAGTCCTTTTTCAGAGCTCATATGCCACAAGCAGGCAGCCGGGAGAAGTCTCTTGTCAACGTGCACATGAAGAACAGAATGGTTCCACTCTCACCCAAATAATGCACATATTCATTTAATCATATGTTCGGATTTTTATGCTTGCTTGTCTTTTCATTCAAACAAAATTCCATGACATATTTCAATGGCATAACAGAATTAAAGTTCATAAATCATATGCATTTTCAATAATCACATATTTCAGCAATTTGTACATACATGCACACATATATAGGCAAGAATCTGCCTAATCACACAATAACTATAAATACATTACCCACCAAATTTGCTTGACGGCAAAGGTTCACTGTTGTCTTTCCTCTTCACCTTGGATAGGACTTGTTTAGTTTCCTACAACAAACCAAGTCTTCATTCAATAAGATTCACATTTGAGAACCTATAGAACCAAAAGCATTGAACTTATACTAGAATGCTTAAACCCATACATTTCCCAAGCTCTTTAAACCAGAAACCCTTCAAAACTCCAATAGATCTAAAAATCAACTTACCTTAGATCTTCACCAACTTATGAGATCATTGGCTCTAAATAAAGGTCTTACCTTCCTCTTTCTTTTTCTCTTAGTGAGTAACCTCAAAATCACTCTTCAAGACTAAGAAAAATCAAACCATAGCTTGGCTTTCTTTCTTTCCTCTCAACCACCGAAACTCTCTCCTTTCTCTCTCTCTTTCACAATTTGTCCTTTTCTTTTTCACTCCAATCACCTTTTTGATCTTCCACATCCTAGAACAACATTTTACTTTCCTCTTTTTACCCTTAATAAATGATAAAGTCCACTTTACCCTTCCTTATAACTTAGGTTCTTTCAACCTTAAGTCATCTTCCAAAAATGCCCTTATGCATCTGACAACATCAACACTTTAATTCTATCAATCCATGAATTAAATCCTCCTAAACTTGACATAATGGTTAACCTCAATAAAAAATAATTTATCTAACAATACCAAAATTCATTCAAATCATGTTTACTAAAATAAAAAAATTTCGGGGCCCAACATTTCTCCCCCTCTTAAAAGAATTTTGTCCTCGAAATTATTACCTGATTCATTGAAAAGGTGTGGATACTTCTCTTTCATTGCTTCCAAAGGCTCCCACGTTGCCTCCTCTATCGAATGGTTCATCCACACAACTTTGACCAACTTCACCACCTTGTTTCTCAAAACTTTTTCCTTCCAATCCAAAATCTCCATTGGTTGCTCCTAATAGGTCAAATCCTCCCCCAATTGAACTTCTAAAGGTTGAACTATGTGCGAAGGTCGAATCGATAACTTGTCAACATTGATACATGGAAGACATTGTGAATCTTAGAAAACTCTGTTGGCAAAGCTAATTTATAAGCTAAAGGACCAATTCTCTCAATGATCTCATAAGGGCCTATGTATGTCGAACTTAACTTGCCCTTCTTACCAAATCTCAAAACCCCTTTCTATGGAGAAGCTCTAAGAAACACTTTGTCTCCAACTT
>JANZXR010000172.1:33183666-33205143 GCA_027575705.1 Erythroxylum echinodendron | reverse complement strand
TCGACATGGGAATAATAACAGGGAAGGAAATATTCAGAATGTTAACTTTCAAGAAAGAACTTGTACCTGCGGAAAGTAGACAGGACTTCATTTTCCATATTCTCACCTCTTTGCTGCATGTTTGAGATCTAATGTTCATCCGACAATCCATATCCATCCTGTTTATAGTCTTGCAGCATACAGAAATACGTATTCCGGTCAATTCTATCCGCGTCAACATCCAGATTATTGGGAAGAAGCAGATTTTTCATTGGAATTTAGTAGGTCAAGGTTGGCTAAAAAGAGGGGCAAAGCGAAAAGTGCTCGAATACGAAAGAGATGGATAGACGGTGTCCTGATTCTCCGCGAAGGTGTCGTAATTATAATATGCCAGGTCATAATGCTTCAAATTGTCCCTCTTCAAGTCATGTATAGCAGTGATTTTATTTAATGCAATAAAATTGATTTATCTTTTTTTAATAAAACTTGACTTTAAATATTTTTCATTTTTCGAATGCATATATTATAAAATTTGTAAAAAATATTAAATTAAGTCAAAATAATTTCAATACAAGAAAAATATAACAAATTAAAACTTGTACTTCAAATTTAATTTGTATAGATGTTCTAAATCCTAAATAAAACTTAACCCTAAAATAAAAATTTTAATGCTAAAAAAATTGACAATCCTAAACAAAACTAAACGCTAAAAAAATAAAACTCTAAATTAAACTAAATATAAAAAATTGAAATTTGGTGGGAGGGGGACAGCATGGTGTCCACCTCGCCAACCAATATGGCGGGGTGGACACCTTAGCTTCAGCCCGCCATCGTGGGTGGCGGGGTGAAGCCACTGTGTCCACCCCACTCTGCGGCGGGGTGATGCCAAGCCCGCCATTCACACCGGCGGGTTGTCGCATTTTCATCCACCAAGTCTTTTTTAACCATAAATCA
The DNA here is from genome assembly GCA_027575705.1 of Erythroxylum echinodendron. NCBI lineage: Eukaryota > Viridiplantae > Streptophyta > Magnoliopsida > Malpighiales > Erythroxylaceae > Erythroxylum > Erythroxylum echinodendron. The sequence continues at coordinate 33,204,210 of JANZXR010000172.1, read as the reverse complement.
CGGATTGAAATGTTTTTTTTTCCACAGACCGAGAATTTAGCCGCCAAGCATTGGTTAGTTAAAGCAACAAAATTCTTTCGAGAATTTAGCTCGAGCTCAAGCTGAAAAAACCTATGCTAAGCATGACAAGCAAGCTTGGGCTATTTCGAGTAAGCTCAAAGCTTGAACAAGTTTGTGTTCAGTAATATTTCTTAGCCTTTATCTTTGATTATTCCTATAACATTTTTACTGAACACATTATTCTCAATTCTAATAAATGTTTTAATATATTTTAAAAACTTTAAATTATAATACTTCAGGAAGAGAATGATCACTACAACATTATGACCAAGTTAGATAATATTTTAACCGCCAAAAAAAAAGTAAGATAATATTTTACAGAAGTCTTTTTTTTGTAATTATTTTGTTTCAATAATAACTCAATATGTTAATACGCCATGAAAGACCCGCGGAATAAGAATCCATTGTTATGCCCTGATACAGAGACGAAAAATGCACGGATATGTCTTGTCTTGATTTAAGAAAACGTCACTGTCAAAACAGGAAATTCACTTACAATTGCTTGGGAATTCCACATTTTTATAGATAGAAATCTTAATCATTCGTGAGAAAATTCATTAAAACTTCATTTCAATGTCGGTGGACTCACGTGAGGCAAGTTAATTAAAGATCGATCGAATCCACGAGATGATCATCAGTATCTTGCTTTCTTTTATTATGAAATACTCCATAAATAGTCATACCGCGTTCAGTGGGAGGATATGAAGGAGATTGCATAGTTGAGCTGCAATTCTCAAAAGTTTTTGGACAAGTGATTAGAGCTCGGTTCTTAAGTAATTGTTTGGTTGCATGAGCAATCTCAATTTCGGGCAAATCGTAGATCTCAAAAGATTATTATCTTATGTTCTTAGCAAAAGATTTGAACCAGCCTACTTAAATGATATTTAAGTTGGCCTACTTAAATATGGTGAAGAAGTTAGAAGGCAAACTGCTTGACCTTTTCTTTTAGATTGCACAAAAAGATCATTTGCTCGAGAGGAATTATAAGGACTATAATATGTTTATGAACCTTTGACATATGATTCAACTCGTGGACCCACCAGGTTCATTATCACGACTTAGTTTCCATCCCAATCTTCCTCTCAGTCATACCAAACATCGTTATTAAACAATTCATGTTGATTTGCTAGTTTCATATCAACAATAAGTTAGCAATAGCTTAACAAAATTGGTTGTATGCTAACCATATTAGAATAGTAGTTACAACCCAATTCTGCAAAAACAAAATGCCTTCTGGAGTTACAATGCGTAATAGTTACAGCCCTTAAAGCTTAAAAAGAAGAAATGTATCACAAAAAAACTTAAAAAATGACTCGGGATTTTGTCTTCATATTGCCTTGTAGATTTCAAATATAAATCACTTTCTCCATATCTTAGGAGAATCAATCAAATGATACTATTCTCATTCGTTAGAATATCTCGTCGATACTGTACGATTTTCTTCGCCTATTCTTCTACTTATGTTTTCTTGGCGATTTTTTTTCTTTTAATATACAGAGCTCTAGTTCTACTTTTGAGGGTTTGCAAAAGTTGCTGCATTATACGTGTAAGAGATCAAGACCTGTATATTAATATTTTGGTCTTTATATACGAACTAATAAAGAACATCATATTTTAAGTCAATTACAATTTAAGTTATGAAGGTTGCAACTTTTAATTTCTTTTTTTTTTTAAAACATGAAAAACTATCGTAACTTATTTCTCCTTGCAAGAAGTTAAACTAGTTGAAACCCGGTCCTTGAAATCAATAAATCAACCCACTTTTGACAAAAGATGCTAAGATAGATGGGGTAAACTAGAAACATAATTAAATTTAGACATAAAGATTCCAATTATGTGGAATATCATTGATAGCCGCGGTAGGTTTGTGCTGGTGGGGCTCTGAAGATATTGAATCCAGTTCAAGCTTTGTCCCACCTTTTCTCCCATGTGATTAAAGACTTTGGAGCACATATTTTCAGCCTCCGTTTCTACAGTACATTAAATGCATACTGTCAAAATGAGATTCGTCCCCATGCAGTCTATTTATTACCGCTGGATTGACTGTGGATTATATATATTATAAAGCATATACTTCTTATAATGTATTCGAAAAGTACAGATATCCCTCCATCAAGATTTTAGATTAATGTGCAACCTGAAGACTTTTTAATGTGGAGAAAATAAAATATAGACCAGTTTTATGTGTTACAAAGAGTAAATATGTAAATTCCTGTTTTAAGATTTAAATTTCGCAAAAAGGAAACATCAAGTATTAAATTGTTGGTTATTAAAAAAAAATGACATGCTTCATCTTATAACCTTGTCCATCGATCTTAGGTTAGGCCCATCAAAGATATGATGCCCTTGGATTAATTATCATATCCTATATTGAAAGTTTCCACTTTAAATAGAATATAGTAACATATGTTACACACAGAGAGAAGGGATCTGGCAAATGTCCTGCGCGTGGAACATGGATCATTGTTCTTCAATTTCTCAAGTAGACCATTACAATACTGATGAGCTCTTCCAATTATCAGCTATTCCATGGAAACAACAGGCAGTCTCGCAAGATAAAGTTCTCACCGTAGCACCTTCTGGGTATAGCAGTGACTTAACAGCTAACAGAATCCAGCTTAGCCAGCGGCGTAAATCTTCCAAGGTTTCAGGAGTCGATGATCAAAACCCTAGTGACAAGAAGAAGAAGAAAATCATACATAGAGACATTGAGCGACAGCGAAGGCAAGAAATGGCTGCCCTTTACGGGTCTCTCCGATCCCTTCTTCCCTTTGAATACCTTAAGGTCAGTTTCTTCTTTTAGCTAATTGACCATTATCAGTCAGGGATATCTTTACTTTCTTCAATGATCCTTCTTTTCTATACTAAAGTCTTCATTTTCTGCATTTTTTTGTCGATTGTCAGGGGAAGAGATCAATATCTGACCAAATTCAAGGAGCAGTCAAATACATAAAACATCTGGAACACAAGAGACAGGAGTTGAATGAGAAGAAAGAGGGGCTAAGGAATCTGTGTAATGACTACAATATTCCAACTTCTTCTGGTTCTGCACTTGAAAGCTCGGAAAATCTCGAGAGGGATACCTTGACAGTTGAACCTTGTTTAGCTGGCGTGGAGGTCGCAATAAATACAGCTTATACAGATGGGTTTCCTCTTTCAAGAGCGCTTGAACTTATGATAGGAGAAAAGTTTACTATTGCTAGCTGTATTTCCACTAAAGTAAACGAAAGGATGATTCATGCCATTAAAGCTGAGGTAAAATTCAACGAATTCTTGATACAGCTTAGGCTTTTTATGATTCTTTAGTCTCTCTCTCTTCTGCATGGTTAAATAGCATAATTCAGTCTCTCACAAGTCACAACTTCTTTGCTAATTATCAACAACTTAATCTTATATAGAAAAGCATGCACGCAGGTCACTGATGGAAGGAAAATCATTATGCTTGATCTGCAACAGAAGCTAACAGATTCTATCACGTCGTATGCAAATTTGATATTTCAGTAATGGATCACCCTCTGGTATATCCTTTTTCCGGCACAGCAAGGATTCTATGTATATACACAAATTTCCCCTTCCAGGCATCTCAGGTTGGTTGAGGATTTCCCAGAATTTTAGGCAAAAAACTTAGTGATTTACATCTGGATTACTGTTGTGCTGTTGTTTTGGCGATATCTCATGTTTATATATCAGTTGTATATCATACACATATGCTAGCATTGAAGTAATTAATGGACAGCCTTCAGCTATCCCTCAACTATTTAGTCTCATTATCTCATGTATCTGGTCACAAACGAATATAGGAGATTTCATGATACTAAATCTTTATCCCACGACTGCTTATCCCAGCATATATATCAAATTCTCTCCCTCTTCTTTGTTAAGGACACTTCCTCTTCTGGTTAAACATATCAATGAATCTATTACCTTCCTACGCACCCCGTAACTTAAGCTCAATTATGGGTTCTCTAGCTTTATTAATTTTCATACGCTTTGTAGTGGCATCATGTTTCTTCCCTGTTCCTCGCCATAGTTGCTCCCTTTTGGTATTAATATTCTAGTTTGACAAAAAGAAGAGGTTCGACAACTATTCATATTTGTGCTTTGTTTTCTTTTTTTCTTTTCACCTAATATATAGAGGTGAAAAACACTGTGCAGTTAGACAGATGCTGTGGATTGAAGTATTGAACCAAAATATCATCTTGCTACGTAACTGAGTTAGTTCAAATCGACCACTTTTATGCCAATATATGCTGTTATATTTTATAATTTGTCTTTCGTCCATTGTCGAAGTACTACGTTATTGGAAATTCAAACTGAAAATTTTTACAAACTTTTGTGAATGTGGATTCTCTTCACTATCACCAAAGCTTTTTCAAGGATCAAGGGCAGTGAAACAATTTGTCAAGAAACACTCTTTCAAATTCCACATGTTGCCTGTCGCTCATTTTATAAGCAATGTATATAGTTTGTAGTATCATCAAGTAACAAATACGGAAAGAAAATTTGTTTCTAAAGTGTCTTTTATTGCGGCCATGTTTATAAATTGGTGAATTTATACAAGTAAACGAATTTCAATGCCTTCATATCTAATATCCCCCTAAATATTAAATAACATTATTTTTAAAGCAGATTTTTGGAATATTCAATTACTCACTTAAATTTTAATGATTCACTACAGATTCAGTGATTGATTTGAGTTAGTACAGATAAAGAGGATCAGGATCAGATGATAACCTTGTTCATGTCTTTGCCAACCTACTAATGTTTAACATCATATATATCTTGTTTAACCAGCATGTTTATTTCATGTAATAATAAAAAGTCAGGATTTGAGCACATCAAAGTTCCTAGTGAAGTTACCGTAAACAATACCTATTGCTTTTATAGACAAATTAAATTAGGGGATAATGGCACGATAGAGGCAAAACTACGATATCTGTATACGTAGATAAATGTACTCCCAGTCTTTGTTTTCAGAAAATTTAGGATTCAACAAGTAGAACTTAAAATTTTTTGTTGAATCATATTTATAATAGTTATACTAATCAACATAATTTCTTTATTTAATTAAAAATAATCTTTAAATAAAGGAATCTAATGACTTTTTAAAAAATTGTTGCTTAATTTCGTGTACTAAATAGTTTTGAGCCAATAGTTTTGTTTTGAAAATTAATTGATGAATTCATTCAACAAATATGGAAATTACAAAAAGTTTAAAGTTAAAACTCCATAGGGAGGAGCTATTACAAAAATTCTACATGTTCAGTTGCAACTTAATATGATTAGAAATGCATTGCTGATCAACATTAACCATGATTGCCATTCTTAGCTTAAGGTAAAATTGAATCCACTCATACTCCTTGAACTCTTATGTCTTTTCAAAGATTTTAGTATTTTTCATCCTCTATATATAATGCACCAATATAGCAAAGCCAACCTCGAAGACCTTTTGATCCTTTATGTTAATCCATCTTAACTTATTGGCCCAAGTTAAACAATTTATCCAGTTGAGATTTCGATATTATAGTCTAAAGAGGTTGAGAAATGCACTCCATATCTACTTAGTATGAAAACAATCAAAGAGTATGTGATTTAGTGTTTCATTCTCTTTAGAACATAAAGAACAATTTAGTTTAAGAATTTGAAATTTGATCCTTCTGGTTCCCAATCTACGTAGTGCAGCTAAACATAAGATAAAAGAATGAGCTGGTGATATACGTGATCTCCATATAAGGGTATGAAAAGGGAACTTGACTATAGGACCCAGTAACAATTGCTTACAGGACCGAGCAATAAATACATGAGACTTTTGAAGTTCCCATTTGATTTCATCCTCTTTCACTTGGTCTAGATGATATGTAAGCAAGTGTTCTACAATCAATCCAATTCCTCTACTTACGTGAAAAGGCCAATGCCATCTATTGTTTCGAATTAAAACTTACACTTTAGTATCCTCTAGAATAGAAACTTTTAAAGTCAGAAGGAGTGGAGTGTTACAGAGGGGGCCCAATTCATGCCAATGATCAAACCAAAATGTAGTGCTTGATGTGAGGGCACATGAAAGACCTTTTATGCAGAATTTGTTGAAAGGTATAGGATTGACCAGTTTTCTAAGTGATAACCAGAAACTTTTTTGTCTGATGTGGTATATATGAACCCACCTTACCCATAAGCTCTCTTTGTCACAACAATTGTTCCACAATGTTTTAGCTAATAGAAATTTTGTTCATTTTACTAGCTGAGTTAATTCCCAGACCCTTATTCTGCTTACAAAGACGTATGACACTCTAATTCACTTTAGTACTTCTCCCTACACTAGAATTCTGTCCATTTTAAATGAAGTCCGTAACACTTCTGTCAATTTTCTTTGAAACTCCTTTAGGAATAGCTAAGTGCAATAACCAATAAACATGCAAATTGTTAAGAATGGAGATGGCTAGTTACACTTTACCTCCATATGATAGGAACTTGTTGCTCCGTTTAGAAATTCTTCTGTTCACTTTATTAATAAGGGCCTTACATTCAACTTCCTTGAGCTTATTATTAGAGATTGGAACCCCTTAGTATGTAAGTGGTAATTAAAGAATAGTGAGTCCAACATCTTCTATCACTCTCACTGAATCATCACCACTGTGTATGGTTAGATAAGCAACACTCTTACTTGGATTGAATTTGAGACCTGACATTTTTTGGAATGTTTGTAATGCTGTTAAGAGTGTTCTACTATATGTAAGATCATTGGCAGAAAGCATAACAAAGTCATCAGTAAAAGAAAGTTGAGTAATGCCAAGATCTCTACATTGATTATGAAATCTAAAATTTATATTATCCTTTATACAAAGTTGTGTGATTCTTTGTTCCATGGTAATAGCAAACAAATAGGGAGAAAGGGGGCCACCTTGGCGAATTCTTCTTGCAAATTTATAAAGTTTGGTACTCCATTTATCATCACGGAAAAGGACATAGTGGTGATACAAGCCTAAATCCATCTGATAAACTCAAAAGGGTATCCAAAAACATGCAGTGAGTTGCATGCAGTGAGTTGATGATGAAACTCCATTCGATAATGTCATATGTCGTTTTGAACTCTATCTTGAAAGCAAAACTCTCAATATGTTTTTGGACTTATAATCCTTTGATAATTCTTGTGCTAATAAGATGTCATTCATACTTCTATTAAGAATATAAGCACCTTGACTTGGATTAATTAAGCCACGTAGAGTAGCCTTAAACCTGTTAGCTAGGACTTTTTGCAATGATCTTATACATTACATTGCAACAAGTAATAGGTCTGAAGTCATTCAAGTCCTTAGGGTTAGGACTTTTGTGGAACAGGACCAGATAAGTCTTATTCATCTCTATAAGCAACTTGCCTCTTGAAAAATTCTTGCACTGCATTGATCACTGACATTTGTAAGACATTCCATTTCTCCGAAAATAATATTGCATTGAATCCATCCTTTCTTAGTGAATTATCAGGATGAAAGGAGAATAAAACCCTTCTTATCTCTTCAAGGGTAACATACTTAACGAGTTTTGAATGATGAGAAAGATTAATGAAACCAAACATACTACTGAGTAGATCTTTTGAAAAGTAAGTAGTGCAGGTGGTTTCACCATTTATAGCTTTAAAGTAGCTTTTGACTGTCTTTTTCATTTCTTCTTGATCATAACTCACTATGCCATTATTGTCTTCTAGAGACACAATATTGTTTCTATTTCTTCTGCCTTGAATCACGTTGAAGAAATACCTAGAAATTCTATCTCATTGTTGGATATATTGAATTTTAGACTTCTGCCTTAGTTGCAAAATGCAAGTGTCAAGAGCTTGTAGATACTTCTTAAGGTTTGCTTTCTCTTTCTCAATGGGTGTGACATCAATATGGTCATTTACCAATTATTTTTGAGTGAGTGTTAGCTCCTTCATGGATTGCACTTTATCAGTATTTATAGGATCCTTGACTCCCCATATTAGTTTAATACATTTAGACTTAATGTAACTTTAGAATTTGCATACATTAATATGTTTTAGATTCTTGAAATCTTATAATAAGAGCATCTGCAATAATTGAATCAAGTTGTGAATGCTTTAATAAAGAATTGAAGAACTTGAATGGAGATCTCCTTATCTTGAACTTCTGGTATTATAGATTTTGATTGGAGAGTGATCCGAAAAGAGAGGCCCCCTAAACACTGCATAACTCTTTATCATTTTGGTGAGCCACTAATCATTCACCAAACTTCTATTTAGTTTCCTTTGAGTCAAAGTTGTACCCTGTTGATGGTTGCTACAGGTATAAATAGGACCCTAAAATTTGAGGTCTACTAATCCCTGCCAAGAGGTGAGTTCAATTACCTCCTTTGTATCTGCATGAATTATGCTTCTTCTCCCAATAGATTTAGCTAGAAAAAGAAGACAATTTAAGTCTCCCACAAGCATCTGAGGAGTTTTATTTCTTAATTCAATGATGTGTAAGTACCTCTATAAACTAGCCCTTTGAAACTCCCAGTTGTGTGCATATATTATAATAATTGCTAATGGCATTTTGTCTGCTTTTGTAATGAGTTCATAATGGATGAGTTGTTCAGTGAAAAACTAATTAGATAAAGTTAGAAGAGTTGGATCCAGTGCAACTATGATCCTGCCATTTGGATGCTTTGCATGATTGCTTAATGTTTGCCATTCTATTGGTACAAATTTCAAACCTCCTCGAAAAACTTCTTCCTTTATTTTAGTTTCCACCAAACTAATAAAAGCCACATGATTGACCCATAGGTAATCTTTTAGGGCCAATTATTTATTAGGACAGTTGAGTCCTATTACATTCCATGTTACATAGATCATGAGGGGAGTTTAGGTTTGGTTTTCCTCTTGGAACTCCTACTACTTGACCGCATTACAAGCCAATGATCAGTTTTTTTTGGAGATTTTTGTCTCGCTATTGGATTTAGCTATCTTGTTGTTTATGGTGGGTGACACATTTCCTCCTCCCTAATCCTTGTTCGATATATCAATAGAGCATCGCTTTTTTGTGTTTCTTCATCTCTACAAATATTCAACTATATGGGCGAGTCTGTTTGAGAGATAATTTTAAGCCGTTGATTAGCAATGGGACTTTGTATATTTGTATCAGATGAATCTACTCACTCCTCTATTATCTTAGAGTGATCAATCCCCTCTAGATTAGTGCAACTCTTCTCACTCATCATCAAGGTTTCATGCAAATCCTAATTGTCATTTTTTCATTTAAGGATGGTTTCCGATTTTGTGCACTTTCTAGGTTGTTTGCTAAGTTGAGAATGATTATCACTATTTGGGACTTCTTTAGTGCCTAATGGGGGAAATGAGTTGTCTACACCTTTTTCTTCCTTTTTAGTTTTTTTTTCTTAGGGATCCATACCTTGGCCTTGTCCTTCATATAAGGCTTCTATGGGTAAGACAAATGTATTTTGTCTTCAGTCAACTTTCCACCTTCACCATACCTTATTATAGGGATGTTTTTAGGTAGGCATTTCCTACTTTCAACATTGATATAGACCTGGTGTTTACTGTATTCTCATCCATGACAAGAGGTGTGCCAATCCGACGACCAATACTTAAGAGGAACCATATTCATGTTGATCCAAATAGGTAATGTTCTAATCTCTGTTCTATCCAACTTAAAACCCGCCTCCCATTTTCTCAAGAATAAAGGTTTACTTTGTATATGCCAAGGCCCAAGATTCATCAGTTTTGTCGCCATTTCAACTGAAGAGAACTAAAATATAAACAAGTCGTCCTTTGTGATGAGAGCGGTTTAGAGATCCCATTTTTTCCAGTTGAGATCTACCCATCGTTGAGCAATGAGGTATGCCGTCCTCTTGTCGAGAAATTAACTACAAGGGATAACCACCATTTGGTAGCTCCTAACTGTAACACAACTTTTAGTGGGGAGACTAGTCCTTCTACGACACCAGGAATGAACTTTAGGCTTTCAAAAGTTTTTGGATCTTTTACGATGCAACTCCATGTCAGTTTTTCTGCCTTTTGAAGTGGGCTGTAAGGAGAGGAGGGTGCAGGGTTGGTAGATAATGGAGGGAAGTCCTTTATCATCTATGACGGAGATGGAGGCAAGGATGGAGCATCGGGTGACATGTTACCGTTACCGATAAGCTGATTTGACTGTATAATATATATACATCCAAATCAACTTCTTACGTGTATGAGCTCTCTTAATTATTTTCTACCCAATTTAGCGGAACTTATTATGATTAACATTAAAGTAGATAGTTTCCATTGTTGGATATGATATAATCTTGCCAAATATAATTAGAAATAGAAGGACAACAAATAAAAATGGCACTTTTCAATGTGTTTTTTGGAACTCTTGGTCCTCAAGATCAGCGGGAAAAAAGCTATTATTTCCTTTATACAATGAGGATATCTGCCTAAGATCACATTGAAGTGAAAATATAAACCTTCTTAGCTGCCATTTTTAGCAAAATTAAATGTTGCATCAACAAAAATATTCGACAACTATAAATAATGGTGTTTCTTGCGAAAGATTGAAACAACCTTGAATTATACAGCTCAGGATGCTCCGCACCTGCTCCTGGAATTAGTTGTCCTGCCAACCGCATTGCTTCCTCCTCCATTTTTCTTCTTTTACTTTTATGCATCTTTGAATGCCAAACTATTTATGACAACTAATATGTTTGGGTATAAGTATTCTACACTGCTTGAATAATATATTATATATGTATTTTTAGAATTTAACTAATATTTTAAGCTTTTATGTTGAATATTTTTTGACAATTTAAATAAATTATATTAATTCTTGAGAGCATGACAAAAGACATACAACATCTCTTCCGGAAAGCAATATTAGACTTTGTAGGTGGCCTTATAATTTGTGTCCAGATTTACACTAGAAATTCTGAAGATACATATGTCATCTATTTCTCAGGAATTTGAAAGTGTTCAATTATTCATTAAAGAATGTAGTGAGTTAGCATTGTATTTGGAGAATAATATTACATAATCTACAAATGAACAAAAAATGACAATTCTCAATTATCTATACTTACAATAATAATTGAATTACTTATTGTTTATGCGTAACTATGCAACACACACTACTGGTTTTATGCTCAAAAATCGCAAGTGTACGGGTCATGACTTGTAGTTAAAAAACAGATATCGATCCTATAGGAATTGATGCCTAGCACCACTTAATTTAGATAAAACTTTGTTTAAGAAAGAAAATTATTTAATAGAACTAATATGGCAAATTAAACTAAAATTAAAAGACTAATGATAAACAATAGACAAAACTAAGATGCAAAAAATTCGAATCAAGAATTTAAAGACTAGAGATTATTTTGTCCTTATTTTGTCTCCCTCCTATTTTATTAATCAAATTGTGTCTCACCTAAAATTTTTGAATGTATTAATTACCCTCTCTCAAGATATAATTAATTGTCCCTAATCAAATTAAATGGAATTAATTGAACGATCTCTCAACCTACCTAATGACTCCACTAATTCAACTAGTTATTAAACTATCCTATAAGTGATCAATTGATCTAGCTGAGATCTCTCTTTTAACTAATCAATTGATGTGATGATTGTACGTCTATAGGTTGCCAACTCTTGTTGTACAATCTTACACAAATAATCTTACTCACTGTCTTGATTTATTGTAAGATACAAAAATAAGCAACAATCGTCAAAGAAAACTTCATTTAATTTAATAAAATAGGAGTTTTAACAAAATAGTTCAAAAGTAATCCCTAAAAATAAATCAGCCACTCATGATCTCCATAACATCATTAACATTCAAATAAACCATTTTACAAAGAATAGAAGAAGTAAAATTGACAAAAAAATGAATAAGGAAATTCCTTCTCTTCTTTGTCAAAATATGGAAATTTTGGTATTGATGTGCTATTTTCCCCAATCTTAATGATAATCCTTAACTTTAATTCTTTGTCAAGGCTAATAACATGTATTCTTCACTCAAGGATGGTGTTTCTGCAGAAGGGTTTCGTCCTCTTTATGATGGAGGCTTTAGAGGCTTAATTATCCTTTAATAGTCCAGAAACCCTAAGTTTAATGAAGCCCTGTATAATGACTCGGATTATAATTCCCACATCATGGGAATTGGCATGATTCCCACGATCGTGGGAATTTGCAATAGATAAAATCCTCTTTTCTTCTCCTCTTTGATCTTTAGCTCAGTCTCCAAGTTGCTCCATCTTCCTTCCTACATAAAAATAGTCAATTCTTACCCTAAATTAAAATCAAACATAAAAGAACAATAATGGAAATCAAACTAAATGAAAACATACAAAATGAATCCTAAACTACAACAATAATCAACAATTATGCAAGAAACACTTGCCAATTATTTAGAAAAACATAGACTAATACATTACTATCAACATCCCCACACTTAAATCTTTGCTTGTCCTCAAGCAAAATAAATACAACCAATCAACTCTATCACTTCATTTTCACAAAGATTAAAGCATACAATTTCTCAAATTTAAGCTAACTCAAATATCAAGCTAATATACATATCTTGACCACTTTTTCATTGTTATACATAAGCAAACTCAACCATTGGCACCATCACTCAAAGATAAGTAAAGATGCAAAATGAATCTTCCTTATGGTTTTCACTCATTTCTCTCAAGTGTTTAATGGTTAGTGTTTCGCTCAAACTTCCTATAGGAAACTATACTACCATAGGCTTGGTAATACACCAATTCTCCTCTATAATGATTGTATGCATAAATAGATCAAAAGGACTTATTTAGGGTTGTAATGCAGTAGGTAAAGAGGGAAAAAGTTTAACACAAGCATTTGTAAGGTAAAAAGCAGATAAAACGGGATAACAAAATACAATTTCGAGATATACCAGTATAACTAATATTCTGCACTTATTGATGCTACTCACTTGTTCCTCCTTTTTCTTTTCTTTTTGTTGTTTCTTTTTAACTTTTTTTCATTTTTCTTGTTTTTTTCTAAATACATAGAAGAACTATGAATCAAAATAGCACTATATACACTGTAATCCATAGGCAGAAATATACTCAACTCATCTCGGTAAAATTTTCATAACAATCCCAACTAATGTATTACTAAATACTCTACTAAGCTTGTGAATGTGTAGGTTAATGAGGTTAGGTTTTAAAATCTTTGGGTGTTTTCAAGAAACAAAAGGTTAAGGCTCAACGAGGGTAGCAAGGGATAATACAAAAGGTGGGTTATTTAAGCCAAAGGTTAACACAAAAAGGGCCTAAATCATCTCTATTAAGCATGCATCTAGTTGACTCAAACTAATTCAAAGCAAGTTCTGAAGGTAATAACCTAATGAAGTATCACTCAACAAAGAAATAGAATGACTATGGATAGATTCATATGGCTCAATCCTCACATTGGCTCAAATGAAAACTCATTTTGCATCTCTACACTACCTCATTGTTCAAATGTCAATAAGTGACTAAGTTTATGTAACCAACTATTTTTCATGACTCTATATGGTTCACTTTCTACTCAAGTAGCCTAATCCGAGTTTGAGCATGCATTCAATTTAATTCCAAGTAGCATGAAAGAATCTCATGGCAATATCCATCAAAATGATTTAAATGTGATTCCATTGCTGACATAAAGAACATGATATGCCTAAACATGCATCCTATTTAACAAAATGCAAATAATACAATTGAGAAAGTCAATGTCACCTCTCCACACTTAAAATTCACATTGTCTTCAATGTGATAAGTCAACCACCAAATAAGGGAAAATGACATCAAAACAAACAAAAGAAATTAAAAAAACACAAATGACATCAAATCAAACAAAAATGACAGCAAACTAAATAAAAGAAAATGACATGAAACCCAAAAAAAGAAAATGACACAAATTAAAAGTAAAAGGGTAAGAAAAGCTTATTAAGATGATGGTGGTGACAGTGTTGGTGAAGGAGCTTTAAAATTATTCCTTCGACAGAAATTAAGGAATATCTTCTTTAAATTGCACCACTCCTTATGGACTTGCCGCATTTGGGTGCTGAGCTCATTTATTTGGGATCCATTTTTTGTTGGATGAAGGCCATCTGGTCGAGGATTTATTGAAATCGGTCGACTTCCACTGATGCACTTGGTTCCTCCTCTACAATTGCTTCTTCTAGCTCTAGGACTACTCAGGATGTGGAAGGTCCGAAAGTAGCTGTATTGGTGCCCCTTCTATTCCTCACTGCAGTACGCATCTGAGGATTTCATCTCAGGCCATCTCAAATACAATATGTCAATCATATCGTGTGGCGTTGTGCATACCTCCCCCACATTAAGGTTATAAAAGCGAGCTAAAGCCGTAACAACATGAGACATTCCGAAATATGAATTCTTGTTATTTGCCACACTCTTTATTGATTGAAAATTCTAAAAGGAATGTTAATTTTAACTTTTTGATCCATGCACCATAAAAAAAGTTCTTTGGCTAAGCATTTGTTACTTTTAGTTTTATCGAACACAGTTAAGCACATAAATTTGTGTAAAAGTAAATGCTCGGCATGGATTAAAGAATTTGGTGCACTCTTAGAGTCAAAGTTTTCTTCCTCAGTCAGAGTTTTCCAATAATCATCCAAATAAAAATCATTGTGATCTCCAAAACTTTAATGTTTGGAAAATCAAAAAGACCACGCATAATAGTATAATCCAATTTATAAATAGTATTGAGTAGCCTAAACCAGAAAACGTCCATTTTAGTATTATATCGGACTGTGATGAAAAACTCTATGGTCATCATAGGGTGAATAGGTACTTCACACCGAACAAACCTATTCCAACCTATGTTTGCAGCTAGTCATTCTATTTTCTGCCTCACTCCTGTGGTTTCTAACAATTCAAAATCAAAATACCTAGGAGTGACTAATTCTCTATCCTTAAGGTCGCAGAAACGTGTACCTTCTTCCTCTGAGTAAATCGAAAATGAAGAATAGTAAGCTGCTGCTAAATCGCGCTTAGCTTCACCGAAGACGTCAAGGTGCACTTCATCGGTCGGTTCAATCAGTTTCTGAGTCATCATCGTCCTTGGTGCCATTGTAAAAAGAAAATTTGCCAAAATAAGAGAAAGATGAGTGAATTCAATTTTTAGTGAGAAAGAGCAAAATATTACCCAAATTCTTGTGTTTGTGAATGATTAATGCATAAAAAGAGGAAAGGATTGTAAGATTAATGAAAAGAATCGAAGAAAATACTAAGAATCTAGAGAAAAATGAAGAGTTTTAGAGAGTAGGAGGAGAGAATTTCATGGGTTAGAGAGAGGAGTGAAAATTTTGAAGAATAGAAGAAAGAAGAAAAGGAGAGGGAAAGTTAAATTTCCCTCCGGATGGAATTCCCACGATCGTGAGATTTCTCTCTAGAAAGTTAGAGAGATTTTCCACGATAAAGGGAATCACTCCAATTCCCACGATCGTGGGATGAGGTGATTCTCAATATTTCAAACCTTTTTTCAAGCTTAATATTAGTTCTCCATGATCTCACAACCTCTAAACACATCAAATTAATATTATCATCAAGAATTTCGAAAAGAAAACAAATTGAAATTCAAACAAAAAAACCAAATTGAACATTAATCAAACTCAATTTAAACATAATCATAATGGAATAATTCAAGCACACAAACAAATGAACACAATCAATCAAAAGATACTAGAATTCTGTGGGTTGCCTACCATGTAATGCTTCTTTTAATGTCTATATCTTGACTCTCCTTTTTGCTTAAGGCAGTTCAAATAACTAGTATAGTGGTAGTACAAAAGTTGATCTCAAACTCTGTATATAAGCCACCCCGGTATAGACTCCACCTTCCTTGTTGTTTTCCTTCCTACGCCTTCTCCTGTGTGATCATTTCTTCCTGAATGCGTTCTCAGGGTCTTCAATATCTTCCCATCCTCTTTGGGTTTCAAGTTCTTTGATGTCTATTGGGGGTAAGGGAGAACGATAGCCTTTTTTTGGATACCTTGAAATTTAATTTCTCCTTTCCAACTCTCAGTGTTAATTCTCCCCCATCCATCTCAATTATCGAACGAGAAGTAGCTAGGAACGGTCGCCCAAGAACTATCGAAATTTTTGCATCTTCTCCAATGTCCAGTATGTAGAAATCCACAGGGAAGATAAATTTATCAATCTATATCTGCACATTCTTGATGATCCCCTTCGAGTGATGCACTGTTCTGTCGGTCGTTTTCACTAGTACTTTGGTGGGCTTTGGCTCTGCTAAACCCAATTTTCGACTAAACATGTAGGGCATCACGTTGATATCATCTCCCAAATTCACAAATGCCCTAGCTATCTTGATCCCATTTATACTGCACAGAATGAAGAAATCCCCCATGTCTTCTTTCTTTTGTGCTATATATAGACTTCCTTCTGATATGTGCTCGATGAACTCTTTCTTCACCGGTTGCTTTAACATGAGCTTTGTTTGAAGTTGGTTTGTTATATCCGTCATCTTACTTAGCTCAACTCCTTAGAATTTCTCGTTGCTCCACTTGAAGGTGAATTCCGCTGAGCAAAAATCTGATGTGGAAGTCCAAGTTGAAGTTCCCTAATCGGCTCGCTTACTAGTTCACTCAGAAGGACTTCCAAAACTGCTTGTCCTTCTCTCTTGACTTTTTCTTTCTCCTTATAGTCACTTTCTTTTTCTCTGTCCAAGTGAGGGCCATGATTCTTTCCTTCTAGTTGACCTTATTGTTGCTCGATAAGCTACTTACATTTTTTTGAAGATAAATCCTTAGAGAGTTGACCTACTTGAACCTTTAAGTTATGGATCGATGAGGCATAATTCTTCACAATTTGGTTAAATTTCACTTCCATCCTCTTTTAACTTTCTTCCTGGCTAGCAAACATCCTCTTCTTTTTCTCCTCTTAAACTATCAATTTGGACCCCAACACTTATATCATCTTTATCCATTTTACCTTCCATTGCTCCAATGCGATCTTGCTGGAATCCCCGCAGTCCTTGTGGTCTCGTTTGGCCACCTGTATTGTTATTACTCAAAGAAAAATTTGGATGGTTTTTCCATCCTGGATTATAAGTATTGGAGTAAGGGTTATTACCTCATTACGGCTGACCCATGTAACTTACCTGCTTAGTACCACCGGTTCTTAATAGGAAACACTCTGCTGAGCTGTGGTTTCTCTATCCACACAGTTCACATTGAACTTACATCACCTTCATTATAGAGGAGGATCCTCCTTGCATCTTGTTTAACTTCTTTGTAAGAGCCATGATCTGAGCCTGTAGAGTAGTGACATAGTTAATGGGTATCATACCTTTTTGTTCTTTCTGCCCCTGTCTACGCCTTTCGCTTGATGACATGCAACTATTGCTCAGCAACTCTTTTAAAAGATCATGAGTTTCTTCCACAGTGTTCCTCATTAATGAACCTCCAGCTTTTGCATTAATGGTTCCTCTTGTGCTCCGGGTCACTTCATCGTAGAATGTCTGATGTAGGAATTCTCTCAGAAGGTTATAATAGGGACAACTTTCCTGCAATCCTTTAAATCTCTACCAAGATTTATAGAGTGATTCCCTGTCGTTCTACTGGAAATTTGTAATCTTCTTCATAATCCTTGTTGTCTTTGTCAATGAGAAATACTTGGCGACGAATACTTAGGTAAGTTGCTTCCAAGTCGTAATTTATCCTGAATTCAGCGAGTTGTACCATGCTTTAGCTCGATCTTTCAACGTGAAAGAAAACAGTCTCAGTTTCACTACATCGTCGAACATTCCGTTGAATTGGAATGTGTAGCAGATCTCTAGAAAGTTTACGATGTGGGAGTTTGGATCGTCGTTGGATGGACCGTAGAACTGCACACTATTATATAGGATGTTGAGGAGTGCCAGCTTTATCTCGAAATTATTTGCTTGGACCACCATTCTCACCACTCTTTGAGGACTAAATCCTGGCCTCATGAAATCTATCAGAGTCCTCTCCAGTCCTCCTTGCTCTTTTTCTTTAGCAATATTTTGTTGTGAAAAGTTTAGACACTTTGCTCTTCTCAATTCTCTTTCATGTCTCTTGATTCCAGGAAATTTATCTTCCCCAAATTCTTTCATTCTTCGCATGTTTCTTGTCTTTATGCACCTGCAAATACACAAGGAAAAGTACTAAAATTCTTAAATCAAAGTAATCTAAATTAAACAAGATGCTAAACAATCAATCCACGACAACGATACCAAAAACTTGTTTGTGCGTAACTATGTAACACACACTACTCATTTAAGGCTCAAAAACTTGTAGTTAAAAAGTGGATATCGATCCCACAGGGACTGATGCCCGGATACCACTTAATTTAGACAAAATTTTGTTTAATAAAGAAAATTGTTTAATAGAACTAATCTAGAAAATTAAACTAAAATTAAAAGATTAATGATAAACAATAAACAAAACCAAGATGCAGAAAATTGGAATCAAGAATTTAAAGACTAGAGCCCTCTTATTTTATTAATCAAATTGTGTCTCACTTAAGATTTTCTAATGTATTAATTACCCTATCTTAAGGTATAATTAATTGTCCCTAATTAAAATAAATGGAATCAATTAAACAATATCTCAACCTATCCAATGACACCAACAATTCAACTAGTTATTAAACTATCCTATAGGTGATCAATTGACTCAGCTGAGATCTCTCTTCTACCTAATCAATTGATATGATGATTGTACGTCTATAGGTTGCCAACTCTCGTTGTACAATCCTACACAAATAATCTTACTCACTGTCTCGATTTATTGTAAGATACAAGAAAAGCAACAATCATTAAAGAAAACTTCATTCAATTCAATAAAATAGGAGTTTTAACAAAATAGTTCAAAAACAATCCCTAAAACTAAATCAGCCACTCATAGTCTCCATAACATTATCAACATTCAAATAAACCATTTTACAAAGAATAGAAGAAGTAAAATTGACAGAAAATTGAATAAGGAAGCCCCTCTTCATTGTCAAAATCTGTAAATTTTGGTGTTGATGTGCTATTTTCACCAATCTTGATGATAATCCTTGACTTTAATCCTTCCTTAAGACTAAAAACATGTGTTCTTCACTTAATGGCGGTGTTTCGATAGAAGGGTTTGGTCCCCCTTGTGATGGAGGCTTAATTATCCTTTAATAGTCCAAAAATCCCATACACATATCATTATCCAAATCTTTTAAATAACAAAATCATACCATCGAATTTAATTTCATTATATTTGTTTGGAAAACATTGTCAGAGTTATTACAAACCATATTACACATCAACTGAATACAAAATACAAAATGTTCCATGGTGATATGCCAAATGTGTTATAATAGGACTAACTTAGTCCAAATTTCTTTATCTAATGAGGAGAATTCAATGCCTTACAGGGGTCATTATCACCTTGGTTTGCACTTGAGGAGGGAAGGGAAAAGTGGGGGTTAAACTACACAGCTCAGTGGCTAACATATTTATAGTTAGTGATAATAAACCATACACAATATATACTCATATTGCACATTTCATCGCGTAGAACATATTGACTGAAATTACCATCAACATAATACACAAATTTTTTCATCATAACGTGACATATCTAAGGTGCAATGCACACACAATGGCTCGAGAGCTCTGTGAAACGAAACGACAAAACTGAAGTTTACATCATAGAACGAAACAAGTCCGATTTCTCAGGATCTCGTGGCCACAAGCGGGCAGCCGGGAGAAGGCTATAGGTCAACTTGCTCATGACTAACGAAACGAATACTCTGTAGCCCACATAATAGATTTTACAAAGTTCATGCATTTCCGAATAATGTTCATGCTTCCATGATTCTTAAAGTCTTTTATTTTTCCATCCATACAAAGTAACCATACAAAATAACAAAATCTTCAACAAACAACATGGCATACGTTCATAGAAGAAATAAACAAGCGTAGTTATCATACATACACATGAATATTAGTTCATCATCACAAAACCATAAATATATTACCCACCTATTATACTTAATATTTTTCCAAGATCAAGATTGGTCTTCTCCATGATCTTGTTGTCGATATTCTTGGTTACCTAAAACAAACATATTTCATCTCATCAACACATATGCATTAAACTACATGCTATCATAAATACACTTTAGCTTGATTTATTCTTGATTCCATCTAACTAGAAAAACTAAGATTTATACAAATTTAGGGAAAACACCATCCTTTTATACTTCCTCTGTCTTTCATTCTTCTTCTTCATCTTCATCATATAAACCCTAGTTTCTCCACTTCCTTCTTCATCTTCTTCACATAAAATCTACTTTTTCTACTTCTTTACCTTCTTTAATCTATCAAAACAGAAAAACTACACAAAGTACTCACCTAAGCTTTTCCTTCTTTTTCTTCTTGCTTCGGTGTCTCCTTCTCCCTTCTAGGTTCTTCTACGATTTTCTACTTCTTTCCTTACTTCACACTCA
>JANZXR010000172.1:33167732-33183566 GCA_027575705.1 Erythroxylum echinodendron | reverse complement strand
CCCAAGTCGCCTCCTCAGTTGAGTGGTTCCTCCATAGGACTTTCACCAATGGAATAACCCTGTTCCTCAACTGCTTAACCAGTGATCCTACAATCTAAATCGGCTCCTCAACATAACTCAAATTACTGGCAACCTCAATCACCTGAGCCGGTATCACATGTGTAGGATCTGATCGGTATCGTCAGAGCATACTCACATGGGAGACATTATGTAACTGAGACACCATCATCGATGGTCCACTCAATTCATGCAACACATTGAACATATAACAGAATTATTCACACTTAAACAGGGAAATGTCATGAATGCATGTACAAGCATTTACATGTGCAAAAATTAAATATTTGCTACTTATGTGCATATATGAATGTATGAATATGTCAATGCAATATCAAACACTCCTAACCTGTGCCAAATTACCAAATTACCCTTCCCATAGGTGAGGGAATGTTACAATTATACAAATTCACTCAACATACAGTAGCCATCAACCATTCTAATAATATTCCAAACAATAACATACAAAACCAAGATAACCATTCCAAAGAACAACACACCTTTGTATAATCTATTAAAGTAAAACATAAAATATGAACAGAAGTTGGACTATTTACTTAGACAGACGAACAATTAGAGACAATGGACAAAAAACAACAATGATCTAAATAACCTAGTGATAACTCATTAGAAGTTGACATAATAAGTTTTAATTCAAACAAGCAATGAAATTGGATTAAAAAAACTACATTTCATTTTCAATTAAATAGAATGAAAAAAGTACATGACATTTTTCTAATTATACTTATGTACGAGTTAATTACACCAAGATAACCACAATTAGGTACTGTTGTTTTTAGATAGACTTTATATTTTAACTCATCCATTATTGTTAGAGGTAAAGTGCAAAGAACAACACAAATCTGATCACATTATAAATTACTTAGTTCAACCACTTACCATCATAAATGAACAATTGCAAACTGTAAATAAGATTGTAGTTTGTTGTTCTAAACAATATTTCATTTGTTCTCAAACCTCTCCAAGCAATTATTAATCGTGGGTTAATAATTAACCTAATTTTTCCTTTAGGTTTTGTTTAATCAAGATACGACTGTTAATTAAACATAACCACCGAATAACCTAGGATACGAGCTCTAGATTTAATTATGCAGTAGCATTATGAATTAGGAAAACTAATTAATCAAGGAAACATCCACATATGATTCATCATTTAACCTCAGTCATGTTATCCCTAATGATTACAAATAATTAACTGCTACACATGAATCAACCTAACAATTACGGATTATATCAAAATTCTAGCTATGGGTTTGTAATTAAATGATTCAATGAACGCATAAAAATCATCCTTGCATAATACCCAATGAGTTCATACATAAATAACTGAAAAATGATGAAAATCTGATTATCTGTACACAAAACCCAAATCAATTAACATAAGTTCACATAATCAATTCCTAATGAGAGAAAGAAATAACAAAAAACAACGAAATACACTTAACACGAGTCATCGATTTCGATGTCACCTCCAAACCAGTGACGGGACGTCTAATCCTTCATGAGTCTCTCCTAAAAAATGCTTTAGCCCCACTTATACATCCCTAGTTGAAAGCCTCTTGTTCTTTCTTCACTGTGCCTCCCTTCTCTGCTTGGTACTCTCTCTTCTCTCCTTACTATTCACTGATTTAACAAATAAACATTAAGTCCATTGCTCCTGTACATTTGTGTTTAAAACCTATGGCCTTCTCATTTGAATGCATAAATTGCCTGCATTTAATGCAAATGTCTACGTTTAACGTATACGTTATCTGTGTGAAATGTAAACCACATCTACATTCACACACAATGTCTGTGTTATGAAAAATATATGTGAGATGTTTGCTTTTTGGTCTTCTTAGCTGTCCTCTTTGTGCTGTCATTTCATGCTTGTTGTTATTACTATCTTGGTGATTTATCCCAGCAGCTACCATTTTCTTCTCACCTTAGTGCCTTATGCATTATCCATTAATTAAATTAGAACCTTGCATGGCCATGCAAATACAAGCAACCCATATTTTTCTTCTTTATGTTTCCATATTTCTTGTATTTTAATTTTCTTCTTCTTACTCCATAAAGGCAAGTAAAAATTAATCTTCGAAAAATGACTAAAATATAGAGCTTTCGACTCACTTTTAACTTCTTTGCTTTCGAATTGAGCTTTCGACTCATTTTTAACTTCTTTGCTTTCGAATTGTGCCTAAAATCACATTGATAGTAGTGTTTTGTATGATATTTTAGGGTTTAATTTGTTATGCGTTTTGTGTTAAATTGAGTATTGAGCAAGCATTTAGAGTTTAATTAGATTAGATTTTGTGTTTAAGTGTTTTATTGGGTTAGTCTGAATCTTTAAGCTTAAATTGTATATTTTTGAAGTACCTTGACGTGTGTGCTAGTGTTGCAAGGTAAACAAGGAAGAATGGTGAAGATTTGAAGTGTTTAGGGCTAAAAGACATAGGCCACGATCGTGCATAATGGCCACGATCACGACAGAAGAGGAGGTGCCAGTAGCAGTCAGGCCACGATCGTGTATTATGGGCCATGGTTATGACAGAGAGTGTCAAGTTAGGCCACGATCTTGGCAGGCAGGGCCACGATCATGCCCTGCAATAGGCTGACAGAAAAACTCAAAATTTGGGTGATTTTTCAGATCGTTTTGACCCTAAGTTTGGCCTAGGTTGCTCCAGACCAAATAGAACAATACCTAGTAGCCACTGAGGGAGATTAGAGAGCCAAGAGCTGCAAAAAGAGAGAGAATCTACTAAAACTTGGAGAGAAAAACTAGTTAGAGATCAATTGATAGAGGAAGGAGATGAAGGAAGAGAGGTACGAAGAGTTGCTTGACCTGACATACTTCCCAGAACAGGTGGTTTCCCACAGTCCTGACTCGAAGATCCATTTCGAAAATATATTCTAGTCGTTATTTCAATTTCATTAACGTATGGAGTTTTGAGATTGATTAGAGATATTTGTCATTGAACGTTGATGCTTTTGTCTAAACTCACCTTTGGGTTTATTTATTATTGAGATTAATAAGATTGATTTAATTGTGTTTTATTTCCTTTTATTGTGATTTAATTCAATTCTTCATGACTGGGTAATAAACTGAGAGGGTGAGACATTGAAAATCATCGATTTAGGTTAACAAGAGTTAGGTAAATTGATAGATAGAGAATTGAATCAAACTAGGAGAGTCATGTAATAAGAGATTAAGCACAAATTCCCAGTAGGTTAATAGACAATTAGAACTAATTTAGGTTTTGGACAAATTTCAGATTGAGAGATAGGAATTTCCATAATTTGGATTAGGGAATATTAATTAGGGTTAAGAATTATAACTCAAGAGATAGTAATTCACCCTAGGACTGTGTAGGCCCATTAAGTTGGAAATTTCATAATTGGATAGATTTTCTTTAATTTCGAATAAATTCCCCCTTTCTCTCAATTGGTAATTTCTAGGTTGAATTTCAAATTATTTGTGTGAGTTTGCTTCTGTTTGTTCTTTTGGTAATTTAAATTCTCATATTTTATTCTTGGTTAATTTTAATTTCCACAGTAGTTGTTTAATTAGGCTTTGGGAACTTAGCTTCCTTTAGATTTTTAGGATTAGTTCCCTTTCTCATGGGATCAACACCTTAGGTACTACGCAAACGGAAATTACCAAGGTTAAAATTTAGTAAAACTTAGAGTGTGTAACCTTGGGCGAACAAGTTTTTGGAGCTGTTGTCGGGGAAGGCAACTTAGTTCTACAGTTTGAGCGAACAAGTTTTTGGAGCCATTGCCGGGGAAGGCAACTTAGTTCTACAGTTTAAGGTATTAGGATAGCTTTTAATTTTTTTTTAATTTTTCATAGTTCTATATAGGAATCGTGCTCTTACATGAACACAAGAGTCATGAGGGTTTTGAGTCGTGAAATTGAGACTTTAGATTCATATATAGCTTGTTAGAATAAACCCTTAGGAAAGCTAGGCAAGAAGAAGAAGAGGAGTTCGAGAAAGCACAAATGGATGAGGAATTCTAAAGAAACATGGATCATGAAGTCAACCCTGGTAGGCAACATAAGAGGAACCTCATGGATTTTATGAGGCCAGGGTTTAATCGTGCAAACCAAGGCATGGCTAGATAACTTTTCAAGCGGTTTCTTTTAAAATCAAGCTAGCCCTCTTGAACACGCTTCAACAGAATGTCCAATTCTATGGACTAGCAAATGAAGACCCAAATGCTCACATTGTGAGTTTTCTCAAGATTTGTGGTACTTTTTGGTATCACCAGATTTCGGAAGACACAATGAGAATTAGGCTATTTCCCTTTATATTTAGGGATAGAGTGAAGGCTTGGTATCATTCACTGAGCCCCGCTAACATTAGAATGTGGGAACAGTTAGTATGTGCCTTCTTGGATAAATATTTCCCACTAAGAAAAACCACCAAAATTATTAATGAAATTACAACTTTCTAATAAGGTGATGGGGAGTCCATTTATGAAGTGTGGGAGCATTACAAGGATTTGCAGAGGAGCTGTCCACACCATAATCTACCTTAGGAGTTCTTACTGCAGACATTTTATAACAGAGTAAACCCACAGAATGGAGACACCATCGATACGATGTTAGGAGGATCTTTAATGCAAAAGACGGTCGATGAAGTAGATGAATTAATAAAGGAGATGGCCAGTAACAGCTACTTATGGGCTAGTGAATATAGGAGGCAACCTACTAGCTTTAGGGAGCAGAAAGGAGTTGTCGCTATGGATGAGATGACAGAAATGCAAGCTAAGATTGACAACTTGATGTGACAACCTAGTAATATGAAAGTGTCATCCTCAATCATGGTAAAAGTCACGCAAGTGAAGTACTAGCTATGTGGCAAATTTGATCATGATACAGTGGACTGCTTTTTGATGATTAAAGATAACTTAAAGCAAGCTCATTAAATGGGAGCCCAATTTAGACGTGGAGGGAGTAATAATACCTACTCCAACACATATAACCCTAGGTGGAAGAATCACCCAAACTTCTCCTAGCCTAACAACAATAATGGAGGGTAGTTCAAACCCTAAGGATAATCGAGTTTCCCATAGGACAAAACAAACTCGATGGATTCAAAATTGGACAAAATTTTTGATAAAATAGGGGGATGGAGGAACCATATAGGAGGCTCAAGAGTAGATTCGAGCAAGTCATGAAGAATTATGCCTTTTCTATCCATAATTTAGAAGTTTAAGTGGGGCAGCTCGCAAAAACAATGTCAAATCAGAATGCTAGAACTCTTGCTGGCAACACTGAGTCGAACCTAAAGGAGTGTATCATAGTTGTAAGGTAGATTCAAGACAAGGAGTTGGAAGAGGTAGATAAAGGAGAAGGTCAAGTAGTTAAAGACGGACTTCTAAGTGAGACTGTGAGCAAACTGGTAAAAGTAACTTGACAGGTATTCCTGTACTAATTCTTCGCTCAGAAGGAATTATATGCTAGTGAGTAGCAGGAATGTTATAAGAAATCAAGCCAAAAAAAATTAAGAAAGTGACGAAACAATTACAATCTAAATTGAAATTACAAGAGCCTGTCACAGAGAAGGGGAAGGAGCAGATACTGGAAGACATTTCCAACATAATGAAGAAGGATGATCTAGGGGACTTTTTCATTCCTTGCAGTATCAACAAGATCGTTATAGATTGGGCATTGGTAAACTTATGAGCAAGTATAAATTCAATGCCCTACACTCTCAGTCTTAAAATGGGGTTACGAGAGTTAGTGCCCATAAAGTTTTTAATTAAAACGGCTGATAGGACTTCACTAAGAACGATAGGAATCATACAATATGTGCTAGTCAAGGTTAATAATTTTATCTTTCTCATGGATTTCTATAATCTGGATATCAATGAAGATGAGGATACTCCGATGATTCTTGGTCGATTATTTTTAGCCACTGCGCATTCAATGAATGATGTGGATGGGGGCTAACTAACTCTAGAAGTAGGCTACTGACCTTCAAGGTGACTGTTAGAGAGCACGTAGCTCCTTCAACTCCAGTGGATCACAACAAATCCGAACCTTGAAGAGAATGGGAAGACATTGAGAATCCTGTAAATGCTTTCCAGAAGAAGCACTCGCGAAGGAGAAGGTGAGGCAAAGAAAACTCCAAGGAAGGTGGTAATCGCAATATAGTAGCAAATATTCAGACTTTGAGATTAATAATGAAGCTATCAATAAATCAGTCATTCCAACCACTATGAGGTTTACAAGGAACGTCAACCTACCGACATTAAAAGAAGTATTACATGGGAGGCAACCCATGGAAAAATTAGTTTGTTGTTCAATCTTGTTAGATTAGTTGAATTTTGTAATTAGGTTCATACTTGTTTTGGTTCAATAAAAGAAAAAAAAGGAATATGATTTCAAAATCACAAGGAAGAGTACGCAAGCATATTAAGAGAAGTGACAGAGAACTATGAGCTGAGAGAAGAAAAGAATTGGGAGAAAAAGGTCTTAGTTTCAGGATATAGGCACTGGCCACTACCGTGACTTGTCAGGTCACAATCACGGCCTGCGATTAGGAATTCCTTGAATGGTACGTCGCAGGCCACGACAAAAAGGGAAGGAGGTGGTGATGGTGTGGGAAGTGGTAATTGAATACCTTAAGCTTCGAAATACCGATGGAGTCAGTGAATTTCTCAGCTCTGACATCAATATGTACACACCACTTCCTTTAATGTTCTGTTGGTCTTGGATATCGCATCCAAAACCATTGTCCAGCGTTGGTCCTATTCTTCCTCTTCTTCTAATTCCTCGCTCGTTGATGCTTCCTGTGCCTGCCTAGGTGGCATGGGTCTTTTCATTTATTTCCTGCAAGCACATGTTGGAGGAGTGAATGAACTCTGCTCAAAATAAATGATGGTGGCCAAGCAATTTAGGCAGATGTACTGTTAACCCCCTCCGATCCACACCAAAATGTTCCACAATGGTGAAAACCAGGTACCCCAATCCAAGATGGTTGCTCCGCTTTCACGGAACTGGAGTTAAGTCTATACTGAAGTATCTTCGTAGGATGAAAAACTTAATGCTTGTTTACTCTAAAAGTAATCTTATTCTAATAGGATATACAGATTTCAATTTCCAATCAGATGTTGATTTAAGGAAATCAACTTCTAGCTCTATATTTGTTTTAGGACATGGAGGCATAGTCTGGAGAAGTATCAAGCAATATTGTGTTGCTAATTCAACTGTGGACGCTGAGTATGTTGCTACTTATGAAGTGGCAAATGAAGTAGGTTCGCTCCGCATGTTCCAAAATGATTTGGAGGTAGTTCCAGAGGTAGAAAAAGCCATTACACTTTATTGTGATAATAGTGGGGCAGTGGTTAATTCTAAAGAACCTCAAAATCATAAAGTTGCTAAAAACATTGAGGGAAAGTATCATCTCATAAGGGAGATAATATAACGTGGTGAGGTGAATGTGTTAAAGATTCCCACGGAGCAAAACCTTGCTGATCCGTTTATGAAAACGTTGTCTCAAAAGAGTTTTGAGGGTCACGTAGCAAGGATGGGAATGAGGGATATGTCAAACTTGCTTTAGGGCAAGTGGGAGATTTTTGGAATTATGTAAATTTAGTACCCTTGAAAGAAAATGTATTTACTTATACCTTAATTTCCTTCCAGTTACTTTTGTAATGAAAATATTTATTATTAATAAAACAAAAGAGTTTGAGTTTTATGAACATTATATATCTAGTCATAAGGTACCGAAATTCTTTTGTGAGTAATATACATATACATAGAGATGTGTAGGAAATATGTATATTAGTAGAATCTAAATTAATTGATTCACAGTTAAATAATTAGGTTGGTCACTTGAGTATGGTTTAGACTGTAGTGTTGTGATTCATCTCTATGTAAGTAAAGGATTTTACTTCAAGGGAGCGATGATTTTCATATTATGATAGTAGTTGACTATCGATAAGGGCATTATTAAATGAATCTGGAATCATGCATGTTTTAATGAATAAAGTAGGCCGTTATTTTAATCTTAAAACATACATTTTAGCATTTGCTTGTTATGGACCACAATCTTGATGAGTGGTGAACTCCTATGTATTTTATTATAATTCTTGATATGATTGGAATGAATTTTTATAGAGATTAATCTAGTGTCTATATGATGCAATTATTAATTGAAACAAGTATCAGGGAATATTCACTCAAATAAAGAGTTTATACTGATATCATCACTTTTAGATGTTTTATGAAAATTGGTGATTAAACTGGCACTAGGAGTTTGATGGACTAGCCACCCATGAAGTCTTAACAACAAGATGAGATCTTGTGTGTTAATCACCATATAGAGTAAAATGGGAGATCTAGAAGGAAAAACTAATATAAGGGCAAAATGGTAATTTTACCTTTTTTTCGTACGGATGGCTATAATAAGGTTCATAATAGGGTTTGCAATTGGACATCTTATTTGAATATGTATTCTTATAATATTTAGTAATTCAATAGTTCAACTAATTATCTTTAGTGGAGTGACATTTAGTTAACAAGCTAGGATTAATTCCAGTGAGTTTAAATTAATTCTGGGCCTATTAGAGCTTGAATTGTCTAAGTCCAATAAGATTCCCTACTTAGCTTCAAGGAAGGTTATCAAGCAAAGTAAGAAATATAAATGGAGGTTTTAAAGCCCATGATTGAATGTTGGGTTGCACTAATTAATGGTTAATTAGAAGCCCAAATGAACATTTAGAAATGGGCTAGACTTTGGTTTAATTTGATTAATTAAATTTAAAAAAATTCTTCAAGAAATGGAAGGTTCAATTTCGGTTTTATTAAGGCTGAATGTTTAGCTGCACATTTAACATTTAATTGCTAAATAAAGATGGTATTTATCATGCTTTATCATCATCATTAAATGGTTTAACGGTTGTCTTTTAATGATGGCATATATGTAAGCTTTTAGCATTCATTTGATTAAAGATGAAAGATGTGCATTTGATGGATCATCTTCCTTCTTTCATCATTAAAACCAAAATTGACATGTCAATTTAGGTTGTTGGTCTTTTCTTATAGCCATCTTAAAACAAATGAGATGAGTCTCATTTAATGGCTTCTTTATGTTTTGACTAAAGAATGAAGTGATGCATTGGATGCTTTCCATTTCTTTCTTTTCATACATAACCGAAATTGAAAAGGTGTAAGAGAGGTTTTCTTGCTTTTTTTGGACTCTCTCTCCTTTCTTGCATGTGTTGACCGAAATTTGCATGAGAGGTGTCTCATCTTTGGCTTCTTTCTTTTAAGAAAAATCTCGTCCAAATATTTCTTCTCCTTTCCCACTAAAGGATCTTGTTAACCAAGTTGTCCAAGAAGAATAAGTGGAAAATCATATTGGTTGAGGATAAAACAACAAAGAGATGATACATTGAAAAAAGAAAGGATTCAAAAGCAAGGCTAGAGCTAGGAGAGGATATAAGAAGAAGGAGAAGATAGCATAGTAAGAAGTTAAAAGCTGTAGCAAAGGAATCGGTAATATAATCTCCATCTTGTTCTTATGATAATTATTTTCCATATATCGTATCATGTATGGGTTGTCATGTTGATTTGGTTATCTTGCTTTATCTACGTTTTGATTTGTAGAAAAGCTTTGAAATCTACCATTTTAGCCAAATCTTGCATGTTTTATTTTCCAATCCAACATTAATATCCTTCAGAGACATTTTGTTGAACTATTCATAGGCAAAACGAGTTCATTTCTAACTAATAACAAAACCATCGTATTTTTCCATTCTTCACCAACATAAACACATTAAAAAAAAACCAACCATAGTTCTAAAAATATAGAATACTCAAACAACATCAACAAAATTGGCGTTCATTTAAGCATTTAACAATAAAACTTCTTGTAGGAAAAATAAAACCCTAGAGCAAAGCATGTATGACTAACCTCAACTTAACTGAAGACGATGAACTATGGATGGGAGCAAAGCATGGATGATGGATGATGGACGATGGAAGAAAGAAGACTGACGATGACTGTTTAAGAAGAATCTTACGTTGTCATAATGGAGGGAGGGGGGCCTCATGTAGGTTTAAGAATAAACAAAAAAAACATTGTTTTATTTTAAAACAAATTATGTAATTTTCTTTTGATTAAAGACATTGAAGCCGAAGGCCCAAACAATGAAATTTAACTTTGAATTTTACCGATGGAATGAGAGTTATAGAATCAAAACATAACAGAAGTGTAAACACCAAATCAACATGCTTTTAATCCATACATGATATAACATAAAAAATAAATATAATAAGAATAAGAACGAAATATTACCGACTCCTAACTACAGCTTTGACTCCTCGCTGCTGTGTCCTCAACCAATCCGATCTACTATTATGGTTATGTAAATATAGTGCCCTGGAAAGCAAGTGTATTTACATATAATTTATTTTTTTCAATTATAATATTGTAATGAAAAAATTTATTATTAATAAAAGAAAAGAGTTTGGTTTTATTTGTATGGGTATAATATAAGTAGTCATATGGTACCAAGGTTTTTAAATCAATAATATACATATATATAGAGATGTATGTGAAACATGTATATTATTAGAATCTAAATTAATTGATTTATAGTTGAATAATCAAGTTGTTTGTTTAATTATGGTTTATATTGTAGTGTTGCGATTTACCTCCATGTAAGGAAAGGAGTTTACTTCAAAGGATGACGAGTTTCAAATCATGATATTAGTTGATTATCGATAATGGCACTATTAAATGAATATGGAATCGTGTATGTTTTTTAAAGAATAAAGTAGGTCGTTACTTTAATCTTAAACATTCACCTTAGTATTCGTTTATTAAGAACCAGAATCTTGACGAGTGGTGAACTCATGTGTGTTTCATTATAATTCTTGATATGATAGAAATGGATTTTTAAAAGGTATCAATCCAGTGTCCTCATGTTAGAATTATTAATTGAAACATGCATCAGAAAACATTCACTCAAATAAAGAGTTTATAGTGATATCATCACTTGTAGATGTTTGACGGAGATTAGTGATTAAACTAGCGCCAGTAGTTTGATGGACTAGTTACCCATCAAGTCTTAATACCAAGATTAGATCTTGTGTGTTAATCACCATATAGAGTGAAATTGAAGATCTAGAAGGAAAAACTAATATAAGGGCAAAACGATAATTTTACCCATTATTGTGCAGATGGCTATGATATGGTTCATATTAGTATTAATAAATTGAAATACATTTTCTCATAATTTTAAATAATTTAAGAGTTCAGCCAATTGCCTTTAGTGGAATGACATTTGGTTAATAAGTTATAATTAATTCTAATAAGATTAAATTAATTTTAGGCTTATTGGAGCTGGAATTATTTAAGTCCAATTAGATTCTCCACTTGGCTTCTGGAAAGGTTATCAAGGAAAGTAAGAAAAGTAAACGGAGGTTATTGGAAAGAAAATGAGATAGTTTAGAGAGATGGACGAAATAGATTCGGGCCAATAAGATCAAAACGATTTAATTAATAGTTAATTAAAATAGGTTTAAGCTTTAATTAAATGTTGAGCTTACACTAATTAATTTTTAATTGTAAGTCTAAAGGAACTTTTAATATTGGGCTGGATTTTTATTTAATTAATTAGATTAAATGAATTAAAATTTTTTCAAAAAGGAAAGGATAAGCAAAACCGAACTCTTCAATGTAGAATTCGGTCATGCTTCTCTTTCTTTGATTTATTAGTTAGTGTTTTACAACACCTTAAATGAACATGTTATTATAGCTATTTCCAAGTATCATTAAATGGTTTAATGGTTCATGTAATGAAATGAAGGTGGGAGTGGAGTTGCATCCATTTGGTAAAGAAAACAAGCTCCTTTAATTCATTCATGAATGAGAGCATGCAACATACAAATCTTTTGACATTCAAAATGAATGAATGTGGGTTTGTACATTATTCTCCACTCACTCCCAGTGCTCCATTCGTTCATGCTCTTCATCAATGCTTAAATTGTTTTGATGCTTGGTTTTAATGTATATAACATTCAACTCATTTAATTCATGACAAATGAATGAAGGTGGGAGTTGCATTTTTGAAAAAAGAATGGATGGTGCATTTTTTCTATCTCTCTTCACTCTCTCCCAAAAGTCCAAGTGATGGACACATGGTCATTTAGCTTTCATACAAAAACAATATTAACATGAGTGTGGCTTTTCTATCTCACTCATTCTCTCCTTCCAATGAATATGGTGATGCTCAATTTTAAATAGTTTTGATGCTTGTTTTAAAAGCATAAAACGGACAATACTTTCGTTTATTTAAAAATGAATGAGAGGGTGTGGTTTTTGGAGCTCTCCATTAATGTATTGGTAACTCTTCATTAATGAATTGGCATCTCACCATTAATCTCTCCAAGTTTTTTCTCTCCAAACCGTTCGACCATATTGCAATAGAGAAGCTTTGCATTTTTTTCTTAGCTAGTTGAATACAGAAAATGAGAATGTCTCATTTTATTGGCTTTTTGAACTAGCCAAATATAGCAGAAAGTTTGCTATCTAATTTTTCTCCTCCTTTCTCACTAAAGGATGTTGATAACCAAGCTATCTAAAGAGAACAAGTGGTAGATCAGATTGGTTGAGGACAGAGCAGCGAGGAGTCGAAGTTGTAGTAAGGAGTCAGCAAAAATTCCCATCTTGTTAGTATTGTGTTTATTTTCTTTATGTCATATCATGTATGGATTAAAAACATGTTGATTTGGTATTTATGCTTCCGCTATATTATGATTTTGAAAAAAGCTTTTGAAATCTACCATTTAGCCAAACCAAGCATGTTTTTGTTTTTCCATCCAACAATTGGTATTAGAGACGATTTTATTATGCATGATTTGGTTCCTATATGTTGCAAAAGTTGGAAATTATATTAAATTATATATGCTACAATTTTTTATGTGATAAAAATATTTGCTGTTTATGTTTTAGTTTGTTCTTTTAGTTGTCCACAAAAAATCGGTTTACCTTGTAATTTTCTTCGATTGGTTTGTAACAAGGAGGGTGTCCTATCATCGCCATGTTTCCTCCTTGTCTCAATTTTGTTGTTTGCCTTTTTTTTTTACTGTAAAAAATTCTATAATTTTGAAGAAGAAGCAACGATGGATCGAAGAAAAGAAGGTAAATGGTTTTGGTTTTTATTTTATGTTAATGGCAGTTTTTATTTTGATTAAATTCTGTTAATTCTAGATGTTTTTTTCAAGTGCTGGGATTTTTTGTTTTACTATTTACAAATCAGATTTATAAAAAATTCCATTAACTCATTTTTACTGAATGGGGTGAGTCGTGTGAGCGAAGAGTTCGATGTGAAAGATCTAAATCCAAAAAAAATTTTTGGGCCTAATGGATGAACGGATGCAAATAATATATGATATTATGTGAATGTATGATATTTAGAAAAATTGCCAACCTTGGGCTTTGCCATGCATTTACTATGTATGAGATATATAATGAAATAATATAGGATGGTTAGTAAATTGCCTCTAAACAAGATGGTAATTATTAAAACTTAAATACCGAAAAGGATTTAGTAGGAGAGGATGCCCATGTGAGAGTCCTTGGTCTCCATAAGATGGCCTATTTGCATGTGGTGAATTGTTACTCCCTATTGGAGGACATGAATCTTAGATCTTGCATGGTTTAGTTCTTCTAAAGGATAAGTCTACTCATTGGTAGAAAATGTGACCTCCCACCGAGGCATGGTTTGCATGTACCTTTAATGGATGAATCACATGGTTGCACACTCAACATGGCTTATCAATAACTTGCCCACCGTAGCTCTGTTGATAATTGCATGGACCTAATTACGATACTTCTCAAAAAATTAGGCATGAAGATGCTTGGTGGCTTTTTGAGTGGGAGGGTCCCAGTTTTCATTTAATGGATAAGATGACCTACCGTCACATAGTCCGTTATAGATAAGAAAAATAACCATCGTATAAAGATTTAAATTTTTAAAAGTTTTGTTAAATCTATCATTATGTATACTTGCATCAAATTTTTATACAAAGTTCCAATGATTTTGTCTAGTATGCTCAATCTTTAATAATTTATATATTTCAAACATAATCACCACAATATGAATCCACTCGCAATTCTCTTGACTAATAACAAATTGGAAAATGGAGAAAAATTTATTGAATGGAGATGTAGCCTGAACATCGTTCTGCAATATGAACGAATTTTATGGGTATTAATGGACAATAAGCCTACACCTCTGGGTGACAAATTAACTCTTGAGCAAGTCCAGTAATATGAGCGATGAAAGAATGCTAATAAGACTATCAAGTGTTATATTTTGGCTTTTGTCAGCACAATGTTGCAGAAGCAACTTGTAGGCATGAAAAATGTTGGTTCAATGGTCTCTTACCTACATGAGATGTTTGGTGTGAGTACCAGGTCTGCAAAGGTGAAAGCTATCCAAACCTTTCATAATATCAGATAAAAGCATGGTGAACTGACGTGGTATTACAAGCTTAAGGTAATCTTTGCGGTTGTTGAGGCGAGTTGCTTGGGGTGGAAATGGATGTAGAAATGCAGATGATCATCTTAATCATCAATAGCTTAAACTCTTCTTTTCAACAGTTTAAATTGGACTATGAGCCCAACACCAAGGATTACTCCTTAATGAGTTGATTAATACCCTTTAGAACACAGAGGAGACATTAAATATCAAGGATAATAGGCCAAAGTCTCATGCTGTATCTTCTTCTAAGCCCAAGGGTAAAGGCAAACAAAAGAAGAAGGGTGCAAGGAAAGGGAAGGCTCAAATAGGGATTAAGGCCCAACCTGTGAAAAAGAAGGCCAAAGAGGACACTAAGGGAAAGTGTTTCCTCTATGGTGAGAAGGGCTACTAGAAGAGGAACTGTGTGGTCTACCTTGAGACCCTAAAAAATAAACAAGGTATGAGTTTCATAAGTTTGTTAAGAACTAGAAATGTGGCAGATTCATTTGATTCTTGGCTATTAGATTTAGGAGCCACTGACCATGTTTTC
Source organism: Erythroxylum echinodendron (assembly GCA_027575705.1). Lineage (NCBI taxonomy): Eukaryota > Viridiplantae > Streptophyta > Magnoliopsida > Malpighiales > Erythroxylaceae > Erythroxylum > Erythroxylum echinodendron. Next base: position 33,168,472 of record JANZXR010000172.1, on the reverse strand, counting down.
AATTCTATACAGGGGTTCCAGCAAAAGAAAAGAATGCCTAAAGGCTAGTTTCAAGTCAAGATAGCAGATGGATCCTACGTTTTGGTAGAAGTAGTGGGGTTAGTTATCTTATACTTTCCTAGTGATCATAGGTTATATTTAGATAATGTATATTACATCCCAATGGTTGCAAGAAACATGATTTCTATTTTTTGTTTAATAAAATCTGATTATTCCTTATATTTTGAAAAAGTTGTTTCAATATATGAAAATAAGGATTTTATTTGTAATATAATAATTAAATAGGGATTGTTCTTTATAGAACCTATGACAGGCTCATTAAACACCACTATAATAAAACTAAGACAACCAAATGACTTTAGCATTAATTCAAAATATCTGTGGCACTTAAGAATGGGTCATATCAATTAGAAAAGACTTGACAGGTTAGTGAAGGATGGGATCCTTACAAGCTTGGATAATGATCCATTACCCACCTGTGAGTCTTGTACTGAAGGAAAGATGACCAAATCCTTATTTCCTTCTAAAGGAAACATATCTAAATCTGCATTGGACCTGGTACACACTGATGTGTGTGCCCATAACGTACAAGATAAAGAAGGTTATGAATACTTCATAACCTTTATAGATGATTACTCTAGACATGGCTTATTGCGCCCCCCACCCCCCTCCCCCGAAGTTTTTCGTTAAGTTAAGCATAATAGTTTATGGAATAAGCATGAGATTTGAATTTTTGCCTT
>JANZXR010000172.1:33121439-33159613 GCA_027575705.1 Erythroxylum echinodendron | reverse complement strand
GCGTGGATACCTTTAGAGATAGTCTCTATTGGCTATTCAGGTTTGAGTTTTCATACCGACACCGGGATCCTGGGTTTCGGGAAGGTCCTGGGAATTAAAAATTTTTGTTTCCGCTGCTGGAACATGTGATGTTCCTCCCGGGATTTCCTACATTTACTTCCCTAGGTCATAAAATCTCAAGTCAAACTAATCACTACCATGTCCAACAAAAATGTAAGGTATCAACTTTGAGTCAAGCTTCTTTCTTTGATCCTTAGGTACGTGTCTGAATACCTTTTGAGAAAAAAACTCTCAAATGATGATATGTAGGATCCTTTCTAGTCCATGCTCTTTTAGAAATCTCAAAATCTCATAGAACTGAGGGAACTCAATTTCTCAAGTAAACCACTATTTTGACTGCTTCTCCCCAAAATGTCTTTGGCAGTATAGACATTATGAGCATGCAACAAACCTTCTCTATAATGGTTTTATTCATCCTTTTAGCATACCCATCATATTGCAGAGTCCCTAGTTTGGTTTTTTCATGTCTGATGTCAAGGATGTACATTATTCTTCAAACACCTTAGAAGTATACTCCCCTCCACCGTCTGTTTGCAAGCGCTTTAACTTCCTCTCAGCTTCCCTTTCTACTATAATATGAATCTTCTTGAAAATTTCAAACACTTAACTCTTAGACGTCAACATATACAACCAAGTCTTTCTTGAAGAATCATAAATAAATATAACAAAATATCTATTACCTCTTAGTGACTCCTCATCAATAGGACCTTAGAAATCTGAATGCATCAACTCCAATAACTTCAATTTCCTTATAGATCTTCCCTTAAAAGAGACTATATGCTACATTCCAATCAAAAAATTCACAGGGAATAAGCAGTTGTGAGTTCTTAACTAGTATAAGGGATTTTTTAGCTAGCAAATTTAATCCTTCCTCACTCATATGTCTCAATCGTCGATACCAGAGCTTTGGTAAAGTTTTCTCTTTGACTGTATATACTTCTCCACCACCACACACCTTTAGGTATGTCTTGTCAGTGAGCAACATAACTCTCCTCAGACAATCATCATTATGCCTTTGGATAGTTTCCACTTCCTATCTCGAAAATGTGCTCAAATCTTTCTTTATCTAACACATTCATTGATAACAGATTCAACTTTAGATTAGGGATGTGTTGTACATCTCTCATGGTCAGTAAACATCTAACATTTTTCTGAACTCGCACATCACCTGTACTAAAAATTTTAGCAAAACTTTGGTTTCCCATCTTTGTACTTCCAAAATTTTTTCTCTTGTAGTTTAAGAAGTACTCCACCTTTGGAATACAATTAAGATGCTCCTGTATGAATCAGTCATTTAGAACTATAATTGTTGACATGAAAGCATTCACTAGTTTTACAAACTAATGATACCTCATCATCCGTGCCTGAAGCAATTACAGAGATACTCCTATCATCATCATCATCATCCTGATGAGCTTCCTTTTTCTGATCCCTCTTTCACTTATAATATAACCTTTTAATGTGTCCTGGCTTATTGCAATTGCGACATTTCTTCACTTCTTTGTCACCTTTGGACTTTGAATTGTTTTTAGACTTGCCATAACCATTACTCTCGGCCCTTCCCCTAGTTTCTCGCAGTAGTTTTTTGTTAAATAGGAACATATTTGGTAAATACTGATAACTCTCAGATAAGGAGGAAAATTAGCTAAAGTGCCTTTTTTATGGTATAGGTTCAAATCCTATTAGACGCAATGTTTTTTCCAGATAGAAGAGTTTTCTACATATTCGTATAGAATATATATTTTTATTTCATATTACTCACTTTCTTTATTTCAAGATCAAAAAGAAGGAAAAGAAGAAAAACATTCCACATCAGTTGGTTCATACCTGCACTTAGTTTCACCCAAGCTTAATCCTGTTTATAGATAGATCATCTAGATATAAAGAAAAGTAAAGGATGCTTTTCCTTCAAAAAATTTTTAAAAAATGAGTTCCAAATAATAAGGATTTTTTTTTTTTTGCAAATTGGATGCAATTTTTGATTTGTTTATGAAACATACTTTGTTTGATTATATACAAAGAGAGCATAGCTTTAGGAGTTGAGTTGCTAACCGTCACCATTATCATTTCCTAGCTATCTAGTAACGAACTCAACAGGAATAGAGCTTGAAGCTCGTTATCAAGAGTGATCTTCCTTGTTGTAAGCTTCTTAAATATGTCTTGGAAATCACTTAAATGCTTTAAAACAGATTTCCCAATCTTTAACTTCAAATTTATATGCTTCTTAATCAAAGAGTCCTTGTTATAAGCAATCTTCCTTTCATACAAACTTTATAGCTTCTTTCACAACTCAAAATTGTTTCATGCCATAAATAGACTCGAATACTCAGGAAATCCGTTGGGCAGCCGGATTCGCACCTCTTATAACCGACACAGTCCTCTGTTCTTGTAGCAGAAGCAATTTGCTTAGCTTTACATCCGTCTAGATTAGTCTTTCTAGTGGGTATGCTTAATTCACTCATCTCTTGAACTTATTCGAAGTTCTAATATAGAAATATATATAGTATACCGCCTAATTACCTTATTTCCTCTATGAGGGAAAAAATGGAATGGAAAAAAGTCTAGAATCTCGAAATGGTATAATCGAGATTTCTTGCATCTATAGAATAACTTCCAGATTTAGTTCGTTTCTTGAGACATTGATGTAGCATATCGTAACACTACTCAAAATAACTAGACCTACAATTATAGTAGTGATGAGTCTAGGTCGATGCCATAGAGAGTGCATGTAAAGTTTTTGAAATGAAAAGATTAATAGGGGTGGTTTTGGTTTGATTTTAAAATAAGAAACTAAAATGAACTAAAATAATGAAAACAAATTAAAGAAAACAGTCAAAGATGATGAAAAGTGATGAAGGCATTAGGGACCCGATCATTGGTTCAATCTCGACCTACACTTAACTAAACATACGTCATTAAATTGTAATCCTTACACTTCTTATAGCGACTATTATTCTTAGATTAACAATAAGCTTTGTTAACCCCAGTTTTCCTTTAGGTCGTGCTTTATTAAGAAGAGGTCGTTAATTAAACCTATCTATCAAACAACCTACAACAAGATCTCTAGATTAATTGGACAACCTCATTATGAGTTAGGAAAATAGATTAATCTAGGTAATAATCACATAAGCTCGGGTCATTTAACCTATGCTATGTTATCCTTAATGATTAAAAACATTAGTTGCCATAAATGAATCAAAAAACAATGATTAGAGCAATGGGTACATACATAAAAACAATCAAATAGAGCATTAAATCATTCTTACACAATTCCCAATTCACTAAACATAAGATAACATAATCAATCCATAAAGAGAGTAAGAATAACAAACATAATGAAAAATATGTTTAACAGGACTTTTCAGCGTCGAAGTCACCTTCGAACCGATGTCGGAATATTTAGCCCTCCATAGATCTCAGCTATTCTTCATTCTTTGTAGCGCTTTCTTATCTCATCTTCATTCTAATCTTTCTTCTTCTTGTTTTATGAAGAAAAGTGAGTGTGAATCTTCAAAAAATAGCTCAAATATAGTCGACTCACTTTAGCTCCTTCGCTTCCAATTTGTACCTAAAACCAAATATGAACTAAAGTGAATGTACATTTCATATCATTAAGCACTAAGTGTTATGGAATAAGTTCATAATCAATTAAGCACATATCAGGCACATGGTTGAATATGTTGATATCAATCCATTGTCCGATAGTGCCCAGAGTTTTGCACTTCATCTTTTCCCATTCTTTGTCTAACATATTTTCAGGTTTGAAGAAACATCATCATTCACACCTCTATTCACATTAATAGGATCAAGGAGATCCTTGCAATATAAAAGGACCTCTACCATGGGCCTCCATGAGGAGTAATTTAATGACATTAACTTGACCATAGAGTTATTTCCATCTTCCATTGTGATGGCTTCGATACCATTTGTTGGGAGACAAATAAACGACTCTCTAAATGATCGACCAAATATTAATGACAAGAAAGAACTCTCCTTGTTGTAGTAGTAGAAAAATATTCTAATAAGAAACTAAACGATGAAACAAACTCCAAGATTTAACATGGAAAACCTTCCAATGTAGAGGGAAAAAACCATAAAACAAACTGATAAATAAATCCTCTAAATTCAATAAGGTTTTACAAGAAAAGTTGATCTCTCACCTTCCACAACAATAAGTTATCTCGCGAAGTTTCAATATTGAAACTAAAGTTTATATCATAATCAACAAACCCTCTAATCAATCCATAAAACAATCAAACAAGGATGAGAATACAACAATCTTTGCCTCCTCTCTAATTTCCCTCACTTTTGGATGTTGTGGTCGTACTCACCATCTCTTGTATGTAGCAATGCTCAAATGAGGTATTTATTGGGACCTACGGATTGATAGTTAAGTCAGAATCCTAACTAAAATCAACTAGCCATATCACATCTTATCCTCATCAGATTATATTACATTATCCAACAAGATGACATCTCCATCTAAATAAGATTCTATCTTATAGGATTTATCTACATTATAACTAACAAGATAAGAGATTATATCTATGAATGTTACATCCATATCTATGAAGATCTCTACTATCATTAGATGATCTTCTCATATAGTCTTTATCTTTTAGAGCTAACTTCTATCTATTGTAATCTTATTTGCCACTTCATCCAAGATCTCTGGACGCTCATCACATATTGCAAGTTATGTTAGCAATTGAAGACTAAATTAGGTAGCTTCCTTGCTATAGATATGGTGATGAAGTGTTGAATTGAGTTTATACCAAACGGCTTTTGTTCTAGCCCAGCAACCTAAGCAATTCTGTTCATCTCTATTCAGAGCCATGTTGGCCAAACTTGAAAAGGATGTTGGGCGTGACCAATGAAAACATTGCACAAAAGAAACTCTGATACTATCCTGCTTAGAGCCATAGCCATATATGTCGGTTAACTAGTATTTTAACAATGTGGTGTCTGTTATACAACTTCCTCCAAGAAAAGAGTATAAAGTGGCAAATATAAGTAGGAACCTAGGACCAACATGGAAGGAATTGGGCTCTAATTTTTTTAAGAAAGATCCAGGTTATGAAACTAGATAGGAAGTGGATGGCGTTACCAAAAACGAAGTATACGGCACGCCCCCAAGGTTGAATTAAATGGTTGGAGATGATCTTTTACTTCCCTTCTAAGTTTTAACCAAGTCCAATTTCTGAAATGTGGTGGGGAGTGGAGGGTTCCCTTTATATTATGTTTCCATATTATTTAGGCTACCAATGAGAAACGAAAAATTTGTATTTATGACAGATCAAGGGCAATAGCCTTTGTTATTATATACCTACATAAGTGCATATTCGGCTTACGTTCTACTACCTAATTCACTTGCGCATTTCATTGTTCAGTTGAGAGGAAGGAGAGTTGGGATAGTGGGTCTTGGGGCCATTGGTTCTGAAATTGCAAAAAGGCTTATGGCATTTGGCTGTACCGTTGCTTACAACTCAAGGAAGAAGAAGCCATCTGTTCTATTCCCATTTTATTCCAGTGTCTGTGATCTAGCTGCCAATAGTGATATTCTGATTATCACTTGTTCACTGACTCCAAAAACTCGTCACATTGTCAACAAGGACGTAATGACAGCACTGGGAAGTGAAGGAGTTATCATTAACGTTGGGCGAGGTGCTCTCATCGACCAGAAGGAGCTAGTGCAATTTTTGATGCGAGGGAACATCGATGGCGCAGGTCTTGATGTGTTTGAGAACGAGCCTCACGTACCTAAAGAACTGTTTGCTCTTGAAAACGTTGTGTTGTCTCCACATCGTGCAGTTCTCACCTCAGAATCCTTGGAAGCAGTACAGGAGCTAATCTTCACCAACTTGAAGGCATTCTTCTCAAACGAGCCTTTACGATCTGTGGTTCACATTGAGTAAAGCCTTTATCTAATTCCCTAATTATCCTTGTAATTGTTTCTTTTTAGTCTATACTTACCTGCTTGCTTTCCTGCAGCTAGAAGTGATGCAACTGGCGGCGGTTTGTTATTCGGGTAAGAAAATTGTTCATTGTGTGGAACGATGAGGACGTTAACTTTGATTAAAGTTGTACAGAAACAAAGTTGCGTGGTAACACTTTAGGGCCAGGTTTCAAAGGATCCCAAATCATATGATTCTTAACGCAAGAGAAAATTGGGAGGGAAGCTCTTGATATCATTCGAAATAGAGCAAGAAGTAACTTCTGATACGAAGGGAAAATGGATCTCCTAAATTTAATTACGAAATCGCTTTGTATCTGGCAAAGTACTGTTATGTATGAAAAAATTGTAATAAAAACAGTGTTACTAGTTACCTTGCCTTTGAAATATATGATGTACAAAATTATATTTGATATGATTAAGGATAAAAAGTGTAAAATAACATACACTACAACAAACAGGTTCTTTCGCGACGAAAATAAACGTTGTTAAAAAAAGAGAAATCATTACAAATATTAATTAATGACGATTTCATGTCGTTGCCCAAATTGTCGCTGAATTCCTGTAGCAAAACAGCATCTGCGATATTTTGCGTAATTCGTCGCCAAAACTTGTTTGCGACAAAATAATTCGTCTATAAAATTTATTATTGATGATAAGGAGGAACGTCGTACAAGGTTTTGTGCGACGTTTCTGTTTTGTAAACAAAAGTTTTTCCCTACAATATTGTAATTGTAGGTATTTATATTTAGTGATGATTTTATTTTGATAGCAGAATCCTTTTAGCTACTAAGTTTTTATTATAAGGAAATGTTTTTAAAGACGTTTCTATAAACATAGGTAAAAAAATTTTGTGACGAATTGGACTTTTGTTGGTAATAAGAACTTATGACGATTGTGTTTTGATAGCAAAAAAATTTTAGCTACGAAAACGTGATTGTAACAAAACCTTATTATCGACGTTATTTATACATAGTTAATTATTTTTTGTTAATACAAAAATACACAGCATCTGACATTTTTTCAATAAAACGTCGAGAAAGATAAACCGCGACGTTTAATTGAAGAAAACGTTGGTATTGGCTTCAGGAGCAACACGATGTCATTTGGTTTAAAACCAAACGACGTCGTTTTCGATTTGTTAAAACCTACACTCGAGTCCCTTTCCCCCCACCTAAGCTACGCACTATATTCTTCGGTCTGATCTACTCCGCAATCCATTGCGTCTCCGGCCGTATTCGTCGTCTTCTGTGGCTACGTTTCATCAAGGTATTTTCGTCTTCTCTTTATCTTTTCAGTTCATGTGTGTGGTATGAGCCATCTGCGGATGTTTTCCCTCCTAATATTTTCAATACTTCAGATTTTTTTTGTATTGTTTGATTGAAGATTGAACTAAGTTTTAGACCATAATTTCATATGGAAGTATTTGAGGGGTTTTCTTAGAGATGGGATGAAATGAGATAAATTTCGGTAATGTAGGCGAAGTGAGTTTCTCTCTATCTGAGATAAGTATTGGAGGGATTCTGTAGTTTCTTACCCTTGCGATTGACATACCCCATCCTCTAATCCACGCATTCACAAATCTGTACAAATTCTGACTATCTGAGTGAAACAACTTCCAAAACTGAACTTCATTACATAAATTCTTTCTACTTGGATCAGTAGTCTCTCAAATGCTAGCGAAGTCAATTACTGCAACAAGCAATGCCTATGTTAAGGTATCAGCCATTTCATTTATAAAAAGTGAGACAATATTATCTGATAAAACAAATTTCATTACTACCATAAAAGGGTAATTGGTCAAACGAATGTTATGCACCACTTTAAGGAAGAGAGTAGATGTATAAAGAATTAGCAATTAGTGTTCCTAGTTACCATCCATATCTTAGTGTTTTCTACTTCCAATGGTTACTGTTAAGATATAAGCATCCACCAAAAATCTCTACAACAACAGATGCCTACCAATATCACATCACAAATTGTTTATGTTATTGCCAAGCTTACCTAATCTTTTGTTCTATTTTACTTGAATCCACCAAAAACAACGGAATGAAGTAACTCTTGAAACAAGTTCTCCAAAGGCAATTTGTGAGATGCCCAGAAGATAATGAGTATGACTCCAAATTATATACAAGGTGATAATCATAGCTAATTAACCAGTAAAAAACTTAAGATCAAACAACAATAGGACAAAAACTTCACGTCAAATAGCAATAGGACAAAATTAATAACTCTTAAATGCTTTAGTCAAATGCCACAAGGATTTGAGTGTTATTGATCATAAACTTTCCAAATCTTCCTGAAGTAGCTCTAATCTATTTCTTATAACCATTTATTATTATTTTTTTGCATTTTTGTTATACATTTGTAAACTTATAACATTCCCCTTTTTCCTTCATATCTTTAAGTACAAAATCTTCATTCTCAAGAATACTACTATGGTGGTTATAAAATATAAAAGGATCTTTTTTTATTTCTATGATAGCAGAAATGATGGCTTTTATCGGTGAGTGATCTCAATAAAAAGTGGTGTTGAAATGGGTTTTATTGCTAGAATATTTACACATTCAAGTTGAATTAACTAATTCTTTATCAAATCTTTTCTTAGGATAACCACTTCCCACTTTGTTATTGTTAATTGGGATGGGAGTTTAAGGCAATAATGCCTTAAATATAATAAGTATTGATAAGAAAATTGAATAAATTGGATCAAATTTAATATGATTATTGATAAGAAAATTGAATATGTTAGTTCATTATAGTCACCATTTACCAATTAGTCTCTATATTTTATGATACTATGGTTTACCTAGCTTCCATTGATAACTAAGCTTTATTTCATCTTAAATTAGATTCCTATTTTGATCTAACCTCAAAATATTTCATATTTTGTAATGTTTTAATTCTTGTGAACTTCCAACAATATTGTAATTGAATTTAAGTTTAATAGCTCGTAACTCATTATAATGTTGTATTAGCTTTACCTATAGTTAATACAACTTATTCTTTTCTAAAAATCATATTAGAAAGTTAAATTTAATTTCAAAATATACAATTAACAATATTTTGGTTTAGTTTAACAAATCAAGCTACCATAGTTTAAATTAGTTATTTTTAAATAAATATTTTAAATGAAATTAAAATATTATTAGTTTTATATTAATCTCTTTTTTTACTTTATAAATTTTTAATCAACTTTTAGAGCTTTATATATATATTATTGTAGTGTTACTTTGATAAATGTATTCAAACTCAACTAGTACTTAAATATATTATTGTAGTGTTACTTTGATAAATGCCTTCTTCTTACCATTTTAAAAATTCTTTGTAAAATATTATTGTCTTCTTCTTCCCTTTATTAATTTTCTTTTAAAAGGTTCATATCCTTATTAACAATAACCTCATAGGTAGCGAGATAATGAGATTCAGTAAAAGATTATGAGATTAATATGCTAGGAGATTCAAGTAAAAGATTATGAGATTAAATACTTGTTTCATATATTACCATGATATCCATTCTTATAAAGCCTCTGATTAGTTAAACTTGACAATAAATTAGTAAGTCACATTGTGGGTGATGAAAAATCTTGATGACATCAAGATCATACGAGATTATGATCCTTCTATTTTAATGCTTAACATGATTAATAATTATGATCCATTTTTTGAAAGAACCACAACCCTTATTAGTAGTATCATTTTAATAAGTTCAATTGCTACTTTTCATATAAGATACTGACCAAGCTCACACCTGAGAAGTTTGATCTTCTTAAGGCTTAATTGATAGATTCTGGCATAATATCTATTGATATCTTAGAGGTGAATACTCTTCTTTCGTTTTACTCTTTGCTATTAAGAATTTTTAGCAAAGCTGGTGTATTCTGTATACTCATTTATCTATGTTTTCCATATCAATGTACTATGGGAATACGAGATTATGATCCTTCTATTTTAACACAAAACTTTTTATGACATAACGTTGAAAATCTTTCACTTAGATTATAGATGTGGTAACTAATGCTTCAACTTATAGTAATGATTCTCCATTTAAATTGTACAAGTTTGCACTTATTCTTTATCCCGTTATAACTTTAAGCATGCCTTAAATTATCTTTAAAATATTGTTGCGAATCTCTATAGTTATACTAGAGATAACAAATTCTTTTTGAAACCTTCCATTTATCATGCTTCTAAAAGAATATGAATTGTAACATCATACATCTTTAAGTTTATAGTTACAATATTAACAACCTTTAGAGGTAATCATCATAATTATGCATAAATCTCTTAAGTTTGGTTCATAATAATAGAACCATTATCTTATGGAGGATATATGAAAACTAGCTCTTAATTTGAAGAGTCATAAATTAAGTAGTGACTTCTGACTTTCAATTATTATTGTTGCTTCAAAATAATAATAATTGTCATTATCTAAAGTGATTACAATGAAAAATTATTCTCTTTAAACTTCCCAATCTTGAATTTGGTTACCATAACCTCTATCCCAAATATGTAGAACATCTAAAAGCATATTCTATGATTAGTTTAATTGCTTGTATTCCTCCCTAATCATGGCACATCTTTGTGGATCCTAAAAGTCGAATGAAAGCTAAAAGGAGCTAAGCATCAAATGAATCATTGTTCTTAATTTCTTTTAAGATACCCATGCTTTCAAAGTTGTAATAATTTAGCCTTAAAACATAGAAGTTAAGAAAGAGTTACTAAATACACCAAATCATTTGTCACAGGTTGAAATACAATGATACATCGTATCAATTGTTTAGTTTTTGAACTTGGTGGTTACTATACTAAACAATACTTGATGTTAAGATTTTATACATTTAATTGCTAAAGTTTAGGGATATTTGATTATGCTTTATGATAGATACTATTTTCAAGTGTGAGGAGGATATAGTTGGAGGACTATGGATAAGAGTTGGATGAACAGTGTTAGGGTTTCTCGTGAATACATTGATGGAGTAAGAATGTTTATGAATTTTTTGGTTGTAAAAAAGGGCAAAGATTGTGAAATTTCATACCCTTGTACACGTTGTATGAATTGTTATATGAGGTCTCAGATGAATTTTTTTGACCATTTAATGCAATTTGGCATGGACCAATCATACACCCGCTTGGTTTTACATGGTGAACTGCCATAATATAGATTTATCTCTAGGGAAGAAAGGGTTGACTCTACAAATGTAAGCATTGATGGGACAGGCAATGATATTAATGAAGGTGATGTTGATGAAGAGGATAATGGCATGCAAAATTTGCTTTATGATGTGACTTCTTTATTAAATGATTGTCCATTTGATTAGGATGGAAGGAGTCCTTCAATAGGTGTCGGAGATTTTATTATGGGTTCCTTTCATGAATTGTTGAGTAAAGCAACTGAAGAATTATACCCTGGATGTACAAACTTTTCAAAGTTGTCATTTTTAATAAAGTTATTTCACCTAAAAGTATACAACAAGTGGAGCAATAAGTCATTTGACATGTTACTTGCTTTAATGAGGGATGTATTACCTAATTGTAAATCTTTGTCGAAGTCCTATTATAAAACAAATCAATTTCTAAGGAGCCTAGGTTTGGGTTACGTGTCGATACATGCATGTAAGTATCATTATTCCCTGCTTTGAAAAGAGTATGGGAACTTGGAAAGTTGTCACCAATGTGGAACATCAAGATGGAGAATTAATGATGGTAGGGGTAAGAAGATACCTCACAAAGTTTTCTGGTACTTTCCCTTAACCCCCTTATTACAACGATTATTCATGTTAAGTAAGACTACTAAACAAATGACGTGGCATAATGATAGGCCTAAAAGTGATAGTAACACAATGTTTCATCCTTCTGATGGAGAAGCTTAGAAGAGCTTTGATGAGCTTTATCCTGAGTTTTCCAGAGAACCACGTAATGCTAGACTAGCCTTAGCAACAGATGGATTCAATCCACATGGCAATTTGTCACTTTCATATAGTGTGTGGCCTGTTGTTCTTTTACCACACAAGCTACCCCTTTGGATGTGTATGGATGAGTCATTTTTTTATGCTATCACTAGTTATTCCAGGTCCGAAAGCAGTGGGTAGAGACATAGACGTGTATATGAGACTACTAGTAGATGAGTCAAATGAGTTATGGGAAGATGGTTTTGATATTTTTGATGCTTCAAAAGGAGAAAATTTTCTAATGCATATAACGTTAATGTGGACTATCAACTACTTTCCAGCCTATGGTACTATTTCTGGGTGGAGCATTAAAGGCTATAAGGCATGCCTATTTGTAACAAGCACACCTCTTCTTGTAAGTTAAGAAGTAAGAATGGTTACTTAGGCCATCAACATTTTCTTCCTTACGATCATCGATTGAGAAAAAGCAAGAAGTTTGATGGCAAGAGTGATCATCAGCCTACACCTAACTTACCAGATGGAGATGATGTGGTGGAACAATTATATCATGTGCAGAAAATATGTCATGGAAAGCACCCTAGCAATAAGAGGAGAAGGAGATTGGAAGGAGAGTTGAACTGGAATAAAAAAAGCATTCTTTTTAATCTACCATATTTGCATAAGTTAATATTGAGGCATAATTTTGATGTCATGCATATAGAAAAGAATATTTATGACAATATCCTTGGTAGTTTGATGAATGTTGAAGGTAAAACCAAAGATACTATCAAGGCTCATCTTGATTTGAAAGATCGAACATTCGAAAGGAATTAAACTTGAAAAGAGTAGCTGATGGAACTATTGTGGCAAAACTTCCAGTATGCTATATAATGTCTTCCGATGAGAAGAAGAATTTTTGTGAGTTTGTAAAGCAGTTGAAGTTTCCAGATGGTTACACATCCAATATATATAGATGTGTTAATATTTATCAAAGGAAGATTACTAGACTTAAGTCTCATGATTGTCATATACTGTTACAAAGCATTCTTTCGTTCGGCATGCATTACGTCTTGAATAAAGATGTGACAGGTGTTTTAATAGAGTTGGGGGACTTCTTTTGTCGAATTTGTAAATGAAGTTTGAATAAGGACGACATATAGAAAATGTGTGATGAGATAAATTTTATGAAAACTTGAAATGATATACCCACCAGCATTCTTTGATGTTATGATACATTTGGCTATTCATTTGCCAAATAAAGCCTTACTTGGTGGACCAATTGCATATAGATGGATGTATCCAATTCAAAGGTAATTCTATACAATGTCTTCCGATGAGAAGAAGAAGTTTTGTGAGTTTGTAAAGCAGTTGAAGTTTCCAGATGGTTACACATCTAATATATATAGATGTGTTAATGTTTATCAAAGGAAGATTACTAGACTTAAGTCTCATGATTGTCATATACTGTTACAAAGCATTCTTTCATTCGGCACGCGTTCCTTCTTGAATAAAGATGTGACAGGTGTTTTAATAGAGTTGGGGGACTTCTTTTATCGAATTTGTAAATGAAGTTTGAATAAGGATGACGTATAGAAAATGTGTGATGAGATAAATCTTATGAAAACTTCAAATGATATACCCACCAGCATTCTTTGATGTTATGATACATTTGGCTATTCATTTGCCAAATAAAGCCTTACTTGGTGGACCAATTGCATATAGATGATGAAGTTCTAGTGGAAGTCAAGAAATGTTCCTTATAGTTTTTAGATTGAAATGATATTCCATACGATGTAGTAAATAATGTTTTATTGAATTACGAGCGATGTTTGAATGATGATTTGGAGGACTTAGAGACAAGCAGTAGCGAGAATGAATGTGATATTGTATTGGAAGAGTCCACCGATGATGATGATGAATAAATTCTTATTATACAATTGAACCTTTGTTGTTGAGCTCTTCATTGTTGTATGCAGATTTTATTATATATTTATATTCAACACCAAAATAGAAGTTCCATTTCACTATTTCTTTATATGCAGCGTCCATGCTTCTCTTTGACTCAAATGCTTCTATTTTGTACGTGATATTTCTTCTTGTAAAGACTTAAGGTCGTTCTTAGAAACCTTAAAAGTAGCTACTGCTAATTTGTGTCAGTGAGAATCATTGTGAAATAGCAACTTCTTACTGTCATAGATGTCAACGAGCTTTTCAAAACATAGGCCTTCACCCATAGACCCCTCTATTTGGGCAAGTTTAGATGAGAGGTGTATGAATTCCTTTACACCTGAAGCAAAATGCTCATAGTGTAGTGATAGACATGTAAAGGTTTCAAAAGTCACTTTTGCAATATTTTCCATCTTTTCATGATTAACCATATTCATGGATTCAAGAATGCAAAGCAATCCCTCACCATATAAAAAAAGAGCATACTTTTAAAACAACAACCTTTCATCTACAACTTGAATATTATTTTTAATGTGGTTAAGTTAAAATTAATAAAAAAATGATAGGCCGATATTATTTTTAATGTGGTAAAGTAAAAAATAATAACAAAATGCTATTATTTTTATTAAGGCCTAGACATAGAGTTCTCAATGATTTATTATGGTTCCTCATCCAAATGTTGTTGCAATTAGCATTTCATAGATGCAGAGAGTAGTTTGTAAAGCTGACTAGTGTGCTTATGACAAATTGGAAAAACTTTAACTGTCGTAAATTGTCAGATTTTGCAAACACAAGACAGCCTAATTCATGGAATTATTTTTGAAAATTTTGTCAAATTCTAAAAATAATTAGATGTTTTTGAAGTTTAGACATTAGTAGTATCATTTTAACAAGTTCAATTGCTACTTTTCATACAGGATACTGAACAAGCTCACACCTGAGAAGTTTGATCTTCTTAAGGCTTAGTTGATAGCTAGCATAACATTTGTTGATATCTTAGAGGTAAATACTCTTCTCTCAGTCTTTTTACTCTTTTCTTTACTTTTTTTGGAGTTGGTAAAAAATGATTTTGACTACTTATAATATTTTTGTTTGTGTTGAGGGTTTTGAACATTTTTTTATCTATAATAAAACCTTTAATTGTTTGTGAAAGTAATGGATCAACCTTTAAAATTTGTATCAGTTTAATTTAAGAGTACTCCAAAATAATTTGCATAAATTTTAAGAGAAATTTTTAAGAGCATTATAAATAAAACATAATATATAAAAATTAGAACCATCATAGATTTTCATTAGTTGAAACTTATCTACCTAACCTTGCCATAAGTTAATAAACCACTTCCTTGTAAAGAAAAATCATCAAATGATTATGGACTACAAAGATAAATGTTTATCATTGGAGGATGTGAATCTAAAAAATTCAAATATAATAACAATAGAGAAATAAATCTTTACAATCCTTATAATGCGTTGAACATGAATTATACAGAAGCACTTTAATTTAAACCATAAGCACATAGAAACTTATACAAGTGTAATTTAACATTACTTACTTTTCACTAGTTATTGCTATATTATGGTAGTGACATCAGGTGCTGTGGGGTGGGTGAGGTATGATGGGGTGGTGTTGGGGGGAATGTGGAAGTGTGATATAAAAATAGAGAACTTTAATAATGAACTAAGCTTTCTTTAGAGGTAAAGAGTCAGATGTTGTTTAGTAATGCTCGATTTAATAAACCATCAAACTTGTTTTTTATTTCTCTACGTATAGTATTAACCTTCAATCCTAAGATCTATGACTTACAATTGGCTTACACAACTTCTCACATTTGTTGTGAAATTCTTGACATAAACATTCCCTTCAAATCCTATATTGTATATAATGCTATTGAAATTCCCGAGAATTACCTAATGGATGTTGGAACTAGGTTCAATTTCTGAAAGTCTGTCCCATCAACGAGCTCTTTAAAACATCAAGTCATGAGCATAAAACAAAGTGATTTAGAATTTGATTCTTTCATTCAGTAAGAAGATTGACAGAATGATCATCTAGTCAGTGGATGAAGAGTGAAGGATATCCACTTTATTATCATAAAAAACAACAATTACTCTTCTGTTAAATTGGGGACTATGGTTGGCTTTATTTTTCAATTCCTTTGAGAGAAACTCATCTATATATAATTGTTCTCCTTCAACTTTGTTTCAAGTAAACAAACTAAAAATAGATTATCATTCAAATAATCTATTAGCATTTATTCCATGCAAGATTAGACATTAGAAGTAATGCCCTTGTTCCTCCTTTTGGGTTTTCTCCTTCATGCCATTTAGAGATATTTAACAGATCTTATGATCACTTAAATATCAACCTTAGAAATTAATGGAATCTGCTTTGATATTATAAGAGATCCTAGATAGGAGTTAAAGAGCATTATTGCACTATAGAGTGAGACTTTATATTATTTGGAGAAAGTGGGATGTCAGCTTTAGTAAGGTTAATACCAATGTCTTGTGCATTTTTAGTGTGAGCAAAGTTAGTGACCATAGGATGATTGTTTTCTGATGCTCCTTAAGGTGTTATAAAGCCCTTCAGACTAGCAGCATATTGCTCAGCTTCCTTAGAATCTTGAGGTTGAACATTAAAAATATTACAGTTAGGAGCTTGAGAGTTATCATCAGCATTAAGTTCAATAATAACAGAAGGTGTTAGTATATTCATCAACTCATAGTAATCCCCTTTAGCAAAGATTTTATCTATTGGAACATTCTTTTCCTTATTAACATAAATCATTCCTCCATTGATATGCCACTCTAACCTTGAACCATCATATCATTTTCTCTAACCACACAATAGGAATCAGAATAATCAATATTTTTTGAATGTCTCTACTATCACAAATATCCTAGCTCATTGAACCATTTCATATTGGTATAATCAAAACTAAAACTTGCTTCTGATCTAATAAAAAAGAATGGCAGAAGTCTCGGGCACTGAGGTTGGTGCACTTGCTCGTTTTTAGACCCATCAATGTCAGTCTCTTCAGTTTTCTAATGCATTTTTGGTCTAAGGAACAACGAACAAAATGGTGGGAACTCCTTGGACCAAATGGTGGGAACTCCTTCAGTTTTCTTGTGCATTTAGTCAGGTTATTAGGATTTTTTCCTTGTTACTTATTGTTTCATTTATAAAAGCTTATTACTTGCTAACCAAAAAGAAAAAAATCAGCAACAACAACTATAAATTGTAACAGTATAAATTGCTGATAGTGTATGCAACAAAGCAAAAGAATAAATGGATGCCAACACTGAAGTTTTATCCTAAGATGATGAAGTTTTATTCTACATAAAAGTGAATCAGAGAGTTACTTAGCTTAAGGAATTTGCTTCATACCCTTTTGAACACTAGAGCATACATATTGGATATAGATATACCTCACAAGTTATTGTATTCACATGAGATTGCATGGATGGTTATTAACATAATTTTTTCATGCATGTGCCTGATATGGAGCAGGATCTTCCAAAAAACACCATATAAAATTCGATCACAGAAATTGTGTAATATTTGGACTATGAAAGAACAAAGTTGATGAGTACAGTGAATTGATATCTCTACTTCCAATTCCTTTTGAAATATAAACCTAGAAAAATATGAAAACATGAAACTTCTTGCTTATTAAATTTCTTCTTTCAAAGCATGTAAACTCAGTTGAACAGGAAAGTTGTAACAAATGATATGAAATCTTCTACTAGAACCTTCAGCAGGACATTGTGTAAGTGCAACAGCTTTATCAAGTACTTCAATTGGGTCAGCTACACATTTTCTATCCAATAAAATATCCACACACCGTTTGATGAGGTTGTGCCCATATAAGCTAGTATTTATACCTGGAAAAGGAGATAAACAATATTTATCCAGATACAAGTATATTAAGCAATGATATTTTGACCATACTTTTGTATGTTTTGAGCCCATTCAAAGAAATGAATATGAGATTAAGCAAAACTAGAAATGCAATTGAGGGAAAGAAAGTAATAGCAGTTTCAACATTGACAGCAGAGTGGTTGACATGTATCGAGAAACAACCACAGAAATTTACCCTGAGGATTAATAAATTCTACGGGAGTTGGATAATTGGCTAGTCTTGGCTCCCGTAGGACACTGATTATGACAATAACAACTCCCTATTATCTACCGCAACCTCATATAGGATAAACCCTTGTACCATCCTCCAAACATCATACTATATCATGTTACCCTATACATGAAAACAATGATGTTTCCTTCTTCATTCCACCTTTCTTTAAGAGCTAATAGCATGGCAAGCATCAGCTTGAAACAAGAACTATCAATATCTATATTAGATGGAAGACGAAAAAATAACATTAAGAAAGAAATTGTCTAGTCAATGGAACTCTCTCAGCTCAAATTTATGCCTGAAATAAAACACATTTTGTTCCAAACACAAAATCTCAATCGAACTCTTTATTTGGACTTATTGCAATCATTTACCATCAAGTATATGTTTTTTAATCAACTAATATTGTTTACGTAAAATCTAAAAGATTGCCTCTAGATTTTCCTTATTTGTGTGTATTATATTTTCTCTATCATATAGCTGTTATTTTCAGCTAAAACTCTCTTCATTAATCCTACAGGGCTTTAAGGAGTATTAAGAGTTATCACAACTCAGAGGCCTTTTAATGATTCTAGCTCTACCATTATTGAATCTGTTGGCATCATAGTTGCCATTCCATAATTTAGACCAAAGAACAAGTGTCCATAAAACTCTGCCAACTAGTGATTAGTAGAGATATCGACATGATTATTAATAGCGATTGAGTTTAGACAAATCAAAATGCTAAGAAAATTGAAGAAGAATTTTAGAGGTTTAACGAAACATTTGGAACAAATCGTGGTAGCAGTCAATAATTTCAACAACCATAAAACGTACGTAAAGTGACCAAAAACACAAAAATAGGGATAAAAATCTTCATGTCTTTCTAACTTCTAATTTCAATCAGTTAATAGAGAAAAAGATCAGTTTTAGAATAAAAAATCTACTATCTTACTGGGTAAGAAATGGAATGGAGCCTGTTCGAGGAATTATGTGATCGTGATTTTTTTTAAATTAAACCATGTATTGATCACAATTTTGTTAAGTCAAGAGGACTTCACGATTATTAATTTTGGTGACAATCAAATAATAATAATATTATAAATAAACGAACTATTTTGATAAATGTGTTAAGTGTGCAGAAAAACACAGAAGAAGTAAAAAACACAGAAGAAGCTCAAAACACAGAAGAAGCACAAAACACAGAAGAAGTGGAAAACACAGAAGAAGCAGAAAACATAGAGGAAGTGGAAAACACAGAAGAAGCAAAAAACACAGAAGAAGTGAAAACACAAAAGAAGTGAAAGCATAGAAGAAGCAGAAAACACAGAAGAAGTGAAAACACATAAGAAGCAAAAAACACAGAAGAAGAGAAAACACAGAAGAAGAGGAAAACATAAACGATACAAAGATGATAATACGCTAGTACGTCAGACAGTTAGTTAGTTGGAGTTAGTTACAAAAGTCAACTGAATAATGGGTTCTATAAGCATCAAGAAGCAGTTATCAAGAATCAAGAAGCAGTTGGAGGCTTAGGCTATATATGCTAGTCGTAGTCAAAGATTGAACAACCATTTTAGCTTTCAAGTGTTTAGTTACAAAGAAAAAATTATGTATTCAAAAGTGCGATACAAGAGAGCAAACTATACTGTAACAAAAAGCTCACAATATCTTTCTAGTGGGAGAAAGAAAAGGCTAAGAGCCTAGAGAGGCTAAGATAGCAAAAAGAATACTTTGTGTAAGAGACCTGAAGAGGCTTTGGAAGGGAAGAAAGAATACTTGTAAAATTGTCGAAGTATAGTGAAATCTCAGACGAACTCTGAGGACTAGATGTAACCCATGGTTTGGGGTGAACCTGTATAAAAATCACAGCGTCTATCTTCTAACCTTTTACTTTATTCTATTTTGTTCTTAGACAAGTATATAGAAGTTATTTGTGATTTAACTATGTAACTATTTTTTTTATAACTTATATGGTATTCTTTTAACAGTTGGAAAAGTTCTTAACAAGATATATTAAAGTTTTTGTATTCACGAAAAGAATACACGATTCAACCCCCCTTTTTGTGTATCTTGTATATTGTACGTGAATTCTATATCAACGTGTGATTTACTTCAATTAGTATCAAAGCTCGGTTTCTAGGAACCACCTTTATGAAGTGAGGAAAAAGTTCCATGGTTGAATCACATGTTTTTATAGCTGAAGGTGCCTTCGTCATAAGACCTCCTGAATTCAATGGTGAAGATTATCATTATTGGAAGGACAGGATGCGGCTCTTCATAGAATTCACACACATTGATTTTTGGGATATCATCGAGAATGGACCATATGTACCAATAGATGATGAAGGAAATAACATTCCTCATAACAGATGGCCAGCTAATCGCAAAGCTAGATTTCAACTAAATTCAAAGGCCATGTTCTTTTTTAGTTGTGCTTTAAGCAGAAGTGAATATGATAAAGTTTATAGATCCGAAACTGCGAAGGAGATATGGGACACTCTATCCATCGCACACGAAGGCATAAACCAGGTGAAAGAGTCCAAAATCAGTATTCTTGTACATTAGTATGAGCTGTTTAAAATGAAAGAAGATGAGTCTATTGATCCAGATGTTTGGACGATTTTAAACTATCATTAATGAGCTTAAATCTCTTAGGAGAATCTACGATAATCAAGACCATAACAGGAAGATTCTCAGAAGTTTGCCGAATAGATGGAGACCCAAAGTCACCATAGTACAAGAAGCCAAGGACTTTAGCAAATTAAAGCTAGACGAATTGCTTGATTCTTTGAAGATACATAAAGTAGAGCTTGATGCTGAATATAAACCTAAAAGGTAAACCTAAATGGGGTGATTAAAGTAAGTAAAGTGTATTAGATATTGATAAATGATTGAAAGGTATTGTAATTGATTATGGGAGGAGTATTAAGCAAATATACCTGGGAATTGTCATTGAACATGCATTATACAAGACGCATATACATGTGTACATGATTGAGTATTCATAAGAATGTGCAAAGTAGTAGTGTGTGGTTACGTATGTGTGTATGATATAAAGGAGAAAATAGATTGAGCACATCTAGGCATTGCCAGGACTTTAAGGCAATAAACTATCTCGAGCAAACTGTGAGTAACCTAAGAAGGTCTCACCTGGATTATTTGTTTTATTTAAATTCTGTATTGAATTAGTATGTGATGTGAATGTACTGATTCCAGACATTGAATGTTCGAGGAGTTTGACGCATGTAAAACATATTGGAAGTGCTCCTTGAATGTGAATTGGATTAAATAAGTTTTTCTCAACTTAATTGTTGAATGTCAGACTAAAAGTCCAATGATGAATGTGAACGTGAATACGAATGTGAACATGATTGATTGAATACAATGATTCAATACTTGTGATGCATTCGGTTACATGAATGCATGAAACATAATGGCAGTTGTGACTAGAGGCCCTGATGAGAAAGAGCATAAAGCTCAAAATGTGGTAAAAGCCTCAGGCTCAATATATAAAATGAGCCTTGTATCCCCAACAGATAAGGGATAGAATTAATGAGCCCAGTACCACAACGAAAATGGCACAGCAAATGATTGTGATGTATTATTAAATTATGATGAATGAGAAATGTGAAAATTGTGTGCAAAGTGTTTTATCATGCTATATGTTGATAAATGAAATAATGTGAATTATGTGACTATATGAATTGTTGCATTACATGATAGGAGTGAATCATCGAGGATGGTTAACTTGCAGAGTTCACAAAACTCACCAAAATTGCAATGTTGACTTTTCAAGTCTGAGAAAGACAATATAGCTTCTAAGCTATTTAAAAGAGAACTAGTACTGCTTTTGGAAAGAAGACATGGCTCAAAGGTCGATCAGCTGGGACTAAAGGATTTAGACAAACTTTTTATATAATTCCTAATTATGTAACATGTTTTGTAGACAAAGTTGTAGACTATAATAGATTGTTGATATTGTACATATAAGGATGATGTTATAAAGCTACAATGTACATGTTGTTTGTGAAATGAAATGAGGAATTTGGGTTTTAATCATTTTGATTCTTATGATTTTAATTTATGATGACATAAGTTAAGTGAAAGTGATAAAGTTAGCGTGCCATTTCCATTGGGTATGTTCACAAATGTTTGATAGGCGTACGTGCACGTGTCGGATGGGAATGATGCGCTACATTAATAAATGTCCCGTATCTATTAGGGATATCGGGCTCATTATACGTAGCGAGTCAGACGCTCTTACCACATTCTAAGCTTTAAGCTCTTTTTCACTGGCTACTCCAGTTACAACTACCTTTGTCTTATCATGCATTTATGTAATGAAATACATCATACGTATTCAATCAATCGCTTGTGTTAGATCATTCACATTCGTATTTTTCTTCGAACCAAAGTATAACATTCAGCAATAATGTTGAGCACACTTATTTCTATCAAATTCATATACAATAAGCACTTTCGATATAATTGTTATGCATCAAATGCCTGAGGCAATCAATGTCTAGAATCAACACATTCACATTGATAATAATTCAACATTTGACACTTAAGTAGAGAGAAACAATTATAATGAGAACGTCTAGGTTACTCACACTATGCTCCAGAAAGCTATTGTCTCGATATCTCGGCAATTTCTGAATGTTATCGCTCTAATTGCTCTTCTATATCATGCAGCAGATACACATTTACACATTACTAATTTGCACAATCATATTAATACTGAACCATACACTTATATATATGTGTTATGTATAATGTATGCTCAATGACAATCCCAAGTATATTTCCTTAATTTACATCTTATGATCATTCATACTCCAAAACTCATATATGTTTAATTTGAACTTAAGCTTACACCTCAATTACTAAAGATTACTTTAATTTCATCATTCAATCATTCACTAAGGTTATTCTAACATTGTAATATCATAAAATATTTAATTTATCATTCACTTTAACTTAGTACACATCATTCATCCTCTTTAAATCATATTAGCCTTCGTAGGATAAACTTTCATTCTTATAAAATCTCCAATTTTCCAAATTTGAACACGTTATGTATATCAATTCATTCTTAAGTTATATCCTCAATCATTATATTAAGCATATCACTCATTTAATCACTTATTTCGTCATCAAAATAAGTTCACTTCAAACCTCATTCGAGCTTAAATGCATCATAAGAAAGTATCTAACCATTTGTTGTTTCAAACAATACATAAAAGAAGCATATTTCACTTAACAACCATTCCCATAAATTTTTATCCCCTTTTAGGCATTCCCATGATCATGGGTCACTTTCATTCGAAAATCCCAGCCAAGTTCTTCCTATTTTCCATCTTTTTCAATTCTTTCAAGTTACATCCAAAACATCTTTTGCTTAGTCTATCATTTATAGCTTCATTCTTCATGATTTCTCCTTCATTCTCACGTCCATTTCAATTCAATATCATTCATAAACAAATCATACTCTATGGTTGATCATGGACACCAAAAATAGAAAACCCATATATAAATACATTCATCAATTTTTTGCACATATACAACTCTATTAATAACTTCATTTCACTTCTAAACTATCATCCTAATTCATCTCATTTCAATACACTACATTAGCTTTTTGTTCAACTTTAAACTCATTCTAATCATCTCTATAACAACCAAAGAAATCCACGTTATTATACTTACAAACAGAGCATGAAAGCATCCATTTATCTATTAAAATTTTTGCACCTTTTCTACACCATTTTAGGGATCATTCCATCTCTAAAATATCTCTGCAATAACTTATGAGATATTGATCATCATATATGCAAAAATAAGACATTTATATGCTCATTTAATCACTCACGTTATAGCATATGATCAACCTTATTTAACTTATCAGTCTATCACTACCCATCATCATACGTGTTTCATTCAACAAATCATGAAGGACAATATGCTACTTACATGTTTTAGCTTCAAGATCTTCAAATCACACTTAACCCTAGCTTTCACGAATTATATGTTCATCAACAAGGAAGTGGAAGGGTTAGGTCTTTTGTGACAAAATAAAGAAGACAAGAAAATGGGAGTAGCAAGTGAAAGGTGAGAACAATATCCAACATCGATGAACATTAAGGGTATCGTGGAAATGAAGAAGATGACGAAGAAGATGAAGAAAAGAGAGTATATAGCAAGAGAGAAAACACTAAAACTGGTCTTTCAATGTGTTAAAGAATCGTGGGCTGAGCGAGGTAAGGCAAGTGACACTTGTCACTTGCCACTTGTCACCTCCCCATGGTTTTAAGGGGTTCTCTTTAGTAACTAGTCCATTTGTCTCCAATTTCAAATCCAATTGTCTCCCAATTTTCTATGACATTTGTTTTTAAATCCTAAACCATATGCCAATTATTTCTATTGTCATTCATCACTTATTTCTACTACCATTTGTAAATTGTCTTACCACTTGGCATTTTTCTTAGTCTAAATTACCCATAATTTAAGAAATTTCCTAAATTTTCACTAAAAATTGTAAATTAGTAATTGTTATCATTAATTCAATTTTGAAGACATATAATCCAAAATTTACATCATAATCGAATTAAAAATCAATTATACCCGAAAAGTGTCAAATGAGTGCATAAACAGTTATTGTAATGTTTGTAAGAACCAAATTCACATGTATGTGTGTTATATTACGCATGAGAATGAAATGCATTTTCTAACTTCTTAATAATGTCTCTCATATAAAGTATTCTAAGGTTCCAATCCTTCACATGAGAAAACAGGATGTTACAATTCTCTCCTCCTTAAGAAATTTCGTGTTAGAAATTCTTACCTGATTGTTCGAATAGGTAAGGATGCTATTTCCTCATGTGCTCCTTCTTTTCGTATGTAGCTTCCTTACTCAAGTGACTCTTCCTAAGGACTTTCAGTAATGGAATTACTCAGTTTCTCAACTATCTCGTTTAATGTCCTACTATCTTGATCGGCTCCTCAACATAATTCAAATTGCTAGCTTCAATCTCTTGAGTCGGTAGTACATGCATCAGATCAGACTGATATCTTCTGAGCATAGTCACATGGAACACAATGCGTATTTGAGACATCTTAATCGGTAAGGCTAATTTGTATGCCAATGGTCCAATCCTCTCAATAATATCATAAGGATCAATATATCTAGGGCTCAACTTACCCTTTTTACAGAACCTCAGCACTCTTCACCAAGGCGGTACTCTCAGAAACACTATCTCCTACTCCATACTCCATATCCCTTTGGTGCTGATCCACATAGCTATTCTGTCTGTCTTGAGCTACTTTAATTCTACTTCAGATTAGTTTCAGTTTATCCATAGTATCTTGTATCAGTTTTGGGCCTTCTACCATTCTCAGACCCTCTTCATCCTAATACAGAGGCGAATGACACTTTCTACTATATAATGCCTTATACGATGCCATTTCAATACTACTATGATAATAGTTGATAAAAGCAAATTCAACTAGAGCTATATACTGATACCATGCTCCTTAAAACTCTAAGACACGTGACTTAAGCATATCCTCAACAACATTAATTGTCCTCTCCTCTGTCCATCTATTTAAGGATGAAATGTAGTATTGAAGTTTAACTTCGTTCCTATAACTGACTATAAGCTTTTTCGAAATATCACGGTAAATTTAAGATTCCTGTCTGATACAATGGACACCGAAACCCTATGTAACCTCACTATTTTGTTCACATACCTCTGGGTTAACTGGTCAAATGAGTTATTCTCTCTCATTAGAAGGAAATGGGTCAACTTTGTCAATCGGTCCACTACAACCCATATTGCATAATATTTCCTTAGAGTTCTTGGCAATCCCATAATGAAATCTATTGTGATTCGCTCTTATTTCTACTCCAGATAGATAACAATTGTAGCTTCCTAACCGGAGCCTGATGCTCAACCTTAATCTACTGGTAAGTTAAACACTTAGCCACATAGTCAGCCATTTGCTTCTTCATTCCTGGCCACCAAAAATTTTGCTTTAGCATGTTATACATCTTGGTGATACTAGGATGTATAGTATAAGCTACTATATATGCTTCCTTTGGAATCTTTTTCCTTAGTTCATCTACATCAGGTATACATAGCCTCTGCTTCAACCACATTATCCCATCTCTCAATTCAAATTCAGAATCTGGATTCACTTTCAGCTTCTCAGTAAGTTTCACCAGTTCAGGATCCTTATTTTGAACCTTTCTGATTCTTTTGTGGAGCATCGGTCTCAGTTTTAGTGTAGCAATCAATGCCTTATTCTACTCTAGATTTAAATCCACATTCAAGCCTTTCAATTGAACTAGGATTAGAAATCTTGATACCTAAATTTGAGCTACACTGCTATTTGATTTTATACTCAAAGCATCAGCTATGACATTAGCTTTTCCCAAATGATACTCAATCGTACAATCATAGTCTTTCAACAACTCTATCTGCCTCCTTTTCCTCATATTCAATTGCTTCTGAGTCAACTGATACTTAAAAATCTTATGATCAATATATTTCTAGAAAATCACTTCATATAAATAGTGTCTCCATATTCTTTAGAGCAAAAACCACTACATCAAGATCTAAATCATCTGTTGAATAATTAATCCTGCATTAGTACAATCCTAATCCTTGATGCAAAGCATCATTATAAACCACAAAACTTCTACTTACTAATGGAATAGTCAACACTAGTGTGGTGGTCAACTGATGCTTTAACTCCTCAAAACTCCTTTAACAATCATTATTCCATCTAAAAGGCACATTCTTTCTTTGGAATTTAGTCAAAGAGGCTAAAATTAATAAGAACTCCTTGACAAACCTCTAGTAGTATGCAACTAATCTAAGGAAACTCTAGATCTCTAATACATTCTTCAGAGTTTCCCAGTTCATTACTGCCTCTGTCTTCTTTAGATCCACTTGTATGCCTTGTCCAGACACTATGTGACCTAGAGATATTACTTGATCCAACCAAAATTTACACTTACTGAATTTGGCATATAACTGTTTCTCCCTCATGATCTGTAGGATTAACCTCAAGCACTCAGTATGCTCTTCCCTACTATTTGAATGCACCAAAATGTCATCAACAAGCACTATCACAAAATGATCCAAATAGGGATGAAGCACCTTGTTCATCAAAGCCATAAATGCAGCTGGAGCATTAGTTAACCCAAATGGCATCACTAAAAACTCAAAATGCCCATATCTGCTCTTGAACGCACTTTTTGGTACATCAGCCTCTGTTATCCTTAACTAATACTGCCTAAATGTCAAGTCCAACTTAGTAAGTACCTGAGCTCTCTGCAACTGATTAAACAAATTATCAATTATAGGAAACGGACACTTGTTTTTCACTGTTACCAGATTTAGTTGCCTATAGTCGATTCACAGTCTCAGAGTCCCATCTTTCTTCTTCACAAACAAGACTGGAGCTCCCCGTAGTGATACACTAGGTCTAATGAACCACTTTTCTAACATCTCCTACAACTAGGCCTTTAATTCCTTCAGCTCCACAAGTGTCATCCTTAATGGAGGAATAGATATAAGAGGAGCACCTGGAACTAAGTTGATCATAAACTTTGTCTGCCTATCTGGAGGTAAACTAGATAACTTGGAGGGAAACACATCCAAGAATTCCCTAACAACAGGAATGTCCTACACATTTTTCTCAGTTTAAGTATCGACAATGTGGGCTAGATAAGCCCCACATCCTCCGTACATCAGCCTCAAGCATTCATATATGAGATCATTCTAGCTTGCACTGCTTGACTAACACCTCAGAATACTGTTCTCTATTAACTAGGAGATTCTAGTATTACCTCATTAGTATAGCAATTCACGATAGCCCTATGAGTTGTGTGTTAATCCATGCCTAGAATAATATCTATCTACTGGTTATTGAAAAGATCTATTCTGACATTTGCTAAACCTTTTTCCAGAGCCACATCGAGATTTGCTAGGCCTCTTCATTCTAGAATTTTATCTGTATTTGCCTTGATCATCTCTTAACAATTGCTCTATTCAGGTTCATGATGTTCTCAATTTAGAGAAATTACTCAAGTTCGTAATAGTTAGCATCATCTGAATTTCCATATTCAGCCCATCTTTGAATATCCTATAATTGTCTTCCTTTGTACGAATAAAGGCAGTAGCATACACCATCAGTTCATTAAACTTTAACTCATATTCTACCACAGAGAGATTGCCCTGCTTCAGATCCAAAAACTCCTTCATCTTTCTATTCAAGTAGATCTTCGGCATGTAATTCTCCTTAAAGACCTTTAAAAAGTCTTCCCACTTTAAGTTATAAACCCTAGTGGTACTGCTTAGCTTAGTTTTCCACCATTGATATACTGGACCTTGTAGTAAGGAAACTATATAGTCAAATTTTTTGTCCAACTCGAAGTCTATCTGATCAAAGACTCTCTCTGTTCTTTCTAGTCATCCTTCAGCTTCTGCAGGGTCTGTACTTCTGTAGGAGTCCACAGCCCCCTGCTTTCTTAGTTTATCATACCTCTCTTCCCTTCTCTCAGGAATTCTGAAGTCATTCTCTCAGATCGAGATGTGAAAGACTCTCTACTGGCTCCTACTGATTCTAGGTCAGCTGATTGTCCCATTTGATCACCTATGACAGATGACCTATAATAGATAATAACTTTTATTACTATCCACATTTCTCATGATATTTCATATCTAATGTTCCTAAATGTCCTTATGAATGCCAAACTATGCTTTAATACCAAAACCTATAGCACCCCACTCCCATCTGACATTTGCCTGTACGTCATTTTGACATTCGAGCATATACCCGATGGAAGCAGTGCGCTAGAACAATCACATCACTTATTATGGCATCATAATTAAAACATGCATATCATAATATCTAAAACTCAATTCTTCATTTTTATTTCATAAAGTATATTATATATTTTAGGCTTACATTATCATCCATATATATATATATAGTACCAAAAGCTTATCAGAGTCTATAGCTCTATTTACAAAATATGCTATATAAATGAGGAACTATATAAAAACTCTATCTATTACTTCAGTCACATCTGACCGACCTTTGAGCCATTTCTTTTAACCGAAACACAAGAACTACTCTTCTTCCAGAGCATCTTAATAACTAAGTCACCTCTCTTGTACCTAAAATTCAATGTTGGAATTTTGAAGAGTTTCGCAAACTCAGTGAGCAAGCTATCATCGATGTGCTCACTTATAACACATAACACAACAATTCATATTAATTCACATCACTTCATTAATCATTATGATCAATCAAAGACAATTTTGTTCATTTATTTCATATTTCACATTCAAAACAGTTTATACAACTCCATTCGATCATTCATATACCAAACTCATTAATAACTATCTCTCATGCATTGGGGATACTGGATTCATTATATATAGTAAGCTATAGGCTCTTACCACATTTTGAGCTTTAAGCTTTTTTCACTGGCAACTCCGGTCACAACTTCCTTTTCTTATCATGCATCATCTAATGAAATGCATCATATGTGTTAAATCCATCACTTATGTTTGATCATTCACATTCACATTCACATTATTCTTCAGACCTAAACCCATCATTCAACGATAATGTTAAGATATTTATTTCTATCAAATTCATATACAATGAGTACTTCCAATATAATTTTCATACATCAAATGCCTCGGACAATCAATGTCCGGAATCAACACATTCACATCGAAAATAATTCAGCATTTGACACTTAAGCAAAGATAAACAATCATAGTAGGAACATCTAGGTTACTCACAGTATGATTCAGATAGTTGTTGCCTCGATGTCTCGATAATGTTTGGATGTTGTCACTCTAATTTCTCTTCTATAATATGTAACATATAAACATTTATGCATTACTAATTTGTACAATCTCTTTAATACTCAATCATACACGTATGTATATGTGTTATGTATAATGCATGCTTAATGAAAATCCCAGGTATATTTCTTTAATCCACATCTTATAATCATTCATACTCCAAAACTCATATATGTCTAATTTGAACTTATGCTTACAAATCAATTATTCAAGATTATTCTAAGTTCATTATTCAATCATTCACTAAACTTATTCTAGCATTGTAAGATCACAAAATATCTAATTTATCATTCATGTTTACTTAATACACATCATTCATCTGCTTTGAATCATATTAGCCTTCGTAGGATCATTTTTATTCTTATAACATCTTCAATTTTCCAGATTTGAACACTTGGTGTAGAACAATTCATTCTTGAGTTACATCCTCAACCATCTCCCTAAGCATATCACTCATTGAATCACTTATTCCATCTTCAAACTAAACTCTTTTGAAATCTCATTCAAGCCTAAATGCATCATAGGAAAGTATCTAATCATTCGTTGTTTCAAACCACAGATAAAAGAAACATATTTTACTTAATAACCATTCCCATGCTCACTTGGGGACTGATTACTCCAGCTATTCCAAAAGTCTTCGCTAGTTGAACCCCATCTAGTAGACTCCCTGTTTCACTCATCTCCTTTAACAACAGTTTGATCAAGATGATATTACCTAGGTTTCGAATAAACTTGGAATGAATGATGGAGCATAGGTGGCAAGCAGTAATATGGATGCGATGCTTTACCCATAGATGCTTCTCCAACTCTCAAAGGGTTTGGAAGATCAGGATTCGAACTAAATTGAGTGGATAACCTTCAACCATTGCATTAACCTAGTAGTTTTATTTGTTCCTTAGTTGGTTCATCTCCGAACTTTATCCAAACCAATTGAAGTGGATCACCTAGAAATCAGATCATGGGCTATGAAAAAAGAAATTTTTAGCCCCTTCTAAGCATTCCCATGATCGTGGACATATTCCGACAATTTTGGGTTGCTTCCTATTTTCTAGCTTTTCCAACTCTTTCAATTTACAACCAAAACATCTTATGCTTAGTCTATCATTTCTATCTTAATTCTTCATCATTCCCTCTTTATTCTCACCTCCATTTTAACTCAATATCATTCATAAACAAATCATACTCTATGGATGGTTGTATACACCAAAAATAGGAAACCCATATATAAATACATTCATCAATTTTCTGCACATATGTAACTCCATTATCACCTTCATTTCACCTCTAAACTATCACCCTAATTCATCTTATTTCAAGACAATACATTAGCCTTTTCTTTAACTTTAAACTCATTCTACTCATCTTTATAACAACCAAAGAAATCCATGTTATTATACATAAAAAACAGAACATGAAAGCATCCATTTATCTATTAAATTTTTTGCACTTTTTCTACACCAATTTAGGGATCATTCCATCTCTAAAATATCTCTACAACAACTGATGAGATATTGATCATCATATATGTAAAAACAAGACATTTATATGCTCATTTCCTCACTCATGTTATAGCATATGATCAACCCTATTTAACTCATCAATCTATCACTAACCATCATCATACATGTTTCATTCAACAAATCATGAAGAATAACATGCTACTTATATGTTTTGGCTTCAAGATCTTTAAATTAGACTTAACCCTAGCTTTCAAGAATCATACGATCATCAATAAGGAGGTGGAAGGGTTAGGTTTTTTGTGAAAAAATGAAGAAGACAAGAAAATGGAAGTAGCAACTGAAAGGTGAGAACACGATCCAACATTGATGATGATTAGGGGTATTGTAGAAATGAAGAAGATAATGAAGAAGATGAAGAAAAGAGAGCATATAGCAAAAGTTAAAACAATTAAAATGGTCTTTCAATGTGTTAAAGAATCGTGGGGTGAGTGTGGCACGACAAGTGACACTTATGACTTGCCTTTTATGCATGAGCTGAAATGCATTTCCTAACCTCTCAATAATGGCTCTCATATACAATATTCTAGGGTTCTACCCTTAACATGAGAAAACGAGATGTTACAGTCTAAGACTTGACATATTCCAGATATGCTTTTTCTATTTAAAAGACTACCAGTATAATTTGCATTAGAATAACTAAAATGGTCAAATAATGTATGCTTAAGATACCAAATTCTTAATGACATGGTATTATAAAAATATACAAGGATTTGCTTATTAGTTAAAAGATGAGACTACATAAGAATAACTTAAAAACTAAAACAACAACAACAACAACAACAACAACACCCAGTATAAATCCCAATGAGGAGTAACGACTGAGGAGGTCTGACAGTATGTAAACTTACCCCTAACCTAGCACATAAGAATACAATAAATATAATACTGTACCTACTCATGGTAAGGTAAAGTAAACTACTAATTATACCTCATTGAAGTTTTATATTAGTAGAGTTATCCTCTGAATCTTTATTCAATTTTATTATCAAAATTATCGATATCTTTAGTAACTTGGCTTGCTCCATATCATAGCTTTTGAGTAGTTCCTTGGTATCTTTAACTTGAATAATGAAGAATCATTTCATTTTCTAGATTTGAAGTATCATAGAGAAGTTAAACTCTCCCATTATGGCCGTTTCAAATTATCTATTCATATATTTATAATTTTTCGTAAGCTTTTATTAGTAGCTCAAAAAATAAGTCATCAATCTAAATATAAGCAATAAAAATGTCATGATTATGAGTTTTAATAAAACAAGTGTTGTATTAACCTTGAATTTTTGTAAACTCATTTTCAAGCATTTAAAATATTATACTAAGCTCTAAAAGCTTGTTTTAAACCATATAAAGTTTTTAAAAGCTTTTTTAAAAAATTAAATTAATTTTATAGAGATTATATGAAAGAGATACACGAGTACAATAGCTACTTCGACATAAAGGAGAAGCTAAAAATGATTAAGGCAAAGCCAAGACGAAACTATCAAAACATAATGAAACAAAATTGACAACGTTCACTAGGTGGAGGTAAGACCCATTAACTATTGTTGACAGTTGTATATGGTAAAGAAAACTTCTCCTCTCAAGCAGAGTATTGTTAAGCTTTCTGAATTAGGGCTACGGATGGATTCTTCATCTTCAAGAGGCATTCTTGTCTCCTCTAGGGAATCGTTCGGATGGTGAGGGTCTAACGGAGTTCTAGTGTTTTTGACACTAGATTAGTTGATTAGGTATTTTAACTTCTTCATTGTTGGTTTAATTATACTGTGTGCCTTTTGGTTCTCTTTCATACATGTGATTAGCTTCAAATCATAGCTTCTAGTTAAACGTTCAGTGAAGCTAGGATGGTTATGTTATATGTCTGATTGAGGCTATGAAATAGAATAAGTTCCCTGATATCATAAAGTATCTCATATTTGAGGGCCTTTTTGGGCATAATAGTTCAGACAAATAGTTTAAGGTTTCTTTGCTTCCATAATCCATATAAACAAATTCCTAGGGATAGAAATTGGATCTTTCTATTTGGGTTTGGAGGAATTGTATGGTTTTTGAATTTTTGGATCACCTCTATATTAGTGTTCCCCAGATTTAGCCATAGGCCTCTATTAGCTATAGATTCCCATAAATAGTTGCTATAAGGGCATGTGAATGGTGGTTAGGAGCATTATGAATTTCAAAATCCTCTTTTAATATATTGATAGGTGCTTAATTGATTATTTAATTATTTCATAACACTTAGCGATTAAGGACATGAAATTGTTTAAGATACTCACTTTGACTTATATGTGATTTTAGGCACAATAAATAAGCAAAGAAGTTAAAGTGAGTAAAAAGTACAATATTTGGGTCATTTTCTGAAGATTAATATTCACTTGTCTTCATAAAGCAAGAAGAACAAAATTAAAAGAATACAAGAATACAAAAAAATGAAACAAAAAGTAGAGGAATCACAGAAAGCATGCAATGCGTTCATTTTTTTCCACACAAAACATCAATTTAATGGAGCATTAAAATGGTAGCTGTCTATGAAGAAAATTCTAGCATTTACATAAGCAAGGAAAATGTTGAAATGATACAGCAAGCAACGTGGGTGTTTCAGCAGTAGATGAATCAAAACAATGTAACAACGCAGATGGGAAGCAGTAGCACATGAGAACCAAAAAGACAGCAGCATGGATAGAAAATGTAGTGCAGAACATCATCTTTTCACGCAGATGTCCTACATAAACACAGACAACATCTGTAAAATGCAAACATTTCTATAGTCTATCTAGAGGGTTTTAAAGGCATAAATACATTATAGATGGACCAAGAAATAAATCAACAAATAAAGCAGTAGTGTAGAAAGAAGACTGGAGGAGTAGTAGCAAGGAAGGGCTTTGGTGGGACATTATTCAAAGGGCAATAAAGTATTTTTCCGAGAGAGACCCCATGGAGGGTTAAACGTCCTAATGCCAGTTCGAAGGTGACATCAACGCACGATCGGGGTTAACTATATTTCACTATTTTTGTTGTTTCTTTCTCTTATTAAGATTTGATTATGTTATCTTGTGTTGATTGAATTGGGTATTGTGAAAAAGAAAATTTTAATACATTCATTGAATCGTTTATTTGCAAACCCATTGCTAGAATTTCGATATAATTTGTAATTATTATATTAAAATTCATGTGTATCGAGTAATAATTTATAATCGTTAGGGATAACACAACCTAGGTTAAGTACGCATCATATGTGGTTGTTGCCTTGATTAATCGGTTTTCCTAATTTGTAATGCTACTACCTAATTGAATCTAGAGACCGTATCCTAGGTTATTTGGTAATTAGGTTTAATTAATGATCGTATCTTAATTAAGCACTACCTAAAGGAAAATTTGGGTTAATTATTAACTCACGATTGATAGTTGCTGTGAGAGGTTTGACAACAACATATCAATGAGATATTTTTAATTAGGGTGTAGGTCGATATTGAACTAAAGAATTGAGTCCCTACTGAATTTCCCACTTTTATCATTTTTTGCATGTTTTCTTTAATTTGTTTTTATTAATCTAGTTTCATTTTATTTTCCTATTTCCAAAATCCAAAACTCCCCTTAACCTAAACACTAGTTATTTTCATTTCAACAACTTTACACATACTCTCTATGGGATCGACCTAGACTCACACTATTATAGTAGTAGTCTAGTTATTTTATTTTGACTAGCATTATAACGCCCTGTTAATTTTGGTGCCATTGTTGGGGAGTGTGGTGTTTTATTTTTTTGTGATTTAATTGGTGTTTTGCATTTATTTGTTCGTAATTGGTTTCTTTTTAATTATTTGTGATCCTTTTTTTATTTTGTTTCATGTTTGTGATTTATAATATTAGAAATATTCATAGACAGAAGTAATATTTTCTTTAACTCTTATTATCAATCCCATAACTAAGGTTGGACTGATCAACCTAACTTTGTTTGTGGATGGGATAATCATCAAAATTACTGCTATGATAGTTTGCAGGACAAACAACGATTCCCTTATGGACTAGAAGCTTCTTGTCACAATTTAGTTATGCCTCTAGATGACTATATCAAGACCTGTAATACTAGTTATATAACATCTTGTTTTCATACAAAGGGTTAAAACATTAGATTTCTGTAATTGAGAAATAGCAATGAGATATTAGAAAAATGCATTTCATGCTCATGCATAATGTTAGCATATACGCATGAAAATTTGAATTTTTCCACACATTAAAATGATTGCACATGCATTCATAAACATTCCGAGTATAATTGATTTATAATTGAAATGTGAATGTGATTTTGTTGACAATTGAAGTTTTCATATGTTGAAAATTGAATTGGAGGTGTATTTACTAATTTAGAATTTTTGGAGAATTTTAAAAAAATTTCTAAAAATTTGGGTAATTTTGGACTAGGAAAAATGTCAGGTGGCAAGAAAATTGATACATAGCAGCAGAATTAAGAGTCAAATGGCTTTGAAAAATTTTACAAATGACATTTGGCTTTAATGACATGTGTCATTGAAATTTGGAGACAATTGGAGCTGAAATTGGAGTTGATTGGACAAATTGAATGAGAAAACCTAACTGAACCTATAAGGAGATGACATGTGGCAAGTGAAAATATCACTTGCCAAGCCATGTCTTACAACCTACGATGCTTTCTAATTTAAAGACCAAGTTTAGTGTTTTGTCTTACTTATCTTCTTCCCATTTTCATGTCCTTCTCTTTTCCTTCTTCATAAAGTGTGTTGTCAACCATCATCAACGTTGAACCTTGCTCCCATCTTTCAATTTCTACCTTCGTTTTATTGTTCCTTTCGTTTATGACAAGAAAACCCATCCGAATCCACCCTAAAATGATGATGGGCGTGAGATACATGGGAAAGCTAGGGTTGGTGTGTTTTTGAAGGATTTGGAGCTAGATCAAGTAAGTGATGCTTTAATCTTCATGGGTTAGTGTAAATGGGACAATATGACGAGTAATTTGAGGTTTTGTTTTGAATATGAAATTTTTTGGGCAAAGTCTTGGGTGTTTGATTTATAAAGAGATTTTTTTGTCAAAACAATTGAATTTAGTGAGCTAACTTTATTCATGACTTAATGATGTGGGTGAATGAAGAGGTAATGGAATTATGTTTTACTTTGGTGTTGTTAAATGGTGTACGAAAGTGTAAAAATGTGATGAATGAATTAATGAATATTTGCTTTATTTTGTATTAATGATGGGTTAGAGCTAGCATGATCATAAAAATAGGGTTGGAAGAGTGATGATTTGTTGATAATTGATAAGAAGTTGTTGTTGAGATGATTTTTTAGATAGAAAGGTCATTATGATGAATATGTATATGATGTGTTTTGTTTTTGGTGTATATGATCAAGCATGGATTTTTAAATCAAGTATAGATGATATTAAACTGTAATTGGGATATAAATGAAAATGAATTGATGTGGATATAAGTTAGAAGTGATAGACTAAGCAAAAGAGATGAATTAGGATTAATTTGATGATGAAGTGTGCTGGAAATGTGTTAGATGTAGTGTTTCTACAGAACATGCGTCTGTATTTTTGACATATCTTAATCTGCGGTTATCCAAATAGGATGATTGTTAATTTATATTAAACCAGAGATGAATGGCTACAATTTTCATATAGAATAGAGTTTTAATTCTGTCTCTAAGAGTTTTGAAATTTGTCTTAAATTGGAGTTTTAGATTATGTCTCTGTTTCTGAACAGTACGGAGTAAATTGTGAATAACTTTTAGAATACTGAGACAAATTGTATAAACTTAGGTTCTTTATAATCTTAATACATAGATGAACAATTGTTTTCTAGGTTTAAAATGGAAGTGAAGTTAGGATAACAAATTAAAGGAAAGAAGAAGTAGTGCATTGGCCCATCCGCTGGTGAGCTACGGTAGTCGAGATAGTGACGCGTTGCGATCGCGACTTGAGGGTTGTATGCTGGTGATGTTGTTTAAACATGTGTTGGTATTTTGATGATATCTTGTGCTGTAAATGTTCAAATGAGGGATTCTTAATTCAGATTAAAGTAGAGACATAATTCTACAACTTTCTTGAACAAGTCTAAATTTAATTCTGTCTTCAAGACTTTCCAAATTTGGTTCCAAATTGAGTCTTAATTGAGGTTGTAGTACCACTCAATACAGAAATTATGTCTTGATGTTTTCATAAAAACTAATTGGATATAGGATGAATTGGACAAAAAGTATCTTCACAAAAGGTATATTCCATTCTCTTATCTTTCAATTGATATTAAGTTTGTAATTTTTGGATATCTTAGTTGA
Organism: Erythroxylum echinodendron; assembly: GCA_027575705.1. Lineage (NCBI taxonomy): Eukaryota > Viridiplantae > Streptophyta > Magnoliopsida > Malpighiales > Erythroxylaceae > Erythroxylum > Erythroxylum echinodendron. The sequence goes on along the minus strand of JANZXR010000172.1, from coordinate 33,121,924 downwards.
AAGCCATGAGTTGTACAATTTTAGTGTATGATCATGAACTAACCAAAAGTTCAATTATACACAGTCTGTGGTATTGTGAGCATAACTCATAGGATACTAAACCAAATTGAATTATCTTGGTTTCATTAGAAGTTTAACAGATAGACGAACAATTTTTGAGAAGAAAGTACCCTCAAATGACTTCATTGTCCTGGTCAAAAAGAACTTGGAAAGTTGACCTGAAAGTTGTTATAGGAAAAATCCAAATTTATTGAAATTAGTTATGAATTTCGATTTTTATGGTTTTATTAAGGTATAAATGATAAGTATAAATAATTCTTATGTGAGTTTGAAAATATGAAAGATTATGTGATGAGAATAATGGAAAGATACCAAGGATTATCATTGAGCATGCTGATTGAGCCTAAGATTATTATCTAAATTGGCAACACTTTCATGGCCTTTACTATACTTTTTGACTCCTAATTCTTGATTTTGTGCTTAAA
>JANZXR010000172.1:33097896-33109369 GCA_027575705.1 Erythroxylum echinodendron | reverse complement strand
AATCTAAGAAATAAATTCCTCCACCCATAAACATTCTAATTAAATCCTAACCAAAACAAATTAATCAAACTCAACCTTAAAATAAAATGAACACATGCTTATTTAGTGGGAAAAAGCAATCGCGGCCCAACAAATTAGGGTTTATATGTATTGAAAATTGTTATGGAGTGTACAAATGTTGATTCAGGAATTTTAGCGAAATTGAAGAAATTTCTGAAACTTTGGGTCCTTTTGGACTAAGAAAAATACCAAATGGCAGGACAATTAATTTATGGTAGTAGAAAGAAGAGTCAAATGGTACTATAAATTTTGATAAATGACTTTAGGATTTATTGACAAGTGTCATTGAAATTTGGGAGAAAATTGAGTTACAAATTGGAGTTAGATGGAATAGTTTTTAAAAGAGGTCCAAATGGGAACATAGAAAGGTGACAAATGATAGTGACAAGTGTCACCACCATTTACCACTCATCCCTCACTCTCGATTATTCACCCTTTAATTGAAAGACCAATTTAACTGTTTTTCATCTTGCTTTTCTCTCCCTCTCTTCGTAAGCTTCATCACCTTCTTCTTCTCTTTTTCTTCATGATTTCGCTTCTCTAAAACCTAACCCTCTCATCTTTCACTTACTACTCTTAACTTGCTATTTCTTTCTTTCTCATTGCAAACCTAAACTTATCACTCTTAGATGATGATGAACGTGGTTTATGTGGAAAGCTTGGGTTAAGTGGGATCTTGAAGGGTTTGAAGATTGTTGAAGATAAATCAAGTAAGTTATGCTTTGACCTTTATGGGTATTGTTTAATGAAACTAATATGATGGATGAATTGATATTTTGATGATTGAATGTGAGTTATTATACATATGTGTGTTTTAACGTGGGTGTAGTGTAATAATAAAGAGATCATGCTCTAAATTGTAATGAGTTAATGTATTCATGAATTGTTTGATAAATGAATGAATTATGATAATGAGTTATGAGATGTTGATTTTGAAAAAGGAAGTTTGAAATATGATGTTGTCTTCAATTTAGATGAATTAAGATGATATTTAGAAGTGAAATAAAGAATGAGAATTGGAGTTGAATATGTGCAGAAATTTGGAGTTGAAAGTGTATAAGAATATGTTTTGTTTGGTGTTTTTGATCAATCATGGATTTTGATTACTATATGTATAATATTGAGCTGAAATGGAGTTATGAATGAAGACGGAATTATGGGGTATTAAGATAGAACAGAAAGGCTAAGCAAAAGAGATGAACTAGGATGACAATGACGATGCAGTGTGCTGGTATATGTTAAATGGAGTATTTTGTCTGAGTAGACATTACTATTTTGGCCATATATTTTAGATATCCAAATGATATTATTTTTAATTTATATTAAATTAGAGACATATGGCTACAATTTTCATGAAGGAATTCAATTTTAATTCTATCCTTAGCGATTTCTAAATTTGACTTGAAGTTAAGTATTGTGTGCTGTCGAGGTATGAGAACAGTCTATAATAATTTGGGTATAAATTTCAGAATACTGAACCAAATTGTATGAACCTATTGTCGTTAGAAACTTAAGACATATAAAAAATTTTTGTTAGCCTAAAGTATTGCCTAAATATGTCATTTTCTATGTCAGATTTCCATGTGAAACAGACTCCAAAATTTGTCTTCAAAAAACTGGAAAAAACAAAATCGAAGGAAGTGGATGGTAAACTTTTGGTTCACTCATCGCATAATTGTAGGAATTTGTTAAGCATTAGAATGCATCTTTTAAGTATGGTTTGGAACAACAAATGGTTAGGTACTTTTCTATGATGCTTTTAGGCTTGAATGAAGCTTGAATTGAACCTTGATGCTTGAACAAGTGAATAAATGAGTAATATGTTTAGGATGAATGAGTATTGAAGAATATAGGGTATTTATGAATGATGAATGGTTACGTTTTATTAAGGCATAAACCTAATTGCAAACTAAATGATGTATAAGTCATGATGTGTTAATGACTTGGATTTGTGAATAAAGTTACATACTCGAGAATTCGTCATTGAACACGCATAATACATGATACATTTATAAATGTGCTTATTCAATTGAATGTGCGATGTAGTAATGTGAAAGTGCATGTGATTGCTTATAGAAGAGCATATTGAGCGACTGCTTCCAGACATTGCCGGGAGTTCAAGGCAATAAGCTAAAGGGAGCATTTGTGAGTAACCTAAGATTGTTTGTTTGTTAAATTATGTACTTAATTTTTGTGATGTGTATGTATTGAATTTCCAACATCCAATATTAGAGGTATTTTATGCACGATTAAAAAATTAGAAGTGCTGCTTGAATGTGAATGTGATTGACTAAATGATTCTCAACTTGTATGTTGAATGTCAGACCAAAGTTCGATGACAAATGTGAATGAAAAAAAATTTGAATGTGACAAAATGAGTATAATGATTGATAACTCATGGTTCATTTTATTACATGAACGTATGAAACATGAGAGCCTTTGGCACGCTATGTAAAATAAGCCCTGTATCCCCAGTGGATAAGGGATAGTATTAATGAGCCCAATATCTATAATGGATACGAGACAGTGAAAAAGGCACTCAGTCATAACAATGTAATAAACGAATATGAGTTTCATGAATATTACATTTACATATGAATTATATGATTTAAATGATTGCAATTGAAATTTGGAATTGAATTGAATGAAATATGTGAACTTAAATATACAAAGTGTTTTATGATGATACATGAGAAATTAAATGTTGTGAATTATATGATTTTATGTGTTGATTTGATATGTATGATATGAGTGAACCATCAAGGATGGTTACTCAACCGAGTTTGTAAAACTCATTAAAATTTCAACTTTGACTTTTCAGGTACGAGAGTGATGACTTAGCTTCTAAGATCACTTAGAAGAGATCTAGTATAGCTTTTGGATAGAGATCACGACTTAAAGGTCAGTCAACTGGGATTGAAGGATTTAGTTAATCTTTTTGTTAATTCCTCATATATGTAGCATACTTTGTGGACAGAGTTGTGAACACTGATAGGTTGTCATTGTATAAACATGAAAGTTATATGTAATGCTACATTGTAAATCATGGCTTACGAAATAAAATGAGGAATTTTTGGGTTTTAGACATTTTGATATTTATGTTTTAATTTATGATGCCATGAGAAATGTGAGAGTGATAAAGTTAGCACGTCATTTTCATCAGGCACGTGCACAGACATCTAAAGGGCATACATATACGTGTTGGATATGAGTGAGGTGCTACATAGCATGTCACAAACTCTGCACGTATATTCGAGGAAGTTATTAGTGTCTATTTGACAATCTTCCATGATTCTGCACCATCTACTAACATACAAACGTACTATGATGTGGACTTCTTATTATCTGGGCATGTAGTAAAATGTAAATCCATATAACATATAAGGTCTAGACGATTAACTTTCTTGAATTTCAACATATAATTGTTAGTTCCTTTAAGATATCTCAAAACTTGTTTGAATGCATTTTAGTAGACTATTCCTGGGTCAGGCAAATACCTGCCTAGTAATCTAATAATAAATGTAATGTCTAATCTACTATGTATCTGAGTATACATCAGGCTACTAACAATATTAAAACAAGGTACATTCTTCATAGTCTCTCTCTCTCTATATATATCATTCTTTGGATATTATGCTAAAGATAATCTCTCACAGTAGGTTTACTATAATCCATATTAAACCTTTGCTGCGCTTACTCAATTTATACTCTCTATGAGAGATCCATCAAGTGTTAAAACCTGTTTTAGTAAATTTGAATACCTAGGATAAAAGATGCCTCACCAAGGACCTTCATGTCAAAATGCTTAGCTAAAAGTTACTTAAACTTATGAGGTATGGACAAGTCAATTGATATGAGAAAGATATCATTCATATATGAAAGTAGAAAGATGACTTTGCTCTCCTTAACCTCGTAATATAGGCATGTTTCAACTTTATTTTTCACAAAGTTAAATAAGGTAACAACTCATCAAATTTTAGGCACCATTTTGTTGAGGTTTGTTTTGAACTATAAATGGATTTGCTCAGATTATAAACTATGTAAAATTTATCTTGATCTTAAAATCCTTCAAGTTGTTCCATATCAACCTCTTCACACAGGTCTCCATTTAAGAAAGTGGTTTTGACATCCATCTGATATAGCTCCATATCATAATAAGCTATTATTACTATAATCATTATAAATGTATTCTTAGAGAATACATGGGAAAAGGAAACATTAAAGTCAATCTTTTCTCTTCTTTAGCCACTAATTAGGCTTTAAGTTGTTCAACTTTACCTTAAAGTTCTGTTTGGTCTTATAAATCCATTTAAAACTGATAAGTTTATAATTATGAGGTAAATCCATAAGCTTTAATACCTCATTATGCATTATAGATTGTGTCTCATCTCTCATTCAATCCCATTACAGATCTACATAAGGTTTAGAAACAGTTTCTATAAAAGTAACTCGATCTACTGTATATCCAATATTATCGTTTTTCACCTAAATAGACTATGTTGATATTCTTAATTGAATTGGTTCAATATACTTTTGTACCTCAAGAATCTCAGTTTGTATAAGTATGGTTCCTGTCCCTATACTGGTAAGAAAGTGAGAACTTGATTAACTAGATCTGATTGTATGAGTGATGGACTGATGGATATGAAATAGATATGGTATCCATTCTTCTATCATCTGAAGGCTGAGAATGACCATCCTTATTAAAATGAAATTGATCACTCTCTTCATAGACATTATTCTCTAGAAACTTAGCTATTTATGATTCCACTATTTTAGATCCTCCATCTCTCAAGTAAAATCTATATCCTTTAGGGTGATTGAGATATCTAATAACATAACAATAAATGAAATGAGGATGTAACTTACATTCATAAGGATTATGCAAATGAAAATCAGTATAACAACCCCATACATGAAGATGAGTAAGGCTATGCTTACGACCTTTCTAAATTTAAAAATGCATTTTAAAAACTGATTTACTTGACACTTAACGTAGTGCATCGTAATGCAACTCAAAATAACCAGACCTACAATTATAGCAGTGGTGAGTCCAAGTCGATCCCATAGAAAGTGTTCAATTAGCTTTTGACATGAAAATAATCACTTTTTGGGTTATGAGGGGTTTTGTTTGGTTTCTAATAAGAAAGTAAAATAAAAACTAACAAAAGAAAATTAAAGAAAACATTCAAAAAATGGGGAAAGCAATGAATTTTTTAGGGACCTGAATATTAGTTCAATCTTGACCTACACATAATTAAACATATTTCATTGAATAATTGTTGTCATGCCTCTCTTAACAACTATTAATCATCAGTTAATAATAAGCTTTATTCCCTAGTTCTCCCTTAGGTCATGTTTAATTAAGAACATTAATTAAACCTAGCTATCGAACAACCTAGAACAAGATCTTTAGATTTAATTAGACATTCGCATTATGATTTAAGAAAATAGATTAATCTAGGCATCAACTACATAAACTCAGGTCATTTAACTTAGGTTATGTTATCCCTAAAATTTAGAAACCATTAGTTGCCATAAATGAATCTCAACATAACAATTGCGGATTATATTGAACATTCTACCAATGGATTCTTACATCAAAATAATCAAATAGAGCATTCAATCATTCTCACACAACACCTAAATATTAAAAATAAAATAACATAATCAGTCCCTAAGAGCAAGAAGCTAGCTCTGAATTAGGGTCAAGAAGCTAGCTCTCCATAGATCGCCAAAAGAATGGTGCTTTGTCCCTTTTCTTCTTCAAAATTGGGGTCTCATACGTAAAACAAAAACCCCAAATAAAGACATGTCTGTTTTTTACAACAACACAATGTTTCTATACTAAAACTTAGGGTTCGGGTGAGTTGGCCATTTCTCACAGGCATGCATGATGTGTTATGCCTATAAGTTTGTGTGTCATGGGCATGACTTAGTGTGTCACACCCATGAAGCACCTGTCATGGGTGTGACAAGGTGTGTCATGCTTATGACACAATCTCACTGCCATGACTAAATTTTCATGGCTATCAGAATTATCTCATGGCATGACAATTTGCTTCTTCAATTGTTTTGGCAATTTTTTGTCTTCTCTTACTATAATCCTTCTTCTTCTTGATCCATGAAGAAAAGTGACTGTGATTCTGAAGAAGACAACTCAAATATAGTGCTTTCGACTCACTTTATCTCTTTCTCTTTTTAATTGTACCTAAAACCAAATATGAACTAAAGTGAATGTCTTAAGCATTTCATATCATTGATCACTAAGTGTTATGTAATAAATGCATAATCAATTAATCACATATCGATTTCCCCTAAAATTAGATTTTGAACATCCTTAGGAAAAAAATCATAATCAAAATAAACTTAGATTTTGACCATCTTTAGGAAAAACATCATAATAAAAATCATATATCCAAAAATATTTACTCATTTCCTATGCGTTCCAAGAATACACAGTCATAATAAAAAATGAACAACTTTAAAAAACCATAGCAAGAATTCAACCTTCAATGCTTCTACTTATAATCAATCAATATTCATCACCTCTAAAAATTGAGTAATCTAGAGGTAGACTTGGACAAAATGTGCTTAAATGTGGTAAATTTATGGATACATTCAAATACCATTCAATATCAAGACATTCCACAACTTTGAATATCATTTCTTTAATCCACCACCAAAATTCACATTCATAACCATGAATCAAAGGGCTATTATAAGGTTTAATGTTGGAAAGGGTAAGGTAAGATGTATTTAGGTAATGTAGCATAAAATCCATCAGGCTAGTAAGGCAAAAGTAACACTCAATGAAACATCAAGCACACTTAAACATTCATTCACAACTTGGTAACATCAGCTATGATGAATACAACAATTATATTTCACAGATCAAATTCAAGCTCTCAGACCACAAGCCACATGAAACATAACCAATTAGAAGGAATTACTCGTACAATTGATGATAATACATTGAAACTATAAGGGATGATCCTTCAAAGCCACATCTATCTCATATGCATCATATTCAAGTTACCTATTCCACACAACTTTAGGAGGAGACATTAATCATAAATAACTTTGCAAAATAACTTTTTCTTTTCCTTTTCCTTTTCCTTTTCCTTTCCTTTTTCTTTTATTTTTTCCTTTCTTTCTTTTTATTTTCATTTAAAAATTGAAAGAAGCTACATCAACATGGGAATTTCATTGATAAGACATAAAATAACATCCTAATAATTATAACCATCCCACACATATGTACTCCCCCACACTCATACTCTTGTACATCCATAAACATTGACAATCAACAAATGTTCCACTAGCTTTAATACTTGACTAGGGCATTTGGTTAAGTTTAATAGCATGCAATGTGGTTAATACAAAATGAAAGGCTAACAAAGCTTAAGGGGGTTTAATAAAGGGAAAATTCACATTAAGGGGTAGGCTATTTGGCTAATGTAGTTAATAAAAAAAAAAAGAATGCCTATATCATTTCCATGTTAATGCATGTGATAACAATGTGGTCCTGAATAGAAAACCAAAACAAAGTCAAGATGTACATGTAATGAAGGTCAAACATAAACATGTGATAAAGATATTTTGGTCTCTAAAGGCTTAAATTTTCATCGACTTGAGCCTACCCACTAATCACTACTCGTCCAAAGATAATGTTTATTGACCAATCATAAGTGGAAAAGTACATGTTAAAGTTTCCATGAATTTTTCAAGTTAATTATACTCTTTAATTATGACTATATAGTCCTAGAAGCAATAGAAAAAGAAAAAAATATCTGTTTGTTTATTTAATACTATCTCTCATTGATTGAAAACTTAATGATAAGTTAGAAACAATCAAACTTAAAAACAAACATGCATATAAGAAAGAAATAACCAAACCAAACCAAACATACCCAAATTCCCACCTAAGCAGGGTATGAGGAGGGTAAGATGTACGCAGTTATGCCTATATCTATGATAGAGATACAGAGACCATTTCCTTATAGACCCCCGGCTGCATAAGAAAGAAATGTTGAAATGTAAAGAAAAGAAATGAACTTCCTTTAATTTGCCTCCCAAGAAATGCCTTTGTTTAGTGTCGCTGGCTCGACTCCTTGTTTTCTCCTTATGTGACAAAATTACGGTCTTTGGGTATCATAACTTGTGTTTCCTCCATGTGAGGTTGTTCAGGATAGGGCCTAAGTTGGTTACCATTTATATTCAGCATCTTCTCTATCTTCAAATTCTTAACCTCTACTGAGTCCATACACTCTGAAAAATTTTTGAATATCTTTTCACCCTTTCCTTCCTCGTCTAATTTCTCTAGGCTACTAGATAAAGGTGAAGGGTTAGTCTTAAAAATAATTATAGACTCAGTACTTACCTTTAAGCTGAATGATGTATCCTTTTCTATTTTGAGCTCCTTCTCGATTTCAACAAAAGCAATTCCTCGAGTAGTTCTCTCAAGATTCTCAAGCTCCTCTTCACTTTGTAAGGTCTTTACACTAATGTCTCTTGGGTACACCTCGGGTTGATATGGCTGCTCCTCTTTAATTTGTGATGACAGCTGGTTAATGGCTTCTGCTAACTTATCAACCTAGCTTGCCATATTTTGGAGTCTAGACATTATATCTTAGTGGAATTGCATCATATTTTGCTGAAGTTGCATCATATCCTCTTGGGACTATTGTACACGCTGTTGAATACCCTACTAAAGTTGAATATTGTTAAAGCAAGTCTTCTAGAGACATACCTGAGTCATGATGAGAAGCTTATTGACTGTAGGGAAATTGTTGCGTTTCTTGCTTACTCTCAAGGAAGTAATTCTGTTGATTATCCCATCCATAACTAAAGTTTGTATGATCACTCTAAACATGGCTATAAGATTGAGAATATGAGTTATAGAAAAAATTGTTTCCTTTTATGTAATTTTAAATTTCTTTTTAACCCACAAACACTAAACAAAAAGTTAAAAGATTAAGAAATAACTAAAAGGAAACTAATTAAAGATAAATATGTACAATACACTAAGCAAAATTAAGAACAAAAACCAAATCACCACACTCCTTGGCAACGACGTCAAAATTGACATAACATGTTGTTACGTAACTCAAAATAACTATACTTGTAACTGTAGCAGTTGTGAGTCTAGGTCAATTCCACAGAGAGTGTTTGGTTAGCTTCTGTAATGAAAATAATCAGTGTTCGGGTTATAGGGGTTTGCTTTGGCTTCGATAAGTGTGCATTAGGATATGTTTCTATAGGTAATTGACATGTGTTTTCTAGCATGATTGTTTTTTATTGTTCTAATTTAGGATTCATTTTGTATGTTTTCATTAAGTTTGATTTCCATTGTTGTTCTTGTGTGTTTGATGCTAATTAAGGGTAAGAATTGATTATTTTTTTGCAGGAAGGAAAGGGGAGCAACCTAGAGGTTGAACAAAAAATCAAAGAAGAGAAGAAAAGAAGAGTTCACTTGGGACAAATTCCCATGTTTGTGGGAATCATGCAAATCCCTACGAAAGTGGGAAATCACAACAGAAATGAAGAGGACATCCACGGGCAATTCCCACGTTTGTTGGAATCATGTAGATTCTCGTAGACCTGGGAATTGTAATTTGAGGTAATCTACGAGGCTTTATTAAACCTAGGCTTTTTGGACTATAAAAACATTATTAAACCTCCATCTTCAAGGGAAACAACACCCACATGTAGAAAGACCATCCTTGAGTGGAGAACACATGTTCGAAGCATTGAGGAGGGATTGAAGATAAGGATCATTATCAAGATTGGGCAAAATAGCACGTCAACACCAAAATTCTAGATTTTTGAAAAGAAGAGAAGGAGTCTTTTTATTCAATTTTCTTTTATTCTAATCTTCTTTACTTTTTGTAAAAATGGTTTATTTGACTGAGACCATATTAGGTTGATTTAATTTTAGGGATTTCTTTTGAATTATTTTGTCAAAACTCCTATTTTATTGAATTGAATAAAGTGTCTTTGATGATTATTGTTTTAAATTGTTGTCTTGCAACAAATCAAGAGAGTGAGTGAGATAATATTCGTGTAGAATTATACAATGAGAGTTGAAGACCTATATACTGGCAGTCATTATGTCAATTGAATAGTTAGAAGAGAAATCTCGATTAGTCAATTGTTCTCCTATAGGATAACTTAATATCTATTTTAATCGGTAGAGTCATTAGGTAGGCTAAGAGATCGTTCAATCGATTCCTATTAATTTGATTAGGAAAAAATAGTTATACCTTTGGAGAGGGTAATTAGTACATTTAGAAATATAGGTTGAGAAACAATTCAATTAATAAAATTGGAGGGAGACAAAATAAGGAAAAACTAATATCTAGCCCTTAGATTCTTGAATTTAGACTTTCTGCAATTGTGGTATTGTCCATTGTTTACATTAGTCTTCTAATTTTAATTTTAATTTAATTTTCTCGATTATTTTCATTTCAAAATTTAGTTTCTTAAACAAAGTTATATGTTAAGCAGTGTTTAGGCATCAATCCCTGTGGGATCGATGTCCCCTCCTTTCACTGTGAGTCACGACCTATTCACTTGCAATTTTTGAGTATAAAACAAGTTGATAGGTTTTACCATCAACAAGTTTTTGGCACCGTTGCCAGGGATTGATTGTTAAGCATCGTGTTTGATTCAGATCACTTTGATTTAAGATTTTTTTGTACTTTTCCTTGTGTATTTGCAGGTGTATGAATACAAAGAGTACGTGAAGGACGAAAGAAGCTCTCTCTCTCCAAAGCTTGAATCTCACTTTCTCTCTCTTGTTCTTTCAAGTTTTTCTATAACAATGGCTTCGAAGAAGATGATGGCTCCAAAATCGAGTGACGAAGTGCGTCGTCAAGTTTTCGGTGAAGGTAAAAGTGATTTGTGGCAGCTTACCAATCTCCCTTCTCGATTTATTCAGAAGAAGAAGGTATACGCTTCCGTGATTTTAGGAATAGAGGAATAATCACTCTTAGGTATTTCAACTTTAAATTATTAGGACATAGGAGTGAGGAAAAAGATTGAGTGACTAACTGGCAACATAGGGTGGAATAGGTTCATTCGGTGTGACATGTATATTAACCATATGATGACAATTGAATTTTTCACTACTATCTGTTATCGTTCACCGCCGAAATTTTTTTCATTAAATTAAGCATAATAGTTCATTGAATAAATGCATAAGAATGAATTGAGGGCATTTTTGGCATGTAACTTATGTACCAAAACAGCCTAAGCTTATAAGAAAGGGTACAGTGGACTTTTGAGACTCATTAAGGGTAAATTGGGAAAAAGGAATTGTATACTTGTATCTAAGGAGAGTGGAAAACGTGTATGGTAGAGAAAAGAAGAGAAAAGAAAAGAAGAAGAGAGGTTTCGGTGAGGAGTGAAA
>JANZXR010000172.1:33044320-33054923 GCA_027575705.1 Erythroxylum echinodendron | reverse complement strand
AATTTCAGTCACAAAATCATTTTCATATGAACTCTCATCTAAGTACAATTTATACTTAGGTTTATACCTCACTAAGACCATTAACAAGCTCAATTCATTTCTCATTGAATAACTTCAAATGTTTTCCAAGTCACACTTTCGGGTCTACTGTTCACATTCAATTAAAAAGCGAAACTGATGTAATTTGGTCATAATATCTTCTAGAAAAGTGTTCCTCTATGTCTTATCTTTCCATTGACAATAAAATTACTTAAGTTGGTTCAGAAATGTGGAAGATATACCTCCAACATTATCGGGTTGTTCACAATCAAAAATAATATACTACATACAAATTCCATCCAGAAATTCAATATCTTAGAGAAAGAATCACAAGTTGACGTCTTTAGAAAATTTGTAATAATATATCTCTAGTTTACTACAATTTAAAAATCGTCTCATTTGGAATCCCATAGATCCAGATATAATCAAAATACCGAAGGGTGTTCAGGAAGAAAATCCTATTTCACTATTCCAACAGATTCTGCACTTTGATTTGATCAGTATTTCTCAATTCAATTTAGAATGCTACAAAGGTTTATGTAGGGATAGAAAACTGTGCTAGGAATCTATTGATTCAATAATCAGATCATTTGGAGATCTAGAGAAGAAGTTATGGTCAAAAGAAGGAAAGCTGTTCAGGGTGAGTCAACCCCTTTGGTCAAACCAGCAAAGTCAGCACTCTACTTCATCTTCTCTACCGCCATCTCAACTTCAAACCTCCATAACTTTTGACCCAAAACTCAAAAATTTACAAACTTTATATCAATGGAAAGCTTAAAGAAAGATATACAACTTCCATAGAGTCAACTTTGTCAAAACCTCTCTATATCAGTACAGAAAGCTCATGGAAATTTTAGATCAAAATTTTAACTCTTTACTTACAACATTCAATTCCTCATGCTTAATCTATCATTTCTAGTTCAATGATCATCATTTATTCATTATTCTAACCCCCTTTCAACTCAACATCATCCATAACTAACTTATAGCCTATGATTGATTATAAACACTAATAACAGAATATACACATATAAGTGCATTCATCATCCATTTTCTGCAGAGATTCCATCAAATCTGAGAGAGACCTAGAGAGAGATCAAGAGATTGAGGAAGGAGACGAACGAAGAGAAACACGGAGATGTGCTAGACATGAAGTACTTCCTGAAACAGATAGTTTCCTGCCATCGTCGCTTCCAAGATTCCATTCTTGACAGTATCTTCATTTATTTCAGTTTTATTTATGAATAGAATTAAAATAGGTGTTGAGATTCGTTGTGTTGAATGTTGAGTTTATGTTTATACTCACCTTCGAATTTTGACTCTTGAGATTAATAAAATTTATTCGATTGTGTTTTTCATTGGGTTGATTGTGATTTCAATTATGTTCTTAATAATTTGGCAACAAAATGACAGGGTGATCTGGGTAAAAATATTCGATTTGGGTTAATGAGAGTTAGGTGAATCGATAGGTGGAGAATTGAATCAAACTGATAGAGTCATATAAAGAGAGATCAAGCATAGTTTCCCGGTAAGTTAATAGGCAATTTTAGAACTAATTTAAGTTTTGGACCAATTGTGGATCAAGAGATCACAATTCCAATAATTTGAATTAGGGATTATTAATTCGGGTTAAGAATTATAACTCGAGAGCGAGTAATTTACCTTAGGACTGCCTAGATCCGTTAATTTAATAATTGCATAATTGGTTAGGTTTTCTTAGTTTCAAATTAAAATCCCCTTTCTCTCCTTTGGTAATTTCTAATTCAATTTTAGATTAGGCTGTGATATTGCTATTTTGTTTACTCTTTGGAACTTTCATTTCTCATATTTGATTATTGATTGATTTAATTTCTGCATTATTTTAATTAATTTTATTGCAACATAGCTGCCATAGATTTTAGGACTAGTTCCCTTCCTTGTGGGATCGACACCTTAGGTATTACGTGAATGACTCGTGCGCTTGTGGTAATTACCAAGGTTATAAATAGTAAAACTTAGCAGGTGTAACCTTAAGGGAACGAGTTTTTGGTGCCATTGTCAGGGAATGCAATTTAGTTCTATAGTTTAAGGCATTAGAGTAGTTTTAATTTTTGTTTTTGTTTCGTTGGTTTTATTTGAGAATCGTCCTCTTACATGAACACAAGAGTTACGAGAGGTTCGATTCGTGCAGTTGAAATGATAGATTTAGATATAATGCAATTAAAACGAACCTTGAGGAAAGCTCGACGAGAGGAAGAAGAAGAGATTGAGAAATGGCTAAGGAATTTCAAAGAAATATGGATCAGGAAGTTAACCCTGGGCGGTAACAACGATGGTTTATTAGACCAGGGTTTAACCCAGTGAACCAAGGAGTGGCTAGACCGCCTGTTTAAGTGGTCTCAATCGAAATTAAGCTAGTCCTCCTGAATATGCTTTAGTAGAATGTCCAATTTTATAGACTAGCAAATGAAGATCTGAATGAACACATCGTCAGTTTCCTTGAGATCTATGATACTTTTCAGTATCACTAAATGTAGGAGGATGCTATTAGGATTGGGTTGTTATCTTTTAAACTTAGGGACATAGCGAAGGCTTGGTACCACTCACTATGTCCCGCTAACATAAGGATGTGGGAGCAACTTCTGTGTGCTTTTCTGGATAAGTACTTCCCTTTAACGAAGACCACAAAGATCATAAAGAAAATTGTCAATTTCCAACAAGGTGACGGGGAGTTGATTTATAAAGCATGAGAGCAGTATAAAGACATGTAGAGGAGATTCCCACAATACAATCTACCAAGGGAATTCCTCCTGGAGACATTCTACAATGGAGTAAATCCACCCACCAGAGGTATGATTGATGCAGCATCAGGAGCATCTTTGATGCGAAAGTCAGTTGATGAAGCAAAGGAGTTAATTGAAGAGATGACGAGTAATAGTTGTTTATGGGCAAGTGAGAGAAGTAAGAAACCTACAACCTTTAGAAAGTAGAAGGGAGTTGTCGCAGTCGATCAGATGACGGGGATGCAAGCTAAGATCGATAATCTGATGTGACAACTTAGTAATATGAAGGCATAATCTTCCGCTCCTGTTAAGGCCATGCAAGCGAAGTGTGAGTTATGTGGTTAAGTAGATTATGACACTGTGGACTGTTACCTGATGAGAGAGGATAACCAAGAGCTAGTGAATTACATAGGGGCACAATTTGGATAAGGAGGGCATAATAACCTTTACTTCAACACATATAATCCCGGGTGGAAGAATCACCCTAAATTTTCCTGGTTAAATAATAATAATGGAGGGCAGTTCAGGACTTAAGGGCAATCAGGTTTCCAGCAAGATAAAGCAAGCTCACTAGAAGCCAAGTTGGACAAAATTCTAGATAATATTGGAACTTTAGATAATGCACAAAAGAAGTTGGAAGATAAATTTGAGCAAGTCACTAAGAGTCACGCGTTTTCCATTCACAATTTAGAGGCCCAAGTGAGTCAACTAACAAATGTCTTTTCTATGCAGAATTTTGAAAATATTCCTAACACTTCAGGATCAAAATCAAGGGAGCAATTAAAAGCTATCACACTTCGAAGTGGGAAGGAGATTGAATCACCCATAAGAAAAATAAAGGAGCCTATTAAGCCGGTCGAGAAAGATCACGAAAAGGAGAAGAAAGTGGACATAAGTGAGTATTCACCTTATGTTGCAGCTCCACCGTACCAACCTAAGATCCCTTTCCCTCAACGATCTCAAAAGAAGAAGTTAGATGATCAATTTGCAAAGTTTTTTGAGAAGTTAAGGACACTATAGATAAATCTCTCATTTGTTGAGGCATTTGAACATATGCCTAAATACGCAAAATTTTTAAAGGACATTTTATTAAATAAGCAAACTTCGGAAGACAATCAGATGGTAGCCCTAACTAGTACTTGTAGCTCTATAATCACCAGCCAAATGCCTTCAAAATTAAAAGATCCAGGAAGTTTCACAATACCTTGTGTTGTTGATGAACTAGAATTTAAGAAGTGTTTGTGTGATCTAGGAGCTAGCATCAATCTTATGCCTTTATCAATATTCAGAAAGTTGGGACTTGGAGAGGTTAAGCCTACATCAATGTTAATTCAGTTGGCTGATCAATCCATTGAAAGGTCGTTGGAAATAGTGGAACATGTTTTGATGCGAGTAGATAAATTCATTATTCTCATGGAATTTATGGTTCTAGATTTTAAAGAGGATAAAAATTGTCCATTGATCTTAGGTTGACTATTTATGAACACCGGAAAGGCCATAATTAATGTTCATGAAGGTAAATTGACACTTCGAATAGGTGAAGATCAGGTTGAATTCAATATGAATAAGGCCTTAAAGAATCCAACGAGTAGAGCATACATGAGAGTTGAAATCACATATCAAAGTTTGCGAGTATTTCAGTTTTATTTATGTACAGAATTGACATAGGTGTTGAGATTCGTTGTGTTGAATGTTGAGTTTATGTTTATACTCACCTTCAGATTTTGACTCTTGAGATTAATAAAATTTATTTGATTCTGTTTTCTATTAAGTTGATTGTGACTTCAATTCTATTCTTAATAATTCGGCAACAAACTGAGAGAGTGAGCTGGGTTCATTGATTTGGGCTAATGAGAGTTAGATGAATCGATAGGTAGAAAATTAAATCAAACTAGTAAAGTTATGTAGCGAGAGATTGAGCGTAGATTCTCGGTAGGTTAATAGGTAATTTTAGAACTAATTTAGGTTTTGAACGAATTGCGGATCGAGAGATCGTAATTCCCATAATTTGAATTAGGGATTAGTAATTAGGGTTAAGAATTATAACTCGAGACAGAGCAATTCACCCTAGGATTGCATAGACTTGTTAATTCAATAATTGCATAATTGGTTAGGTTTTCTTAGTTTTGAATAAAATCCCCTTTCTCTCTCATAGTAATTTCTAGGTCGATTTTGGGTTGGGCTGTGATATTGCTATTTTGTTTACTCTTTAGCACTTTCATTTCTCATATTTGATTATTGATTGATTTAATTTCTACATTAGTTGGTTAATTAGGTTTATTGCAAACTTAGCTGCCTTAGATTTTAGGACTAGTTCCTTTCCTCGTGGGATCGACACCTTAGGTACTACGCTGACGATCCATGCGCTTGCAGTAATTACCAAAGTTATAAATAGTAAAACTTAGTGCATGTAATCTTGAGCGAACATCAATATTTGCTGACATGACAGAGGATATAATGGAGGTGTTTATGGATGACTTTTCAGTCTTTGGAGATTCCCTTGATTCAGGTCTAACTAATTTGGATAAAGTTCTTCAAAGATGTGAAGAATCACACTTAGTACTGAATTGGGAGAAATGTCACTTCATGGTTCAAGAAGGAATCATTCTTGGATATAAGATCTCACATCAAGGATTCAAACTTGACAGAGCAAAAATGGACGTAATAGAAGAACTTCCACCCCCAAGCAATGTCAAAGGAGTGCGGGGATTTTTAAGCCATGTAAGATTCTACTGATAGTTCATCAAGGATTTTTTTGCAAATTGCACGACCTTTGACCAACCTCTTAATTAAAGGTATTCCCTTCGTCTTTGATGATAAGTGTATGTATACATTCAACACTTTAAAAGAGGCATTAATATTAGCGCTAATTCTATCACCACCAGACTGGACACTTCTGTTTAAAGTTATGTGCAATGCGAGTGACCAAGCCATAGGTTGCGTGTTGGGCCAAAGGAAAGATAAAAAATTACATACAATCTACTATGCCAGTAAAACTCTTGCAGGACCCCAACTTAACTACACCACTATAGAAAAGGAATTATTCACAGTAGTGTACGTATGTGATAAGTTCCGACAATACTAGTTGGGTTCAAAGGAAATTGTATTCACCGACCATGTAGCACTAAAATACCTTTTCAATAAGAAGGATGCAAAAATAAGGCTCATTAGATAGGTGTTACTTTTGCAAGAATTTGATTTGGAGGTGAGAGATAAAAAGGGAGCAGAGAATGTGGTTGCATACCACTTATCCAGACTTGAGGGAGGGGAATGCAAGCTAAGTAAGGATATTAACGAAAATTTTTCGGATAAAACTCTTATGTTGCTCGAGAGCTTAACTACTCCATGGTTTACAAATATCACTAATTATTTTGACAGTTGTAAATTCCCTTTAGATCTCTCGTACCAATAGAGGAAGAAATTTTTGTATGATTGTAATCGATACATATAGGATGAGCCAACCTTACATATAGTCTGTGTAGATGGATTAAAACGTTGTGTTCCAGATGAGGAAATGTTAGACATCCTTAATCAATGTCATGAAGGGCAGTATGCTGGGCATTATGGGGCTAACAAAACGATAGCTCAAATACTAGAGTGTGGATTTTACTGGCTGCAGTTGTTTAAGGACGAATAGATCTATGTGGCACAATGCGATCGATGTCAAAGGATAGGTAACATTTCCAAGAGGGACGAAACGCTGTTATCTAATATTCAAAAGGTAGAGGTCTTCGATGTCCTGGGCATTGATTTTATGGGTCCATTCCTATCGTCAATGGGAAACATGTACATTCTAGTGGGAGTCGATAATGTTTAATATTAGGTTGAAGCGATAGCATCTCCAACTAATGATGAGAAGGTTGTCTAAAAGTCCATTAAACGGTTATTTAACTAGTTTGGAGTGACACGTACAATAATAAGTGATGGAGGCACACATTTTTGTAACAAATCTTTTGATGCTCTTCTAAAATGATATGGAGTGCATCACCGAGTTGCTAAACCTTACCATCCGCAGACTTGGTCATTTTAGATAAGGCTTGGTCATTTTAGAATTATTAATTTGTGTGTACAATTGAAAATGCCTTCCTAGCTAAAAGATCAAGCTAAGGACCCTAAACCAGCAAATTTAGATTTTGTTTGAAAAAGTTAGGGATAGTTAGATTAGTTTCGATAAATTACGTGTGAGGCATGCGAATTGCCACCTTCGACACCGTCACCACCTCCATCCCCTTGAGATTTTTGTTTAACCTAAATTAAATTTTCTTTCCCACATTAGCCTTCAGTTATATTTTGTCTTTATGTTTATTTTTATTATTCATTTTATCTATTCTTTGTTACTTTAATTTTTGTCTTTCCCCTTTATTTATGTGCTTGCATGTACCTTTTTCTCATATAGACGACAATGTGTTATTCAAGTGTGGGGAGGGATTGTGTGTTTTATTTTAGGAATATGATTTTGCATGCTGTATGATAGTGTTAGGTTACATTGTGTGAAGTGTGTGAATGTGTCAATGGCTGATTGGGTGAAATTCATTTAATTTTGGACATAGTCTATTAGGTTTTGAACGATCATTAACCTACAAAATTAGTGAATTAGGGGGCCTTTAGATGACTATACAACATAATTAGGACTTAGTGTAAATTTAGCACCCTTTAGATTGTCACATTTATTCATAATTTGAGGTCTTTTAGGTTGGGTAGCCTAACCAACATTTTCATGGAAATGAATAACCAAAAGCAACAAGGTAGGTAATAAAAAATGTTTTGTTTAGTAAATCACTATTCTGCTATCCTTCGGTTATGAATAGAGCTAGTAACCAGTTGAAAATGAGATATAGTTGAGTAACCAGAACGACACGCATCACAAATGTTTGCCTTCGTGTAAAAAGGCTATAATGACGTTTCGGTCAAGCTGTTTAATAAATAACCTAATTAAGTAACCGGATCGACATTCATCACAAATGTTTACCTCAGAGTAAAAGACTAAGTCTAGGGAAAATAAAAAAAATGTATTTTAATAAAATCCTATCGAACTTATAATACACTTGAATTTTAATGAAAATTTTACTTAGGAACAGTTACAAAGTCTGATGGACCGAAAAATTATTAATTTGTGTGTACAATTGAAAAGGATAAATAAATTAACACTGAGGTCTCGATTAAGTTGTATATTTAATTCAAGCCCCTAGACACGTTTTTTTTAATGGTTTGACATAATTGAAGGATTGTGTTCTAGATTAAATTTATTTTATGAAGTCAGAGCCATTGCCTCATTATTGCATTGCGTGTTATGTGTTTTTATGTGTTTTTTTGTTTTGTTTGCTTAAGAACAAGCAAACATTTAAGAGTGGGGATATTGATTATTGTGTAATTGCATGTGTTTTAGGGTTGAATTTGTTATTTATTTAGTGAGAATTTGAGTGGTGTGTGCACATTTAGGGTGTAATTATGTTAGTTTATGTTTTTTAGTGTCTTCCATACTTTACCTACAAAATTCCCTAGAAAGATGGCCCATTCGAACCTCTAGGTTGTGAATAGAAGACTTGTAATCTTTTGTTACTCGCTCAAACTTCTCTTCCAATCTCTTCTGGGTCTCTTCCATATCCATAAGCTTATCCATAATTTTTTCTAACTTGGAATCCCATGAACTGGATTCATCTTGCTAAAATCCAAATAAGTCTTGATGTCTAATGGGAATCCTTTCATTTTTAGACTAATAGAAATCTAGGTAGTTCTGCCACCCCGAAGTGTACATGTTCAAATAAGGATGATGATTTCCTCAACTAAATTGGGGCTCATTAAAATCCGCAAGAGCCATTTGTTCCCTGTAATATATATCCTCTATAATTGTTCTTTCTTTCTCTTTTTGGCATTTAACTATTGAGATTCCCCATTGTTATAGGGTGATATCCAAGTTGATATTTCGTCTACTTTATGCCCAGCTTCTCTCTCTCTCTTTTTTTACAAAAGATAGTGAAATAGTCTTAGACTATACAATTAAACTAATATACGTCTCCCTGACAACAGCACCAAAAACTTGATCGTGTCATTTGAGCTTTAAAATTTATAAGCCCTCAAATACTGCAAGCGTACGAGTCATGATTGTAATATAAAGGGTGTCAATCCTACGAAGAGGGGTACTAATATATTTAAAACTCAAAATAAACAATTTACGGAAAGCAATCATAAGAATTGAATTCAATCACTTAATTCCGATGTTAAACATAAACGAATCAACAATTGAGCAATATGCAATCACAGTAGAAATGAACCTAAAGGATTTAACAATTTATGAAAAAGGAGATTTTACTTACCATTAATGCTAACCTAGTCGATTGTGTATCAATGGAGTGTTAGTTCTAGACTATCTTAGGGATGATTACTCTCTCTCGAGTTATAACCATTAAATCCTAATCAAATTATTGAATTTGCAATATCTCAATTCACAAATTATCTAAAACCTATTTAGATCTGAAGCACTCTAATAAATTATTAGACCATCACATGGGATCTCTCTCTGCACAATTACCAATATGATTTATTATAGTTTCTATTAAATTACCTAACTATCATTAATCCGATTTAATCATTTTTCATTCAGTTCAACCTCTCAGTTTATTATAGAATTATGCAAAAATGTAATTAAATCACGACATTCATCCAAATAATAGAATCAACTAAATTATCATTAAGTCAAAATAAAATCCTAAAGGAGAATTTAGAACATCATCAATATTCCAAATCCTATCATCATACTTTCCATCTCAATTCTATACATAAATAAAATTGAAACGAAAAAGGAAATACAACTTGAAATAGATGATGGAAGCCAGTGACGTCAGAAACCTCCTGATCCAGGAAGCACGTCGAGTCAGCTTTATCTTTTTCTCTCTCGGCATTCTCGCTTAAATTCTTTCTCTTCCTTCTTCTCTTTCTCTCTCTCGGCATTCTCACTTAGAGTTTCAATAGTGACTGTACAGAAGCTCCTCTTTCTCTCCTCTTTTTATATCCCCTTGTGTTTTGGGTATCCTAGGTTTTTCGGGGTCCGAAAGGTCCAAAAACTACCTTAAAACTTGATGTTTGTGAGTGTCTATGTGACATCTCATTTCCATACTAAAGGTTAGAGTCCTAGATTTTGGTAATTGAGAAAATAGTAGTGAGAGATTAGAAGACAGTGCATTTCATACCCATGCAAAATTTTGGCATACATATATTTGAATTTGAATTTGAATTTTTGCACACATTACAATGACTGTATATGCACTCATTTGACATTTCCGGGTATAATTGTTTATAAATGTTATTATATTGAGAATTGTAGTTTTTATATGTTGAAAATTTGATTTGGAGAGTGTATTTAGTGATTTAGAATTTTAGTGAAAATTTAGGAAATTTCTGAAGTTTTTGGTTATTTTTAGATTAGGAAAAATGCCAAGTGGCAAGACTATTGATAAATGGTAATAGAATTAATTGTCAAACGATAGTGAAAATTTTGATAAATGAATATAGGATTTAGTGACATGTGTAGACAACTGGAGTAGAAATTTGAATCAAATGGATTAGTTATTAAAGGAAGGACAAATGGAACCATGAGAAAGCGACCTATGGCAAGTGACATGTGTCACTTGCCACACCACTTATACCCCACGATTCTTTCTAAATGAGAGACCAACTCATTTGGTCGTTCACTTGTTACTTTGCCACACCATCGTGAATGCTTCTTTTTGTTAGTAGTGTACCCTAGGCCAATAGATATTTGTGATTCATGTATTAACATTATGACTTGTTAATAATATATTATG
>JANZXR010000172.1:33014621-33044220 GCA_027575705.1 Erythroxylum echinodendron | reverse complement strand
CCCTACAAAAATCTTGTTCTTTTAATTCTAACTAACACCATAAACTTTCTAACTTAGTCTTAATTTCTCCTTTTAATTTCCATCAATCTAGAAATAAATTCCTCCACCCATAAACATTCTAATTAAATCCTAACCAAAAAAAATTAATCAAATTAAACCTCAAAATAAACTAAATACATGCTTATTAGTAAGAAAAGAATAGGGGTCCAACATTTATTCTCTGGCCATCTCCTTCATTATCTTAGCATTTTTTGCAATTGTTTTGTTAGTGTCTGAGAGTGCGATGAGTACCTTCTCCTAACCAGCTTCTTCTTCCTCTTTAGGTTCTATATTTATGGACTGCTCCACTTATTGTTGTCATGGTGTTGAACTGGAACTAGCTTGTCCTAACTTATTTTTGACATGATATTATAGTGAATATCTCAGTGTCCAATACCATAGCCTTCTAAAATCTCAGCTCTCATCAAGTTATGAATATTAAAGAATTTAAGGAAACAATCAATTATCCCTTCATAATTAACACCATAATAAGCAGCAATAGCTGCAACTAAGTAACCCATGCCAAGCTTATTACTTCTCTCTTTTGGAGTGGCAATAAGAGTGTTGAAAATATAGGTTAAGGTACATACTTAGATGATGTGATCCATGCATCAGAAAATGAAAAATTCTTTAACTGAACATTTGTTGCTTTCACTCTTGTCAAACACAAGTTGATACATGAATTTGTGTAATAAAAATGTTCATGACTCTTGATAATATTATTATAGGCATTTTGGGTATTGAAGTCATCCAACCAAGTTTGTTGCGCCCAACATCTCTTGGCATGGAATTTTTTATTTTGATCCACGATGGTTGATTATAGGAATCCACCAATCTCACACAATATTTCGTAATTAAGCACATATGGTCAACCCTACAACTGAAGACATAATTCTTTAGGGTAATTGCAAGAATTTATCCCAATGAATTCTACTATCTAGGTTGTCCACCTTCTCTCTCAAACCTTTCTTTCTAAAATATCAAAGTCAAAGTATCTTAGCACTACAATGGTTTTAGAATGAAGAGTGCTAAAATAGTTACCTTCCACTTCTGAGTAAATAAAAAATGCTCTCTATACTCCTTTGCCCGGTTCCGTTCTCTATATCCTGGCACTTAGACTTTTCCTTTCATTGGGACATGTTTGACCATCTGCTTAATTCATGAACCCATTAGGAGTGAGAGATTTGCGAAACATTTAGAGGGAGAGAGAGACTTAAGGTGGTTATAGAGAGAAGTGATAAGAAATTAAGTTCTTGAGGTTACAGAGAGGGAGTCAAAGTGAAAGTGAAATATGTAGGAACAAAGAGGTAAGGTGTAAATATATAGGGTAAGAAAGGAAGAACGGACAAAATTTGAAAGAAAATTAGCCAAAAACATGCAGGCCAATCTTGCCCCACCACAAGCCATGATCTTGGCCCTGCTAAATATCTGCAAAATTTTTTGATTTTTCATCTTTGCCTCCTTTCACCTCCTAGATCCTTCCTTAATTTTTTGTTTGCTTTATCACGACATTGTGCTTTCCTTCCATAACATTCTTGATCGCCTTTTTTCAATGTGCATAAGTTCTAATTAATAACTGCAATAATCTATAAGCATACGGGTTGTTCAAACAGTACTGTCAATCCTACGAGGAGGGATAACCTAATTCTAAAATCTAAGGCCAAAATAATTAACAATAATTCAAAATGTAACAAAACTAAGGCAAGAACTAAATTCAATCATGCATCTCAATTCCAATAATTAATTACGAAAATATTAACAAATCATAATTACAACCACTCTCCAGAATCAACCTAAAGGAACTATCAATTAAGACAAAAGGGAATTTTTACCTATCTTTAACGCTAACCTAATTGATCACGAATTATTGGATTATTGGTCTTAGATGATCTTATGGTTGATTACTCTCTCTCTGTAGCACCCCAATCTTATAGGGCATATTCTCGAACCTACCGTCGATATTTGAGAACATACTCTATAAGGATGGCATGTTAGGACAGTCAGTCAAACTCATTACAAAAATTTTCATGCAGCATATGCATTTTTAGAAAACAAAGAATCATTCTTGCCCCATTTTATTCAAAAACACTTTCAGTCACCAATTTTACAACAATTAACACATTATCATATATTCCAATAATCAACCAGGCCCAATACAGAACATTTCCAGTTATACAGTCATTACAATTTTCAACTCACATAAATGTTGTACGATATTTTCAAAATATAATTTTAAAATACAAAAGAAAGACTATAGACAAATGCAGGTACATTTGATCCCAGCCTCTAACTCTTATCCGAATACAATGGTTAGACTCTAGTTGGTCTAACTAGTAACTCCACTAAGCCTGGAAAAAATTGCAATTTTGTGGTGAGTTTGTGAACTCAGTGACTGAACCATCATCGATGTGCTCAATGATGTCAGGACACAAATATTACAAGAAATAACCAAATTCACATGTATATCATATTATTTAGAATCAATTCTCATTTAACACATCTTCCAATTGTGTATAACAACTCTCAATATATACATATTTTGATAAACACATTATGAATACAAACACTTCATATAATCATTTCAGAATAATCTAATCATTCATCTTGATCATTCATCTCATCAACATGTATACAAACGTTGTACATCATTATATTAACATAATTAAATAACTTTTCACAACTATTTATATAATACATGTAAAAATGTATCATGACTACTTTTCATTACTACAGATATCATGACTACTTTTAATTAGTGTATATAAGCAAACTCAGTATATGGCACCATCACTCAAAGATAAGTATAGATGCAAAATGAATACTCTTAACTATTTCACTCAATTCTCTTAAGTGTTTCATGGTTAGCGTTTCACTCAAACTTCCTATAGGAAACTATACTACCATAGGCTTGTTAATACACCAATTCTCCTTTATAATGATTGCACGCATAAATGGATCAAAAGAACTTGCTTAGGGTTGTAATGTGTTAAGTGTTATGGTGGGTAAAATAAGGTAAAGGATTTAACACAAGCATTCGTAAAGTAATAAGTGAACAAAGGGATAATAGAAAATAATTCTGAGATACACAAATGTACATCTACTACTACTCCGCACTTATTAATGCTACAAAAATGTTCTTACTTTTTCATTTTTTATTCATTTTTGTTTTATTTTTAATACATGGAGTAAATAATGAATAAAATAGCAACTAAGTATAATGTGATTTAAGAGCAGGAGTAACACTCAACTCATCTCGAAAATAAAAAATTGTAGCACAAATCCCAGCTAATGCATTACTTAATAGGTTAATGGAGTTTTGGGTTTTAAAACTTAAGGTGTATTCAATAAACAAAATGGTTAAGGCTCAACAGGGGTAGCAAGGGATAATAAAAGGTACATCCTTTATTCCAACGGTTAACACAAAAAGGGCCTTAATCATCTATGTTAAGCATGCATCCATTAGACTCAAATCAATTCAAAGCAAGTTCTGAAGGTAATAACCTGATTAAGCATCACACAAGCAAAGAAATGAAATGATTATAGATGGAGTCATATAGGCTCAATCCTTATATTGGCTCAAATGAAAATTCATTATGCATCTCTACCCTACCTCATTGCTCAAGTGTCAAATTGTGAGTAAGTTTATGCAACTAAATACTTTTCATCACTAAACATGGTTCGCTCTCTACTCAAGTAACCTAATCCAAGTTCAAGCATGCATTCAATCTCATTCTAACTGGCATGACAGAATCTCATGACAAAACAAATCAAAATTATTCAAGTGTTATTCCATTGCTTAACATAAAACAATATAATATGCCTAAAACATGCACCTTATTTAACAAAATGCAAATAGTAAATAAAACAAACTAAAACAATGCAATTGACAAAAAAAATGTCACCTCCCAACACTTAAAGAACACATTGTCCTCAATATGACAAGGCAACCACAAAATAAGGTAAAATGATGTCAAACCAAATAAAAAGACATCATACTAAACAAAAGATAAAACAACTAACAGAGTAATTAAAACATTGTCAAAAGTTTAGGGTAAGAGAGCATATGGAGATTGTGGCGGCGAAGGTGTTGGAAAAGGGACTTTAATATTATTCTTCTAGATAAACTTGAGGAATTTCTTCTTCATATACCACTGCTCATTATACACTTGTCTCATCTAGGTGCCGAGCTCATTAATTTGCAACATCATATGTTGATGATTAAAGGTCATCTGGTTGAGGATTTGCTAGAATCTATCAAAATCTACTATAGCAGTTTGTTCCTCTTCCACTACTTCTTCATGTGGCTCTAAGGGTGCCCGAGATGTGGATGGTCATGAAGTGGCTGCATCCTTGCCCTTCCTATTCTTAACGACTATATACGTCTGAGGATTTCAGAGCTCTATAGAATGAGGCTCCAAAATTTTAGAGCGTATTAAATAAGGGATATGAAAAACATCATTTCTAGTCATACGCACACTATCCACATCAAGGTTGTAAAATAAAGTCAAAGTAGTAACAATGTATGACATGCCAAATAAGAGCTCTTTTTATTAACATAACTCACAATAGATTAAAAAATCTAATAAGGGTATTTATTTTGATTTTTTGATCCATACACCAAAGGAAGAAAAGTTACTTAGTTGAACATTTATTACTTTCATTTTTGTTAAAAGCCATTAAGCACATGAACTTATGAAGAAGTAATTACTCCATACTATGAATTGAAGTATTTGGTGCATTCCTAGAGTTAAAATTGGTTTCACCCATAAAAATCGTCGTGAAAAACTTTAGTGTTTAATAAATCGAAATGTGCGTGAATGAAAATATAATCAAGTTTATAAAGATGGCCACCAATCCTAAGCCAAAATGTATCCATTTGAGGATTGCACACAGTGGTGAAAAATTTGACAGTCATCATAGGATATATTGACACATCACATCCAGTTAACCTACCCCAACCAATTTTAGTAGCCAATCTCTCAATGTTTCACCTTAATCCTAGATTTTCTAACAGTTCAAAATCAAAGTATCTAGGAGGCATTAAGTCTCTATCTTTAAAGTCCCAAAATCTTATCCCTTCATTTTTTGAATAAATAAGGAATGAGGCATCAAAAGTGGTCGTCATATCTGGTTTACCTTCTCTAGAGACTTGAAGGCATAGTTCATCATTTGGTTTTCAGGTGACTTGCTTCTTTGGAGCCATTGGATGATAAAAATCTGCAAAAATAAGGAAGAGAGAGGTTAGCACTTTTTTTAGAGAGAAAAAGAGAAAATCTTACCAAATCTTTGGATTCTTAAATGATTAATGTGAAATAAGTGTAAAGGATTGAAGAGTGATGGAAGAATTAAAGAAAACTCCAAGATTTGATTGTAAGATGAAGTTTTTGAGAAGTTTGGAGATTGAGTGTCGTGATTTTGAGAGAGTGTGTGTGTGAAAAATTGAAGAATGAAGAAAGAAGAAGAAGAGGGGGAAATATAAAAATTTTTTAGGCAAGGCTTCCCACGATCGTGGGAATCCTTATCATTCCCACGATCGTGGGTTAACTATCTAGAAACTTTCTAGAGAACCTTCCCACAGTTGTGGGAAACTTACCAAGTCCCACAGTCGTGGGTATTCCAATCTCTCTAACTTCTTACACCTCTTCTAAGCTTAGCATGCATTCTCTACATTCACGCAGCCTACAAACACATCCAAATCATCTAACCAACAAGAAATTTGAAAAGAAAATAAGTTAAACAAAATCCAAATAAACACCAAACACATTCAAATCAAACATAATCACAACTAAATAAATCAAACAAAAAAGTAATCAAGAAACAATCAAAGGAAACTAAAATTCCATCAGTTGCTTTTCTTTTAACGTTGGTAGCTCGACGCTCTCCTTGTGCATAAGGTGTTTAAAATGAACGGTCCAATAGTAGTGCAGTCATTGATCTCAAAATCTGCATATGAGTTACCATGTTAGGGATTCTACCTTCCTTGTGATTCTCCTTCCTTCACCTTCTCCTACATGATCGTTTCTTTCTGAATGCATTTCCAAGATCCTCAATATCTTCCCACTGTCCTTAAGGTTTGGTTTCCTTGATATTAGTTGGAGGTAGAGGAGAATTGTCATCTTTCTTTGACACTTTGAAGGTTATTTGCTGCTCTCCTACCCTTAAAGTTGGTTTACCCCCATCAACGTCAATTATTGAGCGAGCAATGGCCAAGAATGGCCTTCCAAGGACTATAGGGGTTTCCCCATCTTCTCTAGTATCCAATATATAAAAATATATGGGAATGATAAATTTATCGATTTGTACTTACACATTCTTAATAATCCCCTTCGATTGATAAACTATTATATCTACTGTTTTTACTAGTATCTTTGTGGGTTCTAACTCTCCTAACCCTAACTTTTGACTAATGGTAAAGGGAACCATATTGATACTTTCTCCCAAACCCACGAATGCCTTGTCTATGTTGACTCTATTGATACTGCAATGAATGTAAAAATCCCTAGGTCCTCTTTTTTATGTGCTATGTTAGCGTTTTTTTCTACTATGTGCTCCTTAACCTTCTTCTTGACTTATTCCTTTAGTGTAAGCCTTGTTTGTAGTTGTTTCGTTATGTCCTCAACCTTGTTTGATTCAACCTCCTTAAAATTTCTTATTGCCTTACTTGAACTTTACTTTCGCTGAGCCAGAATAGGGTATGGAATTGCAGGTTAAGGCTTCTTGATTGGCTCAATTATGAGCTCACTTAGAAGGAATTCCATAATTACTTGTCTTTCTCCCTTGTCTTCGTCTTACATGTTTAAGCTTCTTTTCCTGAGTCTAAGTGATGGGCATGATCCATTCTTTTGGGTTAGACTCTGTATTGCTTGGTAGACTACCTGCACTTCTAGAAGACAATGCATTAGCAAGTTGACCTACTTCAACCTCCAAGTTATGGATGGATGAGGCATGGTTCTTCAAAATCTGATCAAACGTTACCTCCATTCTCTTTTGACTTTCCTCTTGGCTGGCAAACATCATCTTCTGGTTCTCTCCTTGAGTTACTATTTTGGACCCAAAACATCCATCAATTTGTCCATTTTGCTCTCCATAGATCCAATTTGATCTTGCTAAAATCTAAGAGGTCCTTGCGGTCTTGCTTGGCCACCTGTATTATTAGTACTTAAAGAAAAATTTGGATAGTTTTTCCACCCTAGATTGTTAGTGTTTGAGTAAGGATTATTACCTTTTTTATCTGGACTAAGCAATTTACCTGTTTTGTATCACTGGCTCCAAACAAAAAACATTCAACTGAGCTATAGTTATTTTTCCCACATAACTCACACTGTACTTGCATCGCTTTAGCCGTAGATGAAGATGCTCCTTGCATGTTGCTTATACTAATCAATTATGATCTGTGCTTGAAAAACAACAATAAAGTCAATCGGAATCATATCTTTTTGTTCTTTTTGCCCCTGCCTGCTCCTCTCACTTGACCACATGCAACTATTGCTTGCTAATTCTTCCAGAAGCTTATGAGCCACATCAATAATCTTTCTTATCAAATAACCTCTAATAACTGCATCTATTGTTTCTCTCATGCTCTAATTTACACCATTGTAGAATGTCTGCAAAAAGAACTCCCTCAAAAGGTTACGGTGAGGACAACTTATCTGTAATTATTTAAACCTCTCATAGGCTTCATATAGAGACTTCCCATCACTTTGTTGAAATGTTGTGATCTCCTTTATGGTTCTTGTTGTCTTGTTCAATGGGAAGTATTTCATGAGAAAGGCTTGGGCTAGCTGCTCCCAAGTAACGATCTACCTTGAATTTAACAAATTGTACCACACCTTCACCCGATCTCTCAAAGTGAAAGAAAATAGTCGCAACTTTATGGCATCATTGAACATTCTATTAAATCAGAAGGTATTGCAAATCTCTAAAAAATTTACAATATGGGCATTAGGATCTTTGTTAGCCCATAAAATTGTAAACTATTTTGAAGTATGTTAAGGAGTGCTAACTTGATCTCGAAATTATTAGGTTGAATTGCTAGCCTTACAATTCCTTGAGGACTAAATCCTGGCCTCATAAAGTCCATCAATGTCTTTTTACCTACTCCTTGCTCTCCTTCCTCAGCCATATTTCTTTATATAATATCTCAATGACTCACTCTTTTTAACTCTTATTCGTGTCTTGTGATATTGGATAACTCTTTGTTGCTAATTTCTGTCAATCTTCGGGTGCTCCTTATGTTCATGCACCTATAAATACACAAAAAAAGTATTAAAAACTATTAAATCAAATTAATCTAAACTGAATAAGATGCTAAATAAACAATCCTCATCAATGACACCAAAAACTTGTTGATTGGAAAATAGAATCCTAGTTTTACGCTCAAAACTACAAATATACGGGTCGTGACTTGTAGTAATAAGCAGATATCGATCCCACAAAGATTGTGTTTAGGAACAACTACATTCAAATTGATCTTTGTTTAAGAACCAAATTTTTTATAAAAATAATTAAACAACTAACAAAACACAAATGATATCTCAAAATTGCAAAACTTGGAATTCAAGATTCTCATAACTAGAGATCACCTTTTCCCTATCTTGTCTCTCCCTTATTTTCTTAATTGAATTATACCTCACCTAAGATGTCCTAATGTATTATCTACCCTCTCTCAAGGTAGAATTAATTTTCCCTAGCCAAATTAAATGGTGATGATTAAGCAATCTCTCAATCTACAAAATCAATCGACTAATTTAACTAATTATGAAGTTAATCCTATGCTGATCAATTAAATTAGCCAAAATCTCATTTTCAACTAATCAATTAACTTGATGAATGTATGTTTATAGAACGCCAATTCTTATTGTACATTCCTACACAAATTACCCAACTCAATCTCTCAAAATAGTGCAAGTTATATATTCAACATTCATCAAAAACATCTATCATTCAAATCAACAAAATAAGAGTTCAACAAGAAGTTCAAAAGTAATCTCTACAAATAAATTAGCTAGTCATGATGTCCATAATATCCCCAACAATCAAATAATTCATCATACAAATGGTAGGAGAGAAAAAACAAACATAAACTAAATGAGTCAAACTCCACCTCTTTTTGGCCCAAATCTAGCAAATCTGGTTTTGGTATGCTCTTTTCCCATTTGTGGATGAAAAACCTTGAATATCTACCTCTCCCGAAGCTCTAAACCTGCGTTTTTACTCAAGGAGGAAAGTTTCTCATAAAGCTCTCTCGTCCATAGGGGTTTTAAACCTTTTATAGTCCAGAAAATCTAAAAAATAAGTGAATCCTGAGTATATCTTCAGATTAGGCATCCCATGATCGTGGGAATTGGCATGAAACCCACGATCATGAAACACACAACTGTAGGTTTTTACATTATAATTCCTCCTCTTCTCTTCGCCTCTCTTGGTCTCTTTCTCAATTGAAAATGTTGCCAATGTGGGAACTAGCATGAAACCCATGACCATGAAACCCACGACCGTGGGTTCTTGTATTATAATTCCTCCTCTTCTCTTCTCCTCTCTTGGTCTCTATCTCAATTGCAAATGTTTCCAACCCCTATTCCTACATCAAAATGATCAATTCTTACCCTAAATAAATAACAAACATAAAAGAACACAATAAAGATCAAATTAAGCAAAATGATACAAAATAAATCATAAAACACAATAATAATAACCTATTATGCAAGAAACACATGCCAAATACTTAGAAAAAGAGACACTAATGCAGAACTATCACTAGGAAGGTTCCTCGCATTTAAGGTCGATAATGCATCTGCTAATTGGCTCATTTGGACTTCTAGGTTGTGCATGGAAGAGGCGAGATTCTTTGTTACTTGCTCGAATTTGCCTTCAAGCCTCTTATGATCATCTTCCATGCCTCCAATCTTATTTAAAATATTTTCCAATTTAGCCTCTATGGAATTTGGTTTTTCTTATTGGAATCCTAAAGGCCTTTCAGGTCAGAATTGACCTCCCGTATTGTTCGACCAAAAAAAGTTAGGGTGATTCTTCCACACAAAAATGTAAGTGTTTGAGTAAGGGTTATTTCCCCCCTCATCAACTATATTCACTTGTATGTAATTCTCTTGTTATAATTTATGACCCTTTCATCAGGAAGTAATCAATGTTATCGTGGTCTAATTGCCCACACAACTCACATTTTAGTTGAACAACTTTCACAGGAGCTGAGGAAGAGGCCTTCATATTGTATAGCTATAAGGTTAGATTGTTTATCTTTGCTACAATTTCAATGATTGAGTCCACAACTAAAGCTCGTTGTTTCTCAAGAAGGGTTATATGTTATCTACCCCTATCGTTTATCCAAAAACAATTATTTCTAGCTATTTCTTCTAACAACTCCTCAACTTCGTCCACCGTCTTCCTTATCAACGATCCTCTTGATGTTCCATCAATTGTGCCTCGTGTGGGTGGGTTCACTCCATTACGGAAGGTTTGTAAAAGGAATTCTTTAAGTAAATTATAGTGCGGACAACTCCTTTGCAAGTCCTTGTATCTGTCCGACGCCTTATAAAGTGATTCCTTATCACTCTGCTGAAAGTTAGAAATCTCTTTTGTTATCTTTGTGGTTTTGGTTAGGGGGAAGTATTTTCCTAAAAATGCACGTATCAATTTCTCCCACGTTATGATATTTATAGGATTGAGAGAGCGATACCATGCTTTCGCTTTATCCCTTAATGTAAAGAAGAAAAGTCTCATTTTAACAGTGCCTTCCGACATTTGATGATATTTGAAGGTATCACATATCTCAAGGAAGTTCACAATATATGCATTAGGATCCTATTTAGTTAATCTATAAAATTGTATGTTTTTTTGCAATATGTTTAGTATAGTAGGTTTTATTTCAAATGTTGTTGTTTGGACAGGTGGCCTTGTGACCTAACCCTAGTTAGTTCTTAAGCTTCCTAATAAACAATCGGGTCTTACACTAGATCTCTCTTCATATAAAAACTGATTTGATTAATAATGTGGTCTATTGGATTGACTAAATCTAATGAATCCTACCTAATTATTTTGCATTTGGTTTACTCTCTCAATTTCTTATCGAAGCATGAAGTTACAATAATTAATCACAGTACCCAATGGGATTAACATGAAAATAGCTAGATTAACATTAAATCAAGTCAAAATCCCTAAAGAAAAGTTAGAACATTATAATCAATCCTAAATCCATTGTCATAAATCCATCTCAATCTTATACATTTAAATGAACGAAAATGAAAGATGGAAAGAAGAAATAAAGTTGGAAAGATAGAGGTTGAAGCAGTAAGATAGGTTTTCTACCTTGCTCTTCCCTTTCTTTCTTTATCTTCTTCTTCTTCATGGAGTTTTCCAAAAATGGCAGAGATCCTTTTAGGGTTCTTTTCTTTTCTTTATATACTCTTTTCTATTCTAAGCAAACCTAGGATTTTTTCAAGTCCGAAAAGTCCCTCAAAAACTTGAATACAGAAGGTCGTTCAGGTCTGTTGTCATGTAGGCCACAATAATGGCATTTGATTTCCCTTTCTGTTATGAATGTGGCACTCGATTTCCCTTTCTGTAATGATCGAGGAAAACTAGCCACGATCTTGGCCCTTCCTCCATGCTTCTATTATGATAGTGGCATGTTGATCATACCCATGGGTTTTACCTTAAGCTTCCTCCGATTCTCTTCCATTCTTTGACATTTTCCCTAAAACACTAGCATACACATCAAGGCACCTCAGACACATAAAATTGAAGCTCAATTGTGTGCTCTAACCCACAAAACACACAAAACACAAATATTTAACTAAATAACAAAATCCTAACCTAAACGTGCACTAAACATTCAGTTTAACAACTAAACACATACAAATCCTCTCATCAAACAATAATCACCACTTGCCTTCAATGGTCGATCTTCTTCTTCAAGGTTCTTACTATCATCCAAACTACCTCTCTTTCTTTATTATCAATATCGCATTTTCTGTTGCGAAGCTATTATATGAAATCTAATTGTATATACTATATGTTCTGTTAAACTTCCTCGAATATTTAAGAGAAAATAGATGTAAATAGAGGTGGTGGAGATGTCTCGATGGTTCATACAGGATTAGGGAAATTGGTTGTTTCATAACAGTAGCCAATTGCAAAAGCTATGTCTTTTCATTTTGACGATCATGGAGTTTATCAATTGGTTATGCATGTGCTTTAATTTGACTTCCTAATACCGTTTAATTTAGCTTTGATTGTTTTAATCTATTTTTTATTATCTGAAATGCTTAGTACTTGTGGTTCATCTAATGTTGTCATGCATACTGCATTTGGGAAATCATTTATCTTGTCTTTTTTAAATTTAATTAAAGCAAAGAAGTTATTGAAAGAGGGTGTCAATTCACCAGACCCCAAAGGACAATCTTTAACTATTTCAGTTGATGGCTTAGAATATGCAAGGAGGCTCTTGGGAATCTTGACATTGGAAACCCCATTACTTTTTTTATTGACTCTAATGTCACTTGGAATCTAAAAAATAATTATTTCTTTTCATTTTTAATGGAATATTAGGCCTAGAAGTTTATTTATTATTTTGTCTTGTTCTAATTAACATCTTGTTGTACTTACCA
Source organism: Erythroxylum echinodendron (assembly GCA_027575705.1). Taxonomy (NCBI): domain Eukaryota; kingdom Viridiplantae; phylum Streptophyta; class Magnoliopsida; order Malpighiales; family Erythroxylaceae; genus Erythroxylum; species Erythroxylum echinodendron. The sequence continues at coordinate 33,031,558 of JANZXR010000172.1, read as the reverse complement.
TATATCATTATATTATATTACTTACCATATTCCAATATTTATATGTATTATTATTTTGTTGTTCATAAATATTAATGATTAAGAACAGTAGTCAACTTAACTTTATTATATTTTTATCTTATTAATATTAAAATTTTCGGTATATTGATCTTTTTGTTTCCAAAAAGATAATTTATAAGGTTTTAATACATTAATTATATATTAAAAAGTTATAAAGGAGGGAAATGAAAAATATGAAAAATCATATATAAATTTCAATTATAATTAACTGTAGGATTATTAAGCACGCTTAGCATTAAAAATTATCAATTTAACATTATTAATTATAAATTCTTTAATATTGACTTTTGACGGCGATTTCAAGGTTTCGTCACAAAAAGTCCACATTTGGCAACGAATTACCAATTTTGTCGTAAAAAGCTACCTTTGAAATTATCATCACTAAGCACTCAACCTTGATGAAAAAATACTAAAACCGTCACAAAAATAGAGGTTTTTGTGACGCTCTAGAAAATCATCGCTGAAGATATTACTTTAGCAACAATACCTTATAACGTTGCCAAAAGTCATGGTTTTGGGTGACAAATTAGGAAATCATTGGCAAATGTGGAAATTTAGTGACAATTTGCATATCATCACCAAAAAGAATGTAGCTAATATTCTATTTTGTTGTAGTGTAAGAAGAGAATTTTGATTTAAAATAAGAGAAGGAGTTTAAGTAGAAGCTAAATCAGGAAGGAAGATGGAAAACGAGTTTATTATAGCCTTAAATTCCATATCAATAACTATAGAAACCAAACCTAGGTTAATGGAAATAAAATATGTGACAACATAAGGGTGGTTAGAAAAGAAAAATGGTTGGTTTTGTGAGCAGTAGGTTCTATAAGTGAAGCGGGCTAGTGGAAAATGGGAATTTCTTAATCCAATCCATCTCTCTTTTAACTTCTTCACAATTATATTAACAATTAATAATGTTAGAATCGTATTCTCTTGAATCTTCACTTTTTTATACTAGTATGGTAACTTTAGAATGTTGTCAGAATAAGAGTGTTCTCAAGTATATTATTAAATCAATCTCCTTGTTGTGGTTGTAATACAACAATGTTGATCTTTGGCTACAAAAAAATGTAGCTAAAGATACTACAATCACCATTAATAGGAATCGAAGACGATTGATTTTCATCACCCAAAATGTCGCAAAATTCTCGTAATTGGAAACTATAGGTTGTAGGTGACATTTTACGTTAATCATCACAGACAGTTTTTATTAACGTTTTATTTTTGTAGAGAAAAACTTTTAGTGATGATTGGAGGAATTGTTGCCAATAAATTTGGCTACACTTATTTTTCGTACCTAAAAACTACTACATTTCCATAAATGTAGCTAAAAGTTTTTAGCTATAATTCTAGAAATGTAGGCAAAAGTTTTTATTTACATTTCCAAAAATGTAGCCAAATGTTTTTTGCTACTTTTTTGAAAATGTAGCCAAATGTTTTTAGCTACGTTTTGTAAAATATAGTCAAATTTTTATCTACGTTTTAACAAAATGTTATAACATGTTGGAATAAATTTTTTGTTGCATTTATAGTCCATATTATTGTATATAATGTTTCGATATATTTTATTGTTAATTTATTATAAAAAAGTTATAAAAAATAATTGTTAATTTGAAGCATTGTATATAAAAATAAAATATCATTAAATTTCTTAGTATACAAGATTTTAGTTACATCTTCAACAATTCTTATATACAAAATAATAAATACAGAGACTTACTTATAAATAAATACAAATCACTCAGCCTTTGCTTCTTCTTCAAATCTATAATATAAGAAAAAGTATTAAATTTAAATTATAATAAAAATAGGAATTAAAAAGAAAAAGTATAAGAGATGTAATTAATGCCATTCATTTCATCTTCACTGCTTTGATAATCCGAGCTAAGTACTTTTTTGAGGTACTTATCATGCTTGACAAAATTTTTCGAGTATGCTGTAATTCAACCTTAAACGTCGTGTTTTCCTTTTCAAGATGTTGAACATATGTAGATCTTGATGAGGTTGAAACATTTGGCTTAAGGTCAAAGCCAAGACCCTTGATATATCCAGAATGTGTACCAAGCACAATATTGCAAGTTTTTTTTCCATTGGCCTCATTCCCTTCAAACATTGATTTTTGTAATAACACTTACATCTTATTCTAAAATTAAATAAACAAAATCAATATCTAATGAAAATGTTATTAGGTACTTCTATATAAGTAAATAAGCTTAAAATTTAATAAATTTTTTATATTTATATAGTAATATCTTGCTTCTTCTGACATCCACCCTTGAACTTCCTTATAATGAGTGACTTTGTACAATGTGATTTAATCACACTCTTATCTATGTAGTTCCTTCTCACTCTGTTTTATGAAAGAAAGATACAAGGCACAATAAATAATGTAGTGCTTATTGATATAATTGATTGTGCTTAAGACTAATCTAATCCTAAAATCCTATGAGAAGAGAGAGTAATCTAGTCGGTTCTAAACTATCCTAGGGTTAATTACTCTCTCTCGAGTTATAACCATTAAACTCTAAATTATAAACCCTAGTCAAATTATAGAATTTGCAATCTCTCAATTCACAAATTATCCAAAACCTAATTAGATCTGAAGTACTCTAATAAAAAATTGGAACATCACAAGAGATCTCCCTCCATATAATTGCCAATATGATTTATCACAATTTTTATTAAATCGCCTAATCTTATTAATCTGATTTAATCGTATTTCATTCAGTTCACCTTCTCAATTTATTACCAAATTATGTAAAAATGTAATCAAATCATGACATTCATCCAGATAACACAATCAACTAAATTATCATTAAATCATAATAAAATCATAAATGAGAATTATAACACCATCATCATTCCACTATCTATCACCATACAATCCATCCCAACTTTATATATGAATAAAATTGAAACGAAAAGGAAATAGACACTTTGAATGGACAATTTGGGAAGGCAGCGTTGAAAAATCTCATAATTAGGGAAGCATGTCGAGACCACTTCTTCTTCCTCCTTCTTACTCTTCCTCTTCTCTTCCTCTTCCTCTTTCTCTCTTTAAGGTATTCAACAATGGCTACTCAGAAGCTCCCTTTTCTCTACGTCTTTATGTTCTTTTTATACTCTTTTGTGTTTTGGGTAACTTAAGATTTTTTCAGGGTCTAAAAGGTCAAAAAATCTCTCAAAACATGAAGTTTGTGAGTGTTTTCGTGTTTACCTAATGCAACCCATAATGTAGTAGTTTGCCCGATAAGAGGGTGAGTTGTTCTCTTCTTGGTTCTTCCTCATTTACCCTTATCTCCTCTTCTTCTTTAGCTTCTTAAACAGAGACTTCCATAGCTTCTTCAAACTTGATGTCGATTGTCAACTGTCCTTCTTCCTCTTGTTCCTTTAAAGATTTGAGCATATCAATTTTTTGAATGAGTCATAATTCTACAGATTCTTTAATACCTCATATATGTTGAATGTCACTTGGTCATCACTAATCCGAATGATGAGGTTCTCTTTATAGACATCTACCCAAGTTTTTTTGATGTTCAAGCATAGTATATCAAGAGTTAGGGAATAATAGGGAGAGTTGTCATTCTTTTCTTTATCTTCTTTCTTCACCTCTTGGTCTTCTACAAGATGGGATTCAGCTTGATTTCCCACTAGTATTTTTGCTCTTCCCCATTTCTAAGTATAATAGCCTCATATTACTCTCGTTGATGTAATTCCATATTATTCAGAGATTCTTCCATACTTTTCTTACAAAATTCACGGAAAAGCTTCCTCACTTGAATCTATAGGTTATTAATAAAAGAGGCATGATTTTCTGTTACCTGATTAAATTGCTCTTCCAATCTCTTATAGGTCTCTTCCATGTCTATTAGCTTATCCATGATTTTGTCCAATTTTGAATCCCATAAACTGCTTAAATCCTAATAGGTCTTGATGTCCCTTATGAGTACTTACACTGTTAGACCAATAAAAATCTAGGAGCTTCTGCCACCCTAAAGTGTACATGTTCATATAAGGATGATTATTTTCCTAATTAAATTGGGGCTCATTAAAATCCACAAAAGTCCTTTGCTCCCTATAATACATATTCTCCATGATCGTTCTTTTTACCTCTTCTTGATATCTAATTTTTTGGATTCTTCATCGCTACCTTGTGTTGTACAAATAAATGTGTTTTTTACTTTTTACCCAAAATTCCTACATTTTTTTCTTGTGATCAATTGCCACATTCACAGAAGATAGTGAAACACCTTAGAATGCACGAATTAAACTAATTCTTCACCTCCCCAACAATGGCGCCAAAGACTTGATCATGTCGTTCAAGCTTTAAAATTTATAAGTCCTCAAATACCGCAAGTGTATGAGTGGTGACTGTAGTATAAGAGGTGTCGATCTTATGAGGAGGGGGACTAATCTAATCCTAAATTCTAAGGTCAACAATCTATATAACTCAAAATAAACAATGCAACGAAACTAATCACGAGAATTGGATTCAACCAAATAAATCAGAAATTAAACAAGAAGGAATTAACAATTGAGCAATAAGCACGTATAATGAAAATTAACCAAAGAGTTCACTAAGTTATAAGAAACAGGGTTTTACTTATCATTAATGCTAACCTAGTCAATTATATGTCAATAGAGTGTAGGTTAAAGACTGTCCTAGGGCTTATTACTCTCTCTTAAGTTATAACCCTTAAATCCTAAATTATAAACCCTAATTAGATTATGGAACTTGCAATCTCTCAATTCACAAATTATCTAAAACCTATTTAGATCTAAAGCACTCTAATAAACTATTGGACATCATATGGGATCTCTCTCCGTACAATTACCAATATGTTTTATCACTGTTTCTATTAAATCACCTAACTCTCATTAATCGGATTTAATCATATTTCATTCATCTCAGTTTATTACTGAATTATGCAAGAAAATAATCAAATCACGATATTCATCTAGATAACACGATCGACTAAATTCTCATTAAATCAAAATAAAATCCCGAAAGAGAGTTAGAACATCATCATCATTCCACTATCAATCATAATATAATCCATCCTAACTTTAAACATGAATAAAATTGAAATGGAAAGGAAATAGACACTTAGAATGGATGATCTAGGAAGGTAGCAGCGTTGAAAAACCTCATGATCTGTGAAGCACGTTGACATCGCTTCTTCTTCCTCATTCTTCCTTTTCCTCTTCTGTTCCTCTTCCTATTCCTGTTTATCTCTTTAGGGTTTTCAACAGTGACTGCCTAGAAGCTCCCTTTTCTCTACCTTTTTATGCTCTTTTTTGTTTTGGGTAACCCTAGGTTTTTTTAGGGTCTGAAAGGTTCAAAAAATACCTCAAAACATGAAGTTCATGAGTATCTATGCATCTACCCCACACAGGCCATAATCATGGCTCCGTGGCCTTACAAGCCGCAATCGTGGCTCACTTCTGAGCCTTCTGTCATAATCATGGCATACAGGCCACAATCATGGTCCATTCCTTAAGTTTCTATCACAATCATAGCATGCAAGCCACAATCATGGGTCAAACCTGGAGTTTCTGTCACAATTATGGCCTACCTATCATGATCGTGGGCTTATATTGTGGCTCGAATTCCCTTTCAAAATCCTCCGCTCTTTGATATTGACCCTGAAACACTGACAAACACATCAAGGTATCTCAAAAATATACTATTTAGGCTCAAAGACTTTTACTAACCTATAAAACACTTAAACATAAATAAATCACAAACTAACACAATTTTAACCTAAACATATACCAAGTGATCAAATTAATGTCTAAACACATATCAAACTATGCCCTAAAATATGATGCAATTTATACTTATCAATAATTATAACTTGTAAAAAAAGATCTTACATATTTATTTTGGATGACTACAAATGATTTAGACCCTTGATTGTGAGGTGATTACATTTTTCCTCTATTGACCTTTTCCTTCACATTTTTCCTAAATAAAGAAAAAAAGATTAAATAGTCATAAAATCATCCAACAAGATTAATGTAAGCAAATGTGAAGGGAATGAAAACAAACCTGAACTTTGGGATGGGCCCAATAATCATATAAATTATTGTAATTTCTTGAGACATTCGTTCCATAACATATCTCCTTGCTTCTGCATCAAAAAGAAAAGATTTATAAAACTTATGCAACCTATAACAGTGATCCTTGGTCCTTTGTTTCAATAATGAAGTCATCCAGTATGAAACATCAATATTCTCAATATTGACAGCATTCAATTTCATAGGTGAATAATGAATAAAAGTGTAATCAATTTTAAAATAAGTGAAACAATATTCCATATAGTTAAATAATTGAAAAATTACCGCTGCTTAATCTAAAGCATTTTCAAGTAGGTTGTCTTCCTTCAACTCGTTAATATGCTTTAAGAATTAGAGTTCTTCCAATATAATAATTTCTCCAACATCTATCATTTGTAGATTAGACATTCTATTATAAAGATTATCTGAGACATGACTATATCTTAAGTTGTGTCTAATACTATATCTTTTTAAAAGAAAACATGAGAAAAATATATTCATATTATAGACCATGTATTCCACTACTTCTTTTTAATGAAGAACACAGATATAGACACACTTGTGTTTCAAACCTTATATGTTTTGGTAACTTCTTCACCATTCAGCATATCTTTGAGCAACTTAAGTATCGAGTTGTTTCTTCACTGTATAATTTTAGAGCAAAAAGTGTTCTAACATGATGCCACGATTTGGTTCATATTCAATTAAAATATTCTAATATATGTAAATATAATATATGATTCATACATAACAGTCTCCAATTTTATAAATGTATATCTAAATAGGTTATGTTATAATGTCATGTAACGTCAAATGACGGTGACTAACCAATGTTTAAACTTATCTGTGGTAATTGCCTTTGTCAACATCTCATTTGTATATCCAATGTGTGAATCTTTTATAACAAGATCTGACCAGATGTAATCAATTTCCTAATCTTATGAAACATCACATCGATATGCTTGGTCCAAATATGATAAACTTTACTCTTTGGCGAATAAATGGCACTTTAACTATTACAATGCACTTGAATCCAACATTATTCAATACCCACTTCCTTATTTAAACAGGTAACTTATAGTGCTTCCTTAACAACATTAGCCATTACCACGTAATTAATTTTAATTGTAGACATTGCATCTATAGATTGAATTGTTAATTTCCAATATTAGGTCATCTTATAAGAGACATGTAGTAGATATCATATTATCTAAATTACTTGCATAAGTTGAATTTACAAATCTAACAACTAAAGGAATTGTTAAATATATCATTGTTTAATATACCTATTAAAAATCTATTTGATTGCTTCTAAGATTGTCTTCCATATTTCACTATAAGCTTGCTAATTTGACTAATAGCATGAATTATATCTAGCTTAGTATAAGCCATCATGTATATCAAACACCTCATACTACTAGCATATGGACCTTCGAGTAATAATCTAAGTAAGGGATGGTAACAACAAACTATTAGCTCAAAATCTCTTTAAGGTTTATAGTAGAAAAAATTAAGCTAGGAATTATGCTATTAAATTTGATTACATAAAGCATGTAACTCAATCAGTTCGAACTTTATTTTGCATATGCTAAAAGTTTTTAAAACATCACAAAATGTGAAAAAACGTCCAAGAATACAATTTGTAATGTCTTAAAAAATGTCGCGGAATGTGGTGTAGGCAAAAGTTTCTGTGACATTTTGAGTAAAACATCACGAAAAACACTGACATTCCATGACATTTTTAAAAACATCACTAAAATATTGGACTTTTTGTGACATTTTCTAGAACATCGTGGAAAGTTACATTCCACGACATTTTGGAAACATCGCAAAAAATCACATTTTGCGACGTTTTGAAAACGTCACAGAAAACTTTATACAAAAACGTCACATAAAGTTTTATTATTTTTTAATTATTTTTTCCATTTTTTGAAAATCATTTTAGTTCAATAATTTTTAATTTTAATATTAATAATTACTTTTTAAATACAATTTTTAAATCTTATTTGTTTAATAACTATTCATTATTATTTATGAATTTTATTTATTTAATAATTCTTCAATTTTTTAATATAACATTAATTTTAATAATTATTCATGTATCATAAGAATTTCATACTTGCAGACAATGTATTATTTAATTTCAATTTGCAAACATGTCATAATACACTAATTAATATCAAAAGTATGTCATAAGTGTAATTTAAATAGTCGTAAGTATATAATATATCAATATGAGTACATATATCTAAGGAAACATAGTATTCGATCTCAGACTTTCGAAGAGGTGGACAGTTGTTGGAAATAATTATCAACTTTGCTATAAGGAAACATATAGATCAACTTTTATGTGATAAAAAAAAGAGATAGCAATTGAAGTATTCAGAGTTTTTAACAAAACGGTTATTGTAATCCAAATAATAAAGAAGCATATACACATCTTCAGAAAAAAAATTATACTACTACCTTCAAGGATCTCTTAAAACATACAAAGTCAACCTCACAGGAAACATTGCTAATGCCCATAAAGCAAGATCTTAAAAATCCTTTGCTATGATGTTGACTTAGAAAATATCTTTTATTGTCAATACTAATCAAAGACTCTAAAACATAGAGCGTAATTGTCTTCCCAGGTTCACTACCGTATGTTGCATCCTATATTATCTGAGGAGATCATATGAAAATTAGAGCAAAAAAAATAGTAAACTGAATTATGAAGCAACCATATCACAAATTACAATAAAGACTAAAAATTGTGAAGCCTCAAAGTCATGTAAATAACTGGTCTCTATAAACATTGTATAAATAAAGCCTTACTAATACAAAATCTCAGATCGATTTTCAAGTGAAGATATTCTCTTCGATGTAGAAACCTGAGAAAATAAGTTTGTGGATCAAAATGGTCAAATGGTTAGAAAAGGAAACCAGAATCATTATCAAATATTGCTTCATCCTGTAGTAGTAGAGATTAAAAGAGCATAAGTGAATCTCAGGTATTCAAAAATGGACCTCAACTCTTTGTGACCAGCTAATTAACATATGAAGTTGTGCAGCTTGTTCTTCTAAGTTCTTGTTATAACTCCAAACCCATCTCAGGACCACTTGAATCACCTCTCTTATTTCATCGAGCTCAACTTCAGTTCCAAAGTTATTTAAGTGGGGGTAAATTAAATTGAATTTCTAAGGAATAGATAAAAGGAAAAAGAAATTGAGTGTCGAGATACTTCTATCTGAAATTAGGAATTGAAGATTTTAAGGATAGTAAAATGAGAGAGCTGTTTAATCTATAACACCGTCTAAAACAAAACAGCCAACCTGCCACATTCCAATAACAGAAATATACCACACTCCTAAAAAAATATCTAAAAACTACAAAAAGTGAATTAATCCAACCGATATAACAGATCCAAACCCCCAGTGAGCTCAGATCCACCTCCATACTCTCATTTCCATCTCAATTTCATAAACTATCAGATTCGAAACCCCAACCTGGAGAATCCTCACACAACAGACGCAAAATTGTTTTTCCAAATTATTAGTTAAACTTAAGTTAGAAACTACTATTAAATCATTTGAACATTATCATTGACAACACAATAACAAACTCCTATCTAAGCCAATCTATAAGAAATCGTAATATACAACAAACCACTCTCCAGCAACTGTAGAGCCTTCTCATCCCTTATAGTCACGTAACAAGCTATTTTCTCATTATGCCTAATACCAAAGGACCTCATAGTGTACCTAGCTGCTCAAATACAAATAATAAACAAACCCATATAGAAACTATTTTAAAGTGAAAATTGCAATCATACCCTTGGAGAAGACTGGTTCTGACTGCTGAGTTGCTTATCAACACCTAGTAGCAAAACCCAAATCAGATCTAACACAAACAAAACTAAGAAGGAAAAAAATAAATAGATGAGTAAAGTCGAAACCTTGGCGGCACGAGTGAGACGATCTCCGCTTTCTTTGACGGAGATGTTGAAACCGAACTCCTGGATTTTGATTTCTCTCATTAGGTTAGACAACTTCTTCTCAGAAGCCTGAGGAAACATAAAGATAAGTTCACATTCAGTACAAACAAGTGTATACAATACATGAGAGAGTTGAGAGACGGGGTAAAAACCATGGTCGTAGGATGGAAAATTGGAAGGTTGTGTTGTCGAAAGAATGGAGCTTTTGTATTTAAGAGAAATGATTTGTATGCCTTTGGTTTTATTGACATGCCCATTTCTCAGTCTCAATTATAGAAGGAGCCTATCAAAATAAGTACCACACAATCCCGATTTCCTGACCTCTTTTGAGATATACCCATGGTTTTAAATAATAGCTTCACATTTCTTATCTCTTCTTCTACTAGATATTAAACCAACGAATATGATTTTAAAGCTCGACAATGGTATCTAAGTGCTCTTAGTAGCAATTAAGTCGATTGAACACTAGAAGTAAAATTTGAGAATTTGCACATCCTAAACCGACCATGTATGTATTTGAGTCGTAACATCCAGCAGCGTACACAAGAGACTTATTGAAAACAAAAAACATGCAAAAATAACCCGAATACACATATCAGCTTCTATCTAGGGTTTTTATAAAAACCGCCAGAATGGTCGAAAAGGATAATGGTAAAGTAAACAGACACTAACATCGTTGAGGGCCCGGGCCACCAATGGAGCTAAGAGAATCAAAATCGCGATTCGCAAGACAGATCTGGCAGTCAGCGTTGACCTCCATGCCTTTAGTCGTCTTACGATCGGAGGAGAAGGAGAATGCTCCGCCGGTGATGACGGACTTAATCTTGGGAAGATAGGCGGTGCGAGGGAAGGCATCAATGACGTCGACCATCAAATCATAATCCTTAGGCTCGCAATCCTCTGCCTCAGTGTCGGCATTGGCCATAATGCTGTTATTCTCTAAAAAAGCCTCTGGTTTCAATTCAAGGGATTTTAAGGGTGTGGGTTGGGGAAATAGAGAAACGAGAGAATTCGATTTGCAGTGGTCAAATGTACAATCACATTTAGTAAAAACTTTTATTTATTTATATTAATAATGTCCTTTATAAGTTCATGTTTTAAGTATACCAAGGCTTCAGCGACTTTTTATTCAACAAAACATTGCAGTTTCTATTTCGTGACGTTTTAATAAAAAAAATCAAAAACTATTACAAATATGCGATGTTTTCTAAAAACGTCATGAAAAATTCAAACTTTTCGTGACGTTTTTTAAATGTCACGAAAAGTTTTCACATTCAACGAAGTTTTATTAATAAAACATCGCGGATTCTATTGTTTTATTGTAGTGCTTGATTTTAAAAGTTTTATGAAATATTTCAAAAAGATATCTAGATAAAAGTTACTCCTTAATTTTAATTGTGAATAACTAAAAATAAAATACGTCTAATAAAATCAATTTTCATAAAAATATTATTAATAGAATTAGTTTATTTTTAGAATGATCATAACCATTTTAAGTCATTATTCATATAATTATCTCAATTTTTCACATGTACCATATCTAAAAGTATTTAATTATTTCAAATTCTCACATGTACCATGTCTAAAGTATTTGTAACTTAATACTTTTTAAATATATATTTTACAAAATAAATTTTAATATAATTTAAATTAAATTTATTTCTCTTACATAATTATTTTAATTTAAATTTGAATCACTTAAAGAGCATGCCGGATGATATATGTTGCTTACGAAATTTATAATAATGACTAATTGATAATAAGTTAGAAATTGTTATTGAATTACAATAACTCTTCTATTATCATGTATAAAATATGCCAGACTCATGGATATTTAATAATTGGATTCCATTATTATTGTTTATATTGTTGGTATTGCTAAAGTTGACAATTATACTTGTTCACGGTATAAATTAGAACTTTAAATTTTTAAAAATTTCATTATAATCATCTTTAATAAAACTACAATTTTAGAATATGAGTAAGAAACTCAAATTTTATTAAAATATTTAATATAAGTTTAAATTGACCATGAAATTAGCTCTTTGATAAGAGAACAGCTCTTGGTCAACAAGCTAGCTTAAGGAAAAATGCAGCTTTAGAGCTTGGAGCTGCGGTAACTTTTGATAGCAAAAGTTTCCGTTCTGGAATTTAATTTCTGTCAGTTTCCCATCATGTCCTGTTAGATGAGGCCCGAATATGGCTACTTGTTATTACTTTAGTAGTAGTGGTGTTTTAGCTTTAAATTTTAATTAAAAAAATTCAAATGCGAATCTTTTATATTGGCTATCATAACTAAAGTTTTAATTTCAATTATGAATTCAAAATTAGTCTTTATGTTTTTGTTTTTGATGGATCGGAATTTATTGAATATCAACCAAACAGATGTGAAGTTAAGCAATGCTTAGTTTGAAAACCATCTTTTTATTTGTTTTTAGTGCCTAATGATCTTATTTTTGTTGTTTATTATTGGCGTTTTTATTTATTGTCAACAAAATTACCAAATAAATCATTAAATTTTATTATATTTTTAATCCATCTGTTTCATGAATTACACCTCACGTTTTACAGGCGGTCCTTTTTTGGTACAAGTAATAATGATCATTCTCAGAACGGACAGGTCTGGTCTATATTTTAAAACATGAACCAACAATATTAGGCAGGAACGAAGCACCAACACAAGGGGTAGGTAAGAACGTGAATGTCCAATCTTGACAGGTAGCGTTGCCTCAGCCAAAAATATGATTTCAAAGCGCTCTATGAGTCTTTTTCCTTCCACGCGCTTACGAGAATTCATGCATTATTACATCAGATGCCTTGTGAAAATACAATATAAGTAAAGTAATATATTTAATATATGAGGAAGAATGTTCGCGAAAATCTTCCAAAATACTTATATGATATACATCACATTACCTTTTTTGAAGTCTTCTGCTCATTTTTATGTTATTACAATTCAACTCCAAATATATTCGCAACTACTAAATGATAGGTGACATTGGTAGTTAGCTTCAAATAATTAGTGATTGATATTCGTATATATCAAACCATACGAATGTTATTTTCCTAAAATTTTGATGTAAAATGATGAATAATTGTGGTAGTTACCGTCAAATGTTTGAAATTACACATTTTTATTCCTATCATTAAAAATATACAAATTCCGTGTCATATAGTAAATAAGTAAAGTTAAATTAACATATAACAAAATAAATAAAAAAATGAGAATTAAGAAATTATTTTTAATTTTGAAATGTAATTTTGAAACTTTCTAATACATTTGAATCCATTTTAAATTAAAATTAATTTATCAATTTCTCAATATAATTTAATCCATTTCAAAACTAGTTATTAATAAATAATTAAATTTTCTATAAAGATTCAATTTAGACAGAATAATATTGATTATTAAGTATTTTCAAATCTCAAGAAATCAAGGATTTATATACCTAAGTTGAATGTATCCCTAGCAAGAGTATTTCTAGTTTTTTCTGGGTATTTCTAGGTAAGTTATTTCTAGGTAAGTTGTTAAAAGTCTTTAGAGGCCAAAAAGGGTAATTGGGTGAATGTTTGCACTGGAAAATATATATCGAGTCGTAATTCATTAGTGTGGGCAAGAAAGAGAAGTTGTGATTTGTATGTGGAAGAGCAATCTCGAGGTCTCGAACCTTTCGGACCTAGCTTGCTCATCAAATTGCTCCCCTTAAATGATAGAATGTGGTATGAGCATCTATAGCCTTATATTGCTTTTGCAATTTTGGTGATATAGTGGCCAGTATTAGGCAGCTAGCCATCTCACTATCATCCAGATGCTTTCTATATGCCCTCTGATCACAATCAAAAGCATGAGCAGTAGGGGGATCGAGGTTCTTCCAAGACATAGCCTAATTTCTTCAATTTCAGAACTACTCTCAGGTTCCTAAGCTAGTCTAGCAAGTTGGGTCCAGTCAACTTATTGGCTTCCATAAGTGAGTGTAGGTTCACACTAATGGCCATGGTGTTGATTCTTGCAACCTAGTGTCAAAGAGAGATGGTATTAGACTGTATATGAATGCATGTTAATCAGGACTTTAATAACATGCAGTATCACTCCCACTATTTTCTTACAAATCCTTAACCCTCTATATGAGTCTGAGAGAACTTGTATAGAAGTTCTCCTAATGGGTCCATATCCAATATCTCTAAGAATGACCTTGGGTTTGCCAAACAAGCCACCATAGGGAAATTAGTACGTATCGATCATACCAAATTCATTTATAGTAAAATTATCGAATCCAGTGCTATCAATTGTTAATGTGTGCACTCGAATTGGGCCATCAACTCTAGATGCATGTACATCTCATGTACACTACCTGAACGTAGTGTTTTGTATGATGTTTTAGGGTTTAATTTGTTATGCATTTTGTGTTAAATTGAGTGTTGAGTAGGCATTTAAGGTTTAATTAAATTAGTTTTTGTGTTTGAGTGTTTTATTGGATTAGTCTGAATTTTGATCTTAAAGTGTACATTTTTTAGGTAACTTGATGTGTGTGCTAGTGTTGTAGGGTAAATAGGAAAGAACAGTGATGATTTGAAGAGTTTTGGGCTAAAAGACATAGGCCACGATCGTGCACAGTGGCCACGATCGTGACAGAGGAGGAAGACTTAGAGGCATCCAGGCCACGATCGTGCATTATGTGCCACGATCATGAGAGCGTCAAGTCAGGCCACAATCATGCACTTCAAGCCACGATCATGAAAAAAAGGAAAAACAGCAGGCCACGATCGTGGCAGGCAGGTCCACGATCTTGCCTTACGTCGGGCTAACAGAAAAACTCAAATTTTTGGGTGTTTTTCGGACCATTTTGACCCCAAGTTTGACCAAAGGCAGCTACAAAATAAATAGAACAATACCTAGTAGCTGCCAAGATTAAAGAGCCAAGAGAGCTACACAAACGTGAGATTCTACCAAAAATTCGAGGGAAAGCCTAGATAAAGATCAATCAATTGAGGAAGGAGACAAAGGAAGAGAGGCGCAGAGATACGCTTGACACAACGTACTTCTCGAAATAGGTGGTTTTCCATAATTGCGACTTTGAGATCCATTCCAATAGTATCTTCTAGTTTTTATTTCGATTTAATTGATGTATGGAATTTGAGATTGATTAGAATTATTTGTTGTTGAATGTTGATTTTTCTATCTAAACTCACCTTTGGGTTTATTTATTCTTAAGATTAATAAAATTGATTTGATTGTCTTTTATTTCTATCTATTGTGATTCAATTCGATTCTTCATAATTGGGCAATAAACTGAGAGGGTGAGCCAGTGAAAATCATCGATTTAGGTTAATGAGAGTTAGGTAAATCAATAGGTAGATAATTGAATCAAATTGGTAGAGTCGTGTAACGAGAGATCGAATACAGATTCCTGGTAGGTTAATAGACAACGTTAGAACTAATTTAGGTTTTGGACAAATTGCAGATCGAGAGATTGCAATTTCCATAATTTGAATTAGGGATTATTAATTAGGGTTAAGAAATATAACTCGAGAGAGAGTAATTCGCTCTAGGATCGTCTAGGCCCATTATATCAGAATTTTCATAATTGGGTAGATATTCTTTAATTTCAAATAGATTCCCCCTTTCTCTCAATTGGTCGCTTCTAGGTTAAATTTAGATTATTTGTGTGAGTTTGCTTTTGTTTATTCTTTGGGTGCTTTAATTTCTCGTATTTGATTCTTCATTGATTTAAATTTCTGCACTAGTTGTTAAATTAGGTTTTGCGAACTTAATTTAACAACTATCGTTAGATTTTGGACTAGTTCCTTTCCTCGTGGATCGACACCTTAGATATTACACGAACGACCAGTGCATTTGTAGTGCTTAAAAAGGTTAAAAATTAGTAAAACTTAGAGCATGTAACCTTGAGTGAACACTACCCAACTTCTCCTCTGTCCATGTTGGCCTTGGGTTTGCCTAACAAATCAACACTTCTAGTTAAAACTGACCCATTAACCTGAAAATCATATTTCCATAGATCAAACATATTCGCATAGAGCGGGCTTGGGTTTACCCAACAAGCCTAACTTTAAAAAAACTTTGGTTCTCACCATATTAATGGAAGGCGTTAGTTTTAATATTCTAAGTGAGGGATTTCTACTTAGGTCTCATCTAACTAGGATGGTCTTAAATATATCATATATATAGTTATTATAGCTATATAGCATGATATGGGCACCCCAATCATATTGGGCTTAAGTCCATAACCATCCATCATGCAAGTCCAAACAATCCTTAATATGCATTCTTTAATGCATTAAATTAAACACATAAGTTTTGGTTGTGACAATTTATGGATCCTAAAATTTGGAACTCGATTCAACTTTTGAATGGAATTGAATTTCGGCTAAATTTAATTTTGCATGCCATTTTGATTTGGAATTTAATATTAATCAAATTAAATTAAACTTCAATTTTTAAAAATTAATTAGAAAATTAATGCAACTTAAAATTAATTATTTGATTTCAAAATTAAAAACTTTAATTTTGTCACACAAGCCACTTTCTAGTCATACTAGAAAATTTAATGCTCCACTTAAATTAATTAAAAATTAATTTCCTAAATTTCATAAAATTTCTAGAACATCAAATCATCATTCCATGCATCTCTAGGTCGTTTCAAGTTAATCAAAATAATTTTGGAATGATGGACCCCGAATTTTTTTTTAGTAAGCATGAATTGAATGAATTTGGTGATCTTATGGTTAAATCATTTTTTTTAATCGGAGTTTAATTATTAAGTCAAGTCTAGGAGGACTTCTTTCATGTATTGATGGAAATTGGAAGAGTTAAATTGAAGAATT
>JANZXR010000172.1:32961985-32993396 GCA_027575705.1 Erythroxylum echinodendron | reverse complement strand
TATTCCTGGTCTTTTCTATTCCTAAAGAATAACTATTCTATTCCTTATCTATTCCATTCTTTGAACCAAACAGCCCAGAAATGTCTCCCTTATAGGGAAGTCTTCTTCTTCTCTGATTAAGGGACTAAGGTGATTGGTAACCATATTTTTTGCCTTCTTCTTATCTCTTTTCTCTAAGTCAAACTCCTAAAGGAGGAGAATCTATCTGATCAACCTCAGTTTTGTTTCTTTCTTTATGAGTAAGTACCTTAAAGTTATATAATCAAAATAAACAATTATCTTAGCTACTAACAAATACAACCAAATTTTTTCTAAAGAAAAAACTACAAATAAAATTTCTTTATCGATTATAGAATAATTTAATTGATCTGGACTAAGAGTCTTGAAAGCACAATATATAGCATGCAAAGCTTTGCTTACTCTCTGTCTTAGAATTGCTCCTATGGCATAGTCATTGGCATCATATATGGTCTCAAAGGGTAGGCTCTAATTTACAGGTTGAATCATAGTGAAGATATTAAAGACTTCCTTACACTTATCATCAAACTCAAAGGAGACATGTTGTTGTAACAGCTTGCATAATGGTGAGGCTATCTTTTAAAAGTCCTCAATAAATCTATGATAAAAACCTACGTGACCAAGAAAAGAATGCACTTCATGCACATTTGAGGGGTAAGGGAAAGAGGAAATGAGACCAACTTTAGATTTATCTACCTTTATACCTCTAGCAAATATAACATGCCCTAAAATTATACCTTGATCTATCATAAAATGACAATTTTAGGCACAAGGTTAGTTTCAATTCAACGCTCCAAGATAAGAGAAAGATTCTCTAAACATTCATCAAAATAAGAACCATAAATGCTAAAATCAACTATGAATACCCCAATGATTTTCTTAGTACACTTACTACACATTTTTAGAATGTGGCGGGCACGATGCTTAATCCAAATGGCATCCTTTAGTAAGAAAATGTATCGAATGGGTATATGAGGGTGATTTTTTCTTAATCCTTTAATGTAATTGGTGTATAAAGATAACTTGAAAAACCATCTATAAAATAATAATACCCATCACTAGCCAATCTTTCAATCATTTGATCACTAAAGGGAATGGGAAAACGGTCTTTACGAGTCACCGAGTTCAATTTCCTATAGTCAATAAAAACTCGACACTTGATTTGCACTCGAGTATGAACTAACTCACCTAGGAAGGAATGAAATAATTGTAAAAATTAGTGTTTGCTTTGGGGTTTTCAATTCCAGGGGAATGGATTTATCCCATTAAATTTGGGAACATACTAAACCCACCAAGGGGGTGGGTATCGATTTTTCATTCCAATCTAAGTTTTTATCACGTTTATTTTTTACTTTTTTATCCCCAACCTTTGCCCTACCATCCCCTTTACTTCCTTATCGCCTCTTAATTCCTTATTAAAGATATCAATGGGTCGCGCTGGGCTGGGCTGAGGATGGGTCAGCTCGTGGCCCTACCCACAGATGGGCTGGTGAGCCTCTGACTCGCCGAGCTATATATATTAAAAAATATAAAACGGCATCATTTTGGACAAAACAACGCCGTTTTAGACAAAATGGGTGAGCCAACCATTGTTAGCTTGTGGTCCCCCACGGCCCGGTCAACCCAGGCCAAAAAAGGGTCGGGCTGGGCCGGGTCAGGCAAGCCAAACCGAAATTGTCATCCCTATTCCTAACGATCTCCCATCCTGCCTTATCGCGTCTCATTAACGAAAGAATTTTTTGTTCTGCGCCTCCATATGGGAGCTGATTAATTTTTTTTACTATAAGTTAAACATATGAAAATAGCCCCAATAAACATATGAAAGCCAAATTATTTTCATTTTTATTGAGGGTAAAAATGGTATTATATTGTCTTTCATTCCCATTAATGCAACAAACTAAACGACATTATTGGTATTAATACAGAAACCCAAGTTACAAACCAAACATCATTTTTTTTATTTTTCATACCAATTCCCATCCCCTTCTACTATTATACCTATATCCATAGCCAATCCCGTGCTCAAACCAAATGCCTAGTCAATACATGACTTGGTCTAAAATGAATCTAAAAGTAATCTTTTGTTTCTTTTCACTTTATAAATAATGAAATGATTGCAAGATGTGAGAGAAGCGAATTCACTCAATAAAACCAATATTAGAAAATAAGGTAACAATAAGGCCTTATTTGGTTGGCAAGGATTTTTTCTTAGGAATGTAATATTTTTCCTAAATTTTATTCACTCAATAAAACCAATATTAGAAAATAAGGTAACAATAAGGCCTTATTTGGTTAGCAAGGATTTTTGCTTGGGAATGTAATATTTTTCCTAAATTTTATATTATCACGTTTGGTTCATTTTTTTGAGTAGTTAGGAAAGTAAAAACTTTCTCAATCTAGGAAAAATAGCAACGCTTTAATTGGATTCTAAACCCCATCACCCCTTGGTATTTGGCTAACTTATAGGCCAATTACTTAAATTAAAAAACATATTCAATTAGCAATAACATTAAAAAAAAATTAATTTAAAATATAAGTATTATTTTTTATCTTACCATCTCCTCTATAAAATTGATGCAAACTTCTTTATTGTTAAAGAAGTATATTAAAATTAATATAATAACATGAACAAGAAAAATCGTGTCTTAAATCTTCTTTTATATTAATTTATAATTGATTTATGTATATTTTAAGTATTTATGTGTAACACGAAAAATGGTAATTAGTATTCATGTGCATTGGTCCTCTCATATCTAGTTCCCAAAGAGCATTATTAAGAGTATTAAGCAGCTTTTGAGGAGATTTATTTTGTCTAGTAATGCTACTAATAACTCTTTAGCTAAAGTTAAGTTGCATGACTTATGCTTGCCTAGTGATAAGACTTGGATTTTCTCCATAAAGACCACAAACCAATTGTATTTTATCGCGAGGACATAGAGAATTTTTATCATTAAGAATTCTCTATATCATTTTGGCACGATAATTAGTTAAGTACATGCCCTTTAAATGAATTCAAGATATTTTCATCTTTTCAATGTATGATTGCTAATAGTGCTTCAGTTAAAGAGGCTTTAACCTCCAATATCTCAAACTTCTTGCATTCTCTAAACTTAAAAATAACAGCTTATTCCAATTGGGGAAGAGTACATCAAATGAAACTTCATTCACTTTCACCGGTGATTCTTGCAGAAACATGTTCAGCATTCATGCTCCTGAAGTCCCTTAGCATAGATTGATTTGGTTCTCTCAAGCGTGCCTTAAAGCTTCTCTAATCCTGTAGCTAGCTGTAAAGGGAAGAACAATCATTCTAGATACGATTAAAAGATTTATGAACATATCAAAAACTTGTGTATTTGTTAACTATGAATTATAAGCGATTGAGCATCTCTTCTTTGGTTGTAATTTATCCTCTAATAGTTGACATGTAATTATGTATATGTGTAACATGACAAGAACTCATTGAATGGTGTTGTTTAAACTAAAAGGGGAAAGATGGGGATTGGATAGCTTTTAAATTAGCACCTAGTAGCATAATTTATGAGCTGTAAATGCAGAGGAATAAAGGGATTTTTTGACAGACTTTGTTATAGAAACAAACCTTCTTAACACTATAATTCAATCCATCAGAAAGAGCATAGCTATGGTGACAAACTGAAGATTACTCCACATGAGCTAGTATGAGAGATGCCTCGTGCATGAACGACACATGGTAACTTAAAAACAATTTCGCCAGACGGTAAGGTTGTTACAAAGGTCAAATATGAAGTCCAATTTTTAACTCATCAACAGGTGAAAAAGTTCCTAGAGTACACTAAAAAACTGTTTTGGTTATTAGCAGAAGTACGACGTCTTGTTTAATTCAATCGTCTTTTTTTTATACTCACTTTTTTAAATTCTTGTTTAGTTCCTGATGTCCTTTTGATGGTTGGAATTCTTTGCAGCCTATGACAGATGCATTTATACTGAATTATATATCTTTTTATTCAATATATTTATTATTATTATTATTATTATTATTATTATTATTATTATTATTATTATTATTATTATTATAACAATATCATATTTCTAAAAAGGGACTCACAAGTTTTTCAAAATTTAGATTTTTTAATACTATTTCTCTTGGATGTTAATACTTTTTATAAACAAAATGTAAAAAGAAAGAACTTGTTTATAAAAAATAAAGGAAAAAGGTTACAGTGTTGAATAAGAAAAAAGAATCATTTCTTTTCTTCCTTTTCTAATGTTAAAAGTAAGGATTCCTATATTACCTCCTAAAGTATGGTGACATCACATTTGTACTAATTAAAGTGAGCATTTTGAGAATGTCCATAGACCCCTAGCATTAAAAGTTGAGATTGGTGTTAAGGTAAGAGTATATTTTATCTGAAATAATTTTAGATTTTAAAGAATATTAGAAAATGATAACATTTGACTATTCCCATGTGGGACTTTGGGGCCCGCTTGAGAGGGAGAAGAAAGCAATTGAAATTGAGAGTTGAGACCCACAAAGTTCTTGAAGTGGGAGACAAGTTATCAAAGCAGCTTCGCCTTTGGAGTATTTAAGCTCCCATCAAGTCATTCCATAACCAAAAGCACGCTCTCGCTTACCTTTCCTATCTATTCCTTTTTTGAGGGTCAAAGGGTGAAATTGTTATCATCAACCCATGCCCCGAATCATTACCCTCACCTGATCTCGACCCTTTCTATCACTCATCAAATGTTTACCTTCTAAGGAAGACAAGCTTGAGCTTTTCTCCTGTTGCTCTGTAGTGCCATTCCTCGATTTCTTGGTATGCAACTAATTGTGAACAACAACGACAGCAACCTGGTCTTCCTAATTCTTATATCAACAACAAAAGACATGCTTGTCATTATTTAATTTGCTAAGATATTATGCCATTTCCTGTTGCTCTCAGAATATTCAAACAATAATTGTGGCACTGTTCACTCCTGAATCGACACGGCTGATCTGTTCTTCTCATTATCTATTGAGATATACTCATGCATCGTCTCTGAATCTAGAGAATCAATTTGTCTTCAGTTCAGAATTGTTGATATGACCATAAGCGTGACCATTATGCATGCTGGCATTTCCAGCTTACGATGAAGTGATGAGAGAGACTTGCTCCTCCAAGAAATTCTTTTACCATCAAATGCCAATTAACTTTGTAACCTCTAAGGCGTGCATTATAAAGAAAGAAAAACAAAGTCTTCTCTTTTCCCTTTTCAGTACTTCTTTGTCTTTAATCCTCCAAAGTTTCCTCCTCACCATAAATTTCCCCACCCACAACCTAAAGCTTTCCTTCTGGGCATCTCCATCCCTAAGCCATCCCGAAGCAGCTGATCACTCTAGATTCTTCTTCCGCAGAAAACTACTCTTTCTTTTCTAATGAAACTGCCCCACAAAATTGTGAAGAACTATTCTACATCACTGATCAACTCCTTTTGAATCAATCTTCACATGGGCTCTATCTTCCGTCCTGCTTTAGTACTAATTCTTCTTTTGATGGTATCGGTGGGAATTGAACCTCAAGGGATCAAATCAGCTCGTCTTCTTGATCTTCTCATCAGAGACTACACCTTTAAGTCGTATGACATACACATCAAGACAGGAAGGATACATGCTGTACGTTTGCCGGCAAACTTCTCAGGGATCGTTGTAGATACAGCGAGGTTTCGATGCGGAAGTTTAAGAAGGTATGGAGCTCAGGTTAAGGAATTCCATCTCGGTATCGGAGTAACAGTACAGCCATGTGTAGAGAGACTGATGGTAATCAGACAAAACTTGGGATACAACTGGTCTTCTATATACTATGCCAACTACGATTTATCAGGATACCAACTTGTGTCACCTATTTTAGGCCTATTAGCTTACAATGTTGGTAGTGGTGTGAATTTTAGCAACTCTTTTGAGCTTGGGATTCATGCTGCAGAAAAACCAATAACCATAGACTTCAGAAATACGCGTATTTCCGACATATCATCAGGAAACAAAACGCCACTCTGTGCCAGTTTTGAAAATGACGGTAAGGTGACATTAAAAGGCCTGGAATCGCCAAATATTTGTGTAACCACAAGGCATGGTCATTATGGCTTGGTGATTAAAATACCTCCTCCAATGGAGGTAGGAAAGAAAATCAGCTTGTGGAAAATAGTGGTCGGTACCTCAGTGGGGACCGTATTAGGTGCATCTCTATTGGGGTTGCTGCTGGTGGCCATGTTTGTCAAGGTGAAGAAGAAGGCTAAAATGGAGGAAATGGAGAGAAGGGCTTATGAAGAGGAAGCTCTGCAAGTGTCAATGGTTGGTCACATCAGGGCTCCTACGGCTTCTGTAACCCGGACAATGCCTATGATTGAGCACGAGTACATACCTTACCCTTCCTGATCATCAGATGTTCACTTCCGTCACAAACATTATTCTTTCTGTATTAGTAGTTGAAAGTAACAAGAATTTGTTTTGAGCTGACGCATAAATTCAACCGAATTCTTCTGAGTTTTTGTATTGGAACTGGGAAAGAACTGTATTTCGCTAGTACTATATCTTTATTCTTTTCTTTTTCTCTTTAAAGTCCATTATTTGTTCTAGCTTCTTTTCATCATTTCGTGGATTAATTTGACCAAAAATTAAATATGGTATTCAGTTAGGAGAAAATGACCAAGTTTTCAATTAAGGACTGAGTGAGAATTTGCGCGGTGAGGGATGGGTAACATGGTTGAGAAACTGGAAGCGAAATTGAAGAAGTAAGAAATGCCATGTTGAGTATTTAAGATTTATTCAATTCTGCAAGTCTTCCGTCCATAACACGGCTTAAAGTTGTGGAAAATAAGAAACAAGGGGATGATACTGCCATAAGCTGTCCCTGCACAACTTGGGAGCCAAATGTCTGATCAACTATGATTCTGTTCTCCTAACATCATAGAAATGAAAGACTTTTGAAGATGCTTCTGAACGGAGACCAAGTCAAAGTTTATGGTTCTCGGCGACAAAGACCTCTTGAGACCTAAAGCCACTTTCCTAGTTTCTTTTTAAGGAAAAGTGAAACAGAAGCAGCAAGCAGTTAGTTTCTTATCTGTTGGGCTATGATATCGATGAAACATAAAGGCTGATCATGGAGAGCATAACTAATGAAATTTATTTTTCCGTATAGAATGTTGTGATTCTTTAGAATATTGTCAAAGGACTGTCGGTTGTCGAATTGATTTCAAGGGTAAGGCATGGTTGGCTTAGGACATAGCTTCCATGATTGTTGCTTGGCATATTTAAATCTTCGTCATTGAAATCATTTAAAATAGCCTCAGGCATATTATAGAATCAATTAAACTTGGTAGGACAGGAGCTTCACGTCTAAAGATGCAATCAAGCTTGGCTTAGAAGCAGGTTTAGTTAGATTTGTCTTGTGAGTGAAGCTCAAGGCCTTGCCAAGTATTTCTGGGCCCTACGAGGACCAAAGAACAATGAAATCGGACCTTCAAACCATAAATACACTAAAAGTACTCAAAGTCTTTTGTCCTAACAAAAGAAAGGATTATGAATGGCAATGACTGGTCGATCGTGGCCTGCTCATATTTTTCGAAACAAATTAGTTTTGAAAATTTTTTTGCTTTAAAAAATAAATGGCGAGTTAGCCTTGTCCGCTCTGTCCATAACTCAGCAGGCCATAGCCCAAGCCACAGGCCAGTTAGTCCACCGAAGAGTCAGGTTGCGAGCCGGCCTATTTCGGCCCTGGGGCTAAGGGTTATCCAGGCCCGTCTCGGCTTATTGACATGCCTAAAAAGAATAACTGGAATTCTGAATAGAAGAAACTTGCCATCAATTTTACTTTAAAATCTCGAGCTCAACTTTTGTTTTTAGTGAGATACGAATCAAATTTAAAAGAACTGGGGGAATTTCTTATTTTTTTTCACCTTATGAAGAATAATAACCTAAAATTTGATGAAAAATAATAAACTAAAATTTGATATTCAATCCTTAAAATTGTTAGGAACAATTAGGACTTGGACAGAGTAAGATCTCAGCTAAAACGAAACTAAAAATATTGAAGATAAAATAGATACACATATTTTACGTGAAAAACTCTTAAATCAGGGTAAAAACTACAGGCAAGGATAGAAGAATTTTACTACTAAAAAATTGGAGAATTACAAGGAGAAAAAATTTAGACCCACAAAAATATTCAGAATATTTTTGTCTCTTTTTTTCTCTCTTACCTCACATCTCTCTTTTTCTACTCGTATATTTCTTCATGCTACTCCTGCCTTTTTATAGGCAGGAGTGTCTTATGTGAATGACTAACAAAATGATCAGTCATTTTGTCCTTATTAGGCATGTTAGGCACCAAATTCTGTGCGTATCAACCACAATTATTGTCAATTCTCCTACTTGAAGATTTGATTGAGAGTCAATCAGATCTTCACACTATTCTTTTTACCTTGCCGCTTCATGTTGCTTGCGTCTCTATCAGGCCACACGAGGATCGACACTACATAAACTCACCATTGATTGCTTTTGTTATAAATCTGTCAAGTTATCCATTGTATGAATTTTCTGCATATCCAATGTTCCTTCTTCCACTTTCTGACGAACAAGTGATATTGAATTCAAATGTATTTTGTCTTTGAATGCAATGCTGGATTCCTTGCAAGATGAAAAGCACTCTAGTTATCACAAAAACAAAATAATGTTCTCTTGTTTGCATTCGAATTCTTCCAACATCAAATTCAACACACTACTTCTTTTCTAGCTTGAGTAACTGCTATATATTTTTTCTTCTGTTATTGACGTAGTCATAATTGACTGTAGTTTTGAAACCCAGCTCACAGCTCCTCTGGCTAGTATAAACACATATCCTGTAGTGGATTTACTTTTATCAAGATCACCAGCATAATCGGCATCAACATATCCTCTGAAAGTAAAATCTGATCCTCCATAACAAAATGCAACATTCAAGGTTGCCTTGATATATCTAAGAATCCTCTTCACAGTATTCCAGTTCTCTCGATCGGGATTTACCATGTATCGACTAACTACTCCCACTGCAAGTGCAATATCTGGTCTTGTACAAATCATAACGAACATTAAGCTTCCCACTGCTAATGCATACAGTACTTGAGACATCTCTATCCTCTCTTATTTTTTGCTAGGGCTCATACTTGAAGATAACTTGAAATTAACAGGAAGAGGGATATAAATTGACTTACAATCTTGCATGTTGAATTTCCGTAAGATCTTCTTCAAATAATTCCTTTGAGAAAGCCAAATCTTCCTATTATTTCTGTCTCGGTAAATTTGCATCCCTAAAATCTTATTTGCTCGTCCTAAGTCCTTCATTTCAAATTCCCTAGCCAATTGTGCCTTCAATTCTTTGATACAATTATTGTGGGGACCTGCTACCAACATGTCGTCTACCTACAACAACAAGACTATAAAATCATCTTTCTTAAACCTCTTGAAATATGCACAAAGGTTTGCATTCAGTCTACTATATCCAAGGCTCACGATGAAGGAATCAAATCTCATATACCAACACCTTAGTGCCTTCTTTAAACCATACAGAGATTTGTTTAACCTACAAACCAAGTTCTCTTTTCCTTTTTCTTCAAACCTTCTGGCTTGAGCATATAAATTTCTTCTTCAAGATCTCCATAAAGAAAAGTAGTTTGGACTTCCAAATATATGGCGGTTAGAATAATCCACTAGTTTACTAGTCCACATCTCTATTAGTGTCTTCAACTTAACTATAGTTGACGGAGATCGATTCACCACATAACAAGCAATATTGACTACTTGTGTCCAGAATTTCTTATCTAAGCTTGCAGTTCTCAACATCGCTCTTGTTCTTTCCATTAGAGTTCTATTCATCCGATCTGCTACTCCTTTTTATTGAGGAGTGCATGCCATCGTGAACTACCTTTTGATGCCTTCTTGCTTTTACAATTCATCAAATTCTTTACCAGTATATTCGCCTCCATTATCTGAGCGCAAACATTTGATCTTCTTACCAGATTCGAGTTCCACCTACGCTTTGTAAAATTTGAAAGTTGGAAACACATA
Source organism: Erythroxylum echinodendron (assembly GCA_027575705.1). Lineage (NCBI taxonomy): Eukaryota > Viridiplantae > Streptophyta > Magnoliopsida > Malpighiales > Erythroxylaceae > Erythroxylum > Erythroxylum echinodendron. The sequence goes on along the minus strand of JANZXR010000172.1, from coordinate 32,983,324 downwards.
TGCCTTCCTCTTAATAGGAAACACCAAACATCTCTTCGAATAATTATCAATGAAATATACAAACAAATTTGCTCCTCCTAAAGATGTAACTGGTGCTTTCCATACATCAGAGCGAATCAATTCTAAAATTTCTTACTTCTGAACTTTGATGTGTTGAACTTCAATAGATGTTGTTTACTCACAATGCAATACTCACAGAAGGGTAGTGATACTTTTATGAGACCTGAAAGTAGATTCTTCTCTGCAAGTATCTTCATTCCTTGTTCTGACATATGTCCAAGCTTTTATGCCACATCATTGCAAATTTGTCAGCTGGACTAGTCACCGCAACGGATGCCTCTCCTTCTTGCAAATTTACTCTCTTTAGATGTACATATTTGCAACAATCTTCTCTACTTTCATAAGTACCAGTGCTCCTTTAATTACTTTCATGATCTTGTTTTGAATCTCAAATTTGAAACCAAGATCATCCTGTTGTATTATAGACAACAAATTCTTCTTTAAATCCTCTACATGTCACACTTTTTCAATAGCTTGAGTTTTCCTATCATACATCTTTAATTTGATGGTGCCAATACCAACGATCTTCAGAGCTTGATCATTGCAGCTGTACATAGTTCTCCCAAAGATAAATTCATACTGATGGAACCATTCTCTTCGAGAAGTCATATAAAAAGTAGCTGCTGAATCAAATAGTCAGGCATCAACAAATCTTCTCTTTCCTCTAATAATTGTTGCTGCTACACAAACCATTGTGCTTCCATCATCTTAACTGCTTGATATGTTTCCTTAAGGAACAAATTCTTTCTTGTTTAGATTCCAGCAATCCTTTTTTAGGTGATCTTTCTTGCCACAATTGTAGCATTTATAGTCCTTCTTACTCCTCGACTTTGATCTACCATAATTGTGACTCCCACTTAGACTATGTTCCATTGATCTACCTCTCATTACCACTGAGGCCTCCGCTTGTTGTGAACTTACCAACTTGTCTTCCTTGCTTTCGCACTGGCTCTCTTCTTCCAGAATATCACTGCAATGTCATCGAAGATTAAAGTGGTTATATTGGTTCTTAAATTTATAACAAGTTGATCATATGAATCTGGTAGACTTTGAAGTAGAGATTTCACATGTTCACTTATTTCTATTATGTTCCCTAATGATGTGAGTTGTGAAAATAGAGTATTCAATGTGCTTAAGTGCTCCGTCACTTAAGTGGATTCTGTCATACGTAAAGTGTATAGTTTCTTGTTCAGAAAAATTTTGTTATGGAGTGATTTGGCCTCGTATAATTTTATTAGTTGATCCCATATTTCCTTCGTTGTCTTTTTTTCATCTATGCTTGATAATACTCCATCAGCTAAAGCTAGGTGAAGATTAGCTACATCATTCCCATCCTTCTCATTCCACCTTTTATCTATGACTCCAGCTGGTCGTTCACTAATGGCCGCCAACAATTATTTTTCCTCAAGAGTGCCTTTATCTTCAACTTCCACAATGAGAAATTGCTCCCAATAAATTTTTCAATGTCATACTTTGCCGCCATTACTTCTATCACTACCGCTTTATGAATAATGCCCTTGACAGAGTGAATAATATTCTAACTTTTCTTTTAATGTGGAGGATCCATTCTTGGTGGCAACCACAGAATATACAATAAGAAGATATACAAACCTAAACCTAGCTCTGATACCACTTGTTAGGAACAATTAGGACTTAGACAGAGTAAGGCTGTAGTTAAAATGAAACTAAAAATATTGAAGATGAAATAGACACACAAATTTCACGTGAAAAACTCCTAAATTAGGGTAAAAAATCGCGGGCAAGAATAGAAGAATTTTACTACCGAAAAATTAGATAATTACAAGGAGAAAAAGAATTAGAGCCACAAAAATACACAGAATATTTTTGTCTCTTTTTTTCTCTCTCACCTCACATCTCTCTTTCTCTACTCATATATTTCTTTATGCTACTTCTGCCTTTTTATAGGCATGAGTGCCTTAAGTGAATGGCTGACAAAATGATCAGTTCTTTTGTCCTTATTAGGCATGGTGGGGACCGAATTTGATGCCTACTAGCCATAATTGTTGACAAAAATAATGGGTAAGGGAGAAGGTTGCTAAAAAAACTTCCCTACATAAAGATTAGTTTACCACTTATATAACATTTAGGGTAAATTAAATTTAAACTCAATAATGTTACTATCGTTTAACTGTCAAAACTTTTTCTATTTTTTCTAAAGCACCTCTTATTTTGTACTTTAGAAAGTCAGAAAGTGCTTAAGTTAATTATATTGGCATTTTTTAGAATGTAATAGAAAATTAGAATAAAAATAAATTGAGAGAAATGTTTGCCGAAAAATGCCATGTTATTTATTTTGAAAAGTTAAATGGTATTGAAATAAAAGAAGAGTAGGATGTACATCGTCCCAGACACAAAAGGACTAGTTCTATGACTAAAAAATACGACTTTGTTTCCAAGACACTAACATTCTATTTTTATCAAACAACATCGTATGTGTCTTGATTAACAAACAACTTCATTAAGTATATAACAAAATACAATTTTTAGGGTAAATCGGTTATCCATTTTCTTCCCCGCCTCCAAGCGTTCCAATTAGGGCAAGCGAAATTCGATACTCGATTATTGCTATAGCTACCTCCAGGTAAGTAGATTGAGTCCGTTAGTTTCTTCTTCTTTACCTCATTGAATAATAACACCTCCATTTTAGGTATCAGGAGGTCCTTCGCACTTCAAGGTTCTGTCTTCCTTCTCCAGATGTGGATCCGATGAACTACCAAATCACTACTATGCCTTAAGGTAATCTATCTTTCTCCCCTAGTGTTGATGAGCGTCCAAATCCCTCAGCATAGACATGCATCTTTCAGCTCCAAACACAAGACCTCCGATGCTTTCAAAGATAAGTTTTTGACTTGCTTCTATTGCGTCATCTAATTTTAGGTCATTATAGTGTCTGGTTAAGCGTTATCTGATTCTTCTACAGACATCCTTCTTATTTATAGGAATCAGAGTTGTCGAATGGATCAGAGGGCAAAAGATCAAGAGGCTTCCATTACCATCCTCGTCCTCCAGTAAGGCGGTTCTGGTCTTCAGTTGTTCATTTCAATTTGTAGGTATTTCTTCCTTTGTTCTTTATTACTCCAAATCTCAGTAGTTTATTCTCCATGATGCTGCTAGATTAGGGCAAAGAGCATCTAATTTGGTGGAGCAGAGGATTTGCTCTCTAATTCTACCAACTAGAGCTTTAAGAACTTCTTCTTTAGTGCGTGATTTTGGATGGAATCTCTTATTGTTTCTCTCTCGCCTTATCTCCCTCACGGCAGAGGCGAAAGAGATAACATATACATACTTGTTGTATTTAAAAGTATGGTTTAGCTTCAGAAGCCATTCAATGTCTTCTGCAAAGGTGGTACCTACATTAGAAATAAAGTTAAGGGCAGAAATCTATTCCCATATGAATAATGAGAAGGGGCATCTAAAGAAAAGATGCTCCCTTGCCTCTATCTCATTAGCACAGAGTACACAATCTGCATTGATAGACATAAATTGAATTCTTTCAGTCATACGTAATCTTTTTGGAACCATTAGCCATAGTGTGATAGAGGTACTAGGCATGAGAAATTTGTGCCACACAATAGGAAACCAAATCTATCTAGGGTTGTTGGGATTCTGCCACTTCCTTACTTTTGAGCTAATAAAGGTATTAGGGGGCAGATTGAGGCACTGGAAATAGTCCTCTCTTTGCGAGTTTGGTATAGAAGATTTTTGTTTTTTATATTTTTCTTTTAATAACTTGCAACTTCAATAGTACATTAAAACTATTATTAAATAAAATTTTTAAAGAAATGTGCTTTTGAATACTAGGCATTGAAGATATTAAAATATTTTTTAAACAAAAAAAGGTCTTTTGGAAAATACAAAATATTTTCTAAAAAAAATACAAAAAATAAATTTGTAAACAAAAAAGTACTTCTTAAAAATTATAAATTAATTTAACAAAAACTCCATTTAATTTGTAATTTTGAAATAGTCTTTGATACTGTAAAGCTTTTCTTTTTTTAGTGACATTTTGCAAGAACATTAGCTTGCTAGTTTAAAGAATTAACATATTTTATATGAACTTTATTTTTATTCATCAAGTCACGAATAAAATGATGTTCTAATTAGATGTATTTAGTCTTGCCATAAAAAACATAATTTTTATTTATTAAAATTGAAGACATATTATTACGGTTAATTATTATATATAGGATGTTTCTGCTTTTGCTTTAAATTTGAAAAAATTCTTCTGAACGCCACAGTTTTATAAGCTATACTAGTAGTTATTCTATAATCAATTTCTATTGAGAATGGGAAACAATATTCTTCTTTTATAACTCTAAAATATTACCTTTGAATTGAAAAAAAGGTAGCTTGAAGTGTTTTTTTAGTCATCTAATGATCTAGCCCAATGAAATCAATATAACTTATCATCTTGTTTTCTTCCTCTTTTCCATATTTGATCCCAAGCTTTTTTGTTCTTTACAAGTAATGTAATATTCTTTTTCTAGGTTTGAAATAAAATTTTCTTAAGTTATTCATGAATTTAAAGACAACTCATAATATATGAAGCGTCTTCAATTCTAAAGGAATAAACATTAACTTACAAGACTCCAAGTTAAATTTCTTGAGCAAGTCCTCAGTATATTTTTTTGGAGAGATAAAAATACCTTTTATATTGCTTTACCTAAATACTAAGAAATATTTCATGCCCCCAAGATCGATCATCTCAAAATTATGCATCATGGCATGTTTGAATTTACCAATCATCCTTAAATTTGTGCTAGATTAAATCATCTATATATAAATACAAATATAAAGAGACCACTCATTTTGGCATCTAGGGAAAATAATTTTTTGGACATAAGTATCAATCTTCATACTCTGTATATGTGGGCTTGTCTTAAGCTATATAATGCCTTTCTAAGGTAATAAATTTTGTCTTCTTAGTCTTTAATAATGAATCCTTATGGTTGCTCCACATAGATATCTTCTTCTATATCATTATTCAAAAAATGTAAACTTCAGCTCAATTTCATAATTTTTAAATTTCAATTGGGCATCCATAACTAGAATAACTTTAATAGTCACTATATGAATAATTAAAGTAAATGTTTCATTCAAATTAACTCCAAGTTGTTTTTGTGAACAACCTTTTTGCTATCAAGTGAGCTTTATACTTGTGAATAGTTTCATCTTTATTGAATTTTGTTTTATACACTACTTTAATTTGATTAAATAGCTTCTTTTAGGCATGTCCGCGAGCTCCTGTATGTAGTTCTTTTTTATGATTTCCATTTCTTCATTCATTTGCTTTCTCCATAATTCTTCTTTCATAGTTCATCAAAAGGCTATGGTTCGTAAGAGAAGAAAGCAACTTATTTTACTCATAAATATTAATTAATGAATGCAACTTTCTTAGAGGTGTGTCAGATCAAGGATTAAGGGATCAATTTCAAGTGATTTGGTGAGTAAGATCTTTTAAGCTTTCTTTTGCAATTAATCTATGTACAATTTCATACTTTTAAACATGATTCATGCGCTGTTTGGTTCTTTCTCTTTACTACTCCTTTTTATTAGGGATATCTAGGCATTGTAAAAGGACTTCAAATCCCACGAAACTTATAAAAGCTCTTAAATTCATTAGAAGTAAATTCTTAACCTCTATTAATTCACAAAGTGTAATGTTAAGACTACTTTTTCGAAACCAAAGTCTTAAACTTTTCAATCACTTTTATAGCTTTAGAATTGTACTTCAAATGTTTCACCCATTTCTTTCTATTGTAATTATCAATGAAAAGAATAAAGGTAAGAAATTTTACCAAAAGAAGGATGATTTATGAGACTACAAAAATTTGCATGAACAAGTTAGAACAATTTGGTAGCTCTTAAAATTGATTATTTTAAGAAAATTTTTTCCTTGAATGCTTTCTAAGAAGACATGCCTCACATAGTTGTTCAAGAAGATCTATACTTGGATTACCTCTCATTACTTTCTTCTCTTCTAAAACTTTAAATCCATTAAATTTCCAATGTTCATATCTTATATGTTATATCTATGATAGATTACTGTCATTAGTCTTCAAAAATATGGCTTTCTTAGTGTGCAAGTTTAATAAAATTATGATGATGCTAGTTATAACGACATTGGTTATAATATTAGCGTCATGATCTCAGATATAAAGGGTATGGCCCTCTTTATGAATTTGTAGTCATTCTCCAAAAGTTAACCTATACATAAAAGGTTATTCTTTAGTTTTGGAAAAAAGCAAATACTTAAGAGAAGCTTATGACCACTTATTTGTATCTTAGGCGAAATTTTACCTTTGATCTCTACTATTGTATTATCACCCTGTTAGTATGATATCTAATTCCACAAATTTGCTTTTATCATTTATCATGCAATTGTTAATTAAATGTTAAGGTACCATATGTCTGTTTGTGTTCATTAACTTCTATAAATTTTTATATCATCTTTATTATTGGAAAAATATTTCTAAGAAAAATGAAAACTCTTACATATGAACAACATTTAACTTAGGCCTCATTTCTCCTTGTAATATGTATGTCAAAATTTCCTCTTCGTTTTCCTCTTCTTTGACCATGATGATGATTATAAGGTTAGTTATTACTCAAATAGTCTTGTTCACCTCTTCCTCTCCCTTGCTCTATGTATTTTCATGACTACGTCCATTTTTATGTATGAAAATTTTCTTTCCACTTTTCTTCATATAATTGTATTTAGACTTTAAGGATGACCTTGCTCATAAGAATTGTTTTACCACATGCTTTTTATAACTATTCGTCTTTTCTTTATGACCTAGTAAAGATCCACTTAACTTATCAATAGCAATATCACTCATATCTTTTAATTATTTAATAGCCACTATCATATAATTGAACTTTAAGTTAAGAGAATGTAGGACCTTCTTTGTAATAGCTCGTTTTCCATACTAAGGGTTAGAACCGTAGACTATTGCACATGAGCAATAACATTGAGGATTCATGAAATGCATTTCATTCACATGCATATCATTAAAATATACACAAATGAATGTTGATTTAGAAAACATCGCAAAGATTATATGTGTACTCAATTGACATGTTTCGGTTATGAAAGCTTTAAAATGGTTATGATATGACTGTGAATTGTTATGTTTTAAATTTTGGGTTGATGGATTACAATTAGTAATTTAGAATTAATTGTTACAATTGGGAGATTTATGAATTAATTTGTACATTTGGACTAAGAAAAATGTTAAGTGGCAAGATAAGTTGACATATAGTATCAGAAATAAGTGACACAATGCAGTAGAAATAAGTGACATGTGGCATTAGGATTGAGTGACAAATGATTTAAATAATTAGGTGACAAATAGCTTGGAGATTGAGTGACAAATGGTTTAGAGATTGAGTGACATTTGGTACTATAAGTAAAAGACATATGGCAAGTGTCTTTATATGACAAGTGTGATAACACTTACCACATACCTATACCTACAACACTCACACTTGACATAACCATCTTTTCTTTTATTTTGCTACATGCTCTCTTCTTCTTCTTCTTCTTCTTCTTCTTCTTCATCCATGACACTCACATCCCACACTCACAACTTTCAGTTGCTAACATTCAACACCTTGCCACTCTAATATTTTGTTGTTTTCTTCTTGTTGATGAAAACCCAACCTATTCCACCTTAAATTGGTGATGACTGTGTAATCTTGGGGGCTAGGTTAACTTGATGATTTGAGGAAGCTTTTGAGCTAAACAAGTAAGTATAATATTATTCTTCATGGCATATAAAATATTTATGATGATGGTTTTAGGTATGGATTGATTATGATAATGGTGCTTGATGAGTGCTGGAATATTGATGAATGAATGGATACAATTATATTCTGTTTTTTTGATTACGATAAATAATAGTTTATGAGTTGTAGCATGAATGATTTTGAGTTAGAATTGAGGTGAATTTGATGAGGAATTGAAGAAGAATTTATGAATTATTAAGAAGATGTTTGAGTTTAGTAAGAAAATGTTAGAAATATGGAAAAATTGAAGGAGAATGAAGAGTAAAATGTACGAATCACTCATCCCATGATCGTGGGAAATGTATTGGAAATGAAATTTTCTCTTTTATGTGATTTTTGAGCCAACTAAGGATAAGTTACTTTACTTTGGTGCATTTGGACTTGATTAAGGCTTAAAATGAACCTAGTTTGATGTTAAATTAATTGGTTAAAGTGTTTGATAAGTGTAGGTTGCTAATTGATGTTATAACTTAAGGAATGGATATTAGATACCATGTATCTAAAATCTCAAATTTATGAGTGTTAAACGAAGGGAGTTTTTCCTAAGAATGCAAATGTGATCTAAAGGATATGAGTAATGCAAATTAGTTATGAATGAATAAGAATTGGGGTATTGTGTGATTTTATGATGCTAGAAAAGGATTGATGAATGTATGATGGATGATATTAGAATAATCAAATTTCTTTGAGGTATAAACCTAAATTACAAACTAGTTATATCCAAGTTAGGATTTGTGAATAGCTAAAATCCATGATTTAGGATACATACATGGGGAAAGTCAACTAAACATGCATTAAACATGACACATATATATATGCATGATTGAATATGTATATGATTGATCAAATTAGTAATTTGTGTACAATATGTGTGTATTGTATGAATAAAGAAGCACAAATTGTATGTCAGCATTTAGACATTGCCGGTTCTTCAAGGCAATAGCTTATCTGGAGCATACTATGAGTTAATCTAGACGTTTTCTCATCATGATTAACTTGTTTCTGTTTAAATTTCAGTTATTGAGAAGATGGTGATAATTTTGGACATTGATGGTCTAAGGAGTTCAATATTCTGGATTGTATTGGGAGTGTTTTCCTAATTGTGAGTGAATTTGGAAAATATGTGTACTCAAGTAAATGTTGAATGCCAGACTTAGATATGATGAATATGATAAATGATTGTGCACATAGAATGAAAATTACTGATAGAATATTATGTGAATTGATGCATTCCATCATGTTGTTATGCATGATCAAATAAAGGAGTTGTGATTGGACTGACCAGTTTGAAAAAGAGCTTAAAGCTAAGAAATGTGCACTAAGAGCCACAGGCTCAGATATTAATGAGCCTGATATTCACAATGGGTATGGGATAGTAAATGAAATGATCCTGGTATCTGTAATGGATACGGGACTGTAAATAAGAGCTCAGTCACAACAAAACAAAAATGAATAGAGTCACATGTGCATTTGCATATATAACATGATATGTACTATATGGATGATTGAATTGATTTATTGAAAATGTTCAATATTGGATGATATGATTTGTTGGTGAATTGGGTATAATTGTCTATGTGTTTTGATAGGAGTGAGCACATCAATGATGGTTCACTCACTGAGTTCGCAAACTCATAAAAATTGAAAATGTTGATTTTCATGTAAAAGGTAAACCTAGCTTCTAAGGCAAACAAATAGAAGTAGAAACAAAAATAGCTCAAAGGTCTGGTCAGTTGATATTGAGAAGTTTAGATATAATACTTTGGTTAGTTTCTCAACCCATGTCGAACATCTTATAAAAGAGTAGAAAAACTTTTAGATATTTTTGGTAGTGTAAATATATGTGTTATGAAGTTATGTTTATGAAGGAAATGGGAAAAGTTGATCTTTTGACTACTTATGATCTATATGATGCCATAATAAGTTGATGTGATTGCTCTAACATGCCATTTTCATAGGGTATGTTCTTGAATGTCCTCTAGATGTTCGAGCATATGCTTTATGGTAGTGGTGTGTCACATTTTTAATAACTTAAATAGCTTGAATGAATTCACTAAGCCGTTTTATTTAATTCACCACTTAGAGAACTCTAAAAGTTCTTTGAAATGGAACCATCCTTTAAGATTCTCTTAATCTCTGCCGTCAAACCTTGAAGTCACATCTTCTTCACTTTGTCAACTCCCATCATTAAATTGTAGAGAATTTCCCATATTTTTATGTTGTTTCATTTCTTAATTTTGCAAACATTTTTCATCCAAATCTTGATGGATGATTGTAAGTGAAATTTGATCTTTTTTCCTTTTTGTTAGTTCCTATTGGCATCCAAGAGGGGTGAATTTAGTGTTCATAAATTTAAAACTAAAATTTACTAACTCAACATGTTAATAATCAAAATTTATATAAAAAAAAGTATGAAATAAAATAATAAATTTTAACAACACACTTAATTAATAAACTAAAAGAGTAAGGGAAGAAGAGATGCAAACTAATTTATAGTTGTTTGGTAAACAACTCTTTCTTATCTGTATTCTTTAAGACTCTTCGTGGATTTTCAATGTAATTCTTCTTTTTATATGAAAAACAACCTTTTTTCAATCTTTATTTGGAAAAGAGAAACTCTTTTACAATCTTCTTCTAAGGTGAAAAGGAAACTCAATGCCACTTAGAACACCTCCAAATATAATAAAAATTTCCAATGGAATCCGACAACTCAAAGTAGCTCACTTTATCATTTTGATAATATAAAAAATTTTACTCACTCAAAGTGAGACAATGAATACTCAAATTATTGGTAAATATTTAGAAATGTATGTAAAAGGCACTCAAACATTTCTTGATGCAAGAAATAATGAGAAAACATGTATTTATAGAGTTTTACAGCCCCTAGGAATTAAAGCCAATAATAACTATTATAACAGCTAGTTGTAGAGAACTAGTAGACCAGTGTAGCATATTAATTAACTAGTGTGTATTGAACGAGTAGATTCATTAAATGCTAAGACATTGTTCAACCACTCAAGTAAAATTTTCGACCAATATGTACCTTAGATGGAAATTTGTCAACCAAACCATTATATTAGTCGATCAATGGGTTAATAGGCTTGCTTGATACACTTTAAGCTTACATTAATTGACCACTAACCTATATCAGCTAAGCAATCTACTAAAAAATGAAATGTTAATAACTTCAAATGCTTAAACTTAATTTTTCATGTAAATATAATTAAAAAAATTTAAAATGTCCCTCAAAGAGTGTTCGAAATAAGAAGAGAATTTTTTATTAAAATCAAAGACTTTAATACCTCCTGATGAATGAAAAGACTCATATATTGATTTTAAATGTTTTACATAGTGAGTCTTAAAGATTACCAAACTAATAAAGTGAGATTGCAATTAGTATTAAAAAAAATATAATGACCTTTATATGACTTATTCTTCTTTTTTCTTGACATGATCTTCACCTTATTATCATCTTTACGAATTATTTTCTTGAGTTATTCATAATTTCATCTTGTTCTTATAAAGCTTCTCATTAAGACAACAAACTCATTATTAGGATTTGTTTCTGGTTATCAATACATTTATTAGAACCTCCCTTGATTTAACCACCTTATTATTTTTAATGATGATAAAACATTTGTAATATTAAAGAGCTGCAATAAGATTAAACAAATAAGTAACTATGCATATAAAGATAATGAAAAGCTCCCTCTTAATTCATGCATAATATATAATTCAATATTAACAAAAAATAAATCTTTAACATCATGTAAGTGATATTCAATAATAAGTAAAATAAATATCCACAAAAAAATAGATCTTAAAAAGTCATCATATTTACAATAATCTAATATCACAAAATTACTCGTCTCTTTTTCAGAAACATCAAACATCAATTAGCTAGAGGAGGAAATCAAGACCCAATCACACTATATAGGTTATTAAGTTGATACATCGTGATGTCTCAAAAGGAGTTAAGATCATCTTGTAACATGGTGAGCTAATGCTTAATGATTTCCAAACTGGTATATGGTAGAGTCTTATAATATGGTTCTTGATGTGTGTCGAACACACCAGAAAAAACACCTATCTATACAAACTAAGATTTATAGCAGCAGTGAGTAAGGATCATATCCACAAGGAGTATTCGTGTAGCTTTTGCAATGAAAGAAATTAGTGTTTACATTATGGGGTTTGGATTGGTTTTGAATAAGAAAATAAAGTGAAATTAAACTAACGAAAGAAAACAATAAAAAAATTGATAGAAGTGATGAATAGATTTGGAATTTGATTCTCAGTTTAATCTTACCCTACACACGACTATACATACTTTATTGCCTTGTTATTCTCACACGTCTCTTAAAAACTATTGATCATTGATTAATAATAAGCTTTGTTAATCCTAATTTTCCCTTAGGTTATGTTTAGTTAAAACAAGCTCTTTAACTAAACCTAGCTATCGAACAACTTAGAGCAAGCTCTTTAGATTTAATAGGATAGTCACATTATGAGTTAAGAAAACAAATTAAAAAAAGGAAACAATAACATAAGCATGGGTTATTTAACCAAGGTTATATTATCCCTAGTGATTCAACACCATTAGTTGCCATAAATGAATCCAAAATGCAATTATTACATATTGTATTCGAGATTCTAGTAATGGGTTCATATATATAAACAATCTATCGAGAATGATAACAACGATCATTCATACATGACTACCCCAATCAATAAGCATAGGATAACATAAACAATCCCTAGAGAGAGAAAGAATAACTATACACAATGAAGATATGCCCAAAAGTGTTCCTCAGTTTCGATTTCACCTCGAAACTAGAAGAAGGAAGCCTAACCTTCCATGGGATAGTCACGTTATAAGTTAAGAAAACAAATTAATAAAGGAAACAATAACATAAGCTTGGGTTATTTAACCAAGGTTATGTTATCCCTAGTGATTCAACACTATTAGTTGCCATAAATGAATCCAAAATGCAATTATTACATATTGTATTCGAGATTCTAGTAATGAGTTCATATATATAAACAATCTATCAAGAATGATAATAACAATCATTCATACATGAATACCCAAATCAATAAGCATAGGATAACATCAACAATCCCTAAAGAGAGAAAGAATAACTATACACAATGAAGATATGCCCAAAAGTGTTCCTCAACTTCGATTTCACCTCGGAACTAAAAGAAGGAAGCCTAACCCTCCATGGGACAATCACATTGTAAGCTAAGAAAACAAATTATTAAAGGAAACAATAATATAAGCTTGGGTTATTTAACCAAGGTTATGTTATCCCTAGTGATTCAATACCATTAGTTGCCATAAATGAATCCAAAATGTAATTATTACATATTATACTCGAGATTCTAGTAATGAGTTCACATATATAAACAATCTATCGAGAACAATAATAACGATTAGTCATACATGAATACCCAAATCAATAAGCATAGGATAACATAAACAATCCCTAGAGAGAGAAAGAATAACTATACACAATGAAGATATGCCCAAAAGTGTTCCTAAGCTTCGATTTCACCTCGAAACTAGAAGAAGGAAGCCTAAACCTCCATGGGTCTCCAAAGAGTGTATGCTCCACCCCTCCTGTTCATCCAAAATTAATTTATACATGTTTTTCTGCTCAAATGTAGACTTATAGCGAAAATTAGGGATCTAGTTGTACATTAATGCACAGTTGTGCATCTTACAGATCATGTGAATTCTTGATTTTTCTTGTCTTTTTTGTCCCCTATTCTTCTTGTTCCATAAAGACAAATGAGTTTGACATCAAGAGGACGGCCGAAGTAATGTTCTTTGAACTCATTTTATCTCTCAAACTTCCAAATTGTATCTAAAACCAAATATGAACTATAATGAGTTTCTTAAGCATTTCATATCATTAATCACTAAGTGTTGTGGAGTAAATGTACAAATAATTAAGCACATTTCAAGCTCCTCCACACTTATATTTTGATTGTCCTCAGGCAAAACAACAAAATCAAAGTCATAAAATAAACATTTCCATATTTTCCATATTTTCGAATAATAGATAGTCATGAGCAAAGAGAAATCACTTTCCAAACCATAGCAAGAACTCAAAATTCAATGCCCCTACTTATAATCAATCAATAATCATTCCCTTCAAAAATTGAGCAATTTAGGGGTAGAATTTGATAAAATGTGTTCAAATATGATAAGTTCATAGGTACACTCAAACACAATTCATGATTAAGATATTCCATAAATTTGTATATCATTTCATTTCTCCACCACTAAGATTTGCATGTATAATCATAAATCAAAGGACTTTTTAATGTTGTAATGTGGGCAAAGGCTAAGGTGATATATAGTGGGTAATGTAACACAAAAGCCATCAAAGCTAGTTAAGCAAGTAAAAAACTCAATTTAACATCAAGCGCAAAAACTAACGTCACCTAAAACTGGGTACCATCAGCTATGGTGAATGCAAAAACTATGCTTCATAGCTCAAATTTAAGCTCTCACACCACAAACCACATGTTTTATGAATCACTCACAAAATTTGATCATAAATAACACTTTGTAAGTATAGGGAGTGACCCTTAAAAACTACATCTCCCTTATTCATATCGTAATCAAAAAACCCTTTTCGTACAACTTTAGAAGGAAAGACTAATCATGAATAACTTTGCAAGACATATGTATTTCCTCCTTAATAATTTTATGCAAACATATATTCTTTTCTTTTCTTTTTCTTTTTCTTTTTCTTCTTCTTTTTCTTTTCTTACTTTTTTTCCTTTCTATTTTCTCAACAAAAATTGGAAGAAGCTATATTAATTAACTTTGGAATTTATTGATAAGACATAAAATAAAATTCCATAAATTATAACCAACCCGCATATATGCAAACCCATACCCTTATACATTTATGCATCCACAATCATCAATAATTAACAAATGTTCCACTAGCTTTAATTCTTTGGTAACATTTAGTTAGGTTAAAAGCATTTAATGCAGTTAGATAAAAATAAAGGCTAATAAAGATCAAGGGGGATTACCAAAAGGAAAAATCATATTAATAAGCAGGTTATGTGGCTAATGTAGCTCATAAAACAAAGAGTGTCTATATCATTTTCATATTAATTCATATGATAAAAATATAGTCTCAAATAGAAAATGAAAGCAACATTAACATGTACATATCATAAAGGTCACACATATACAAAAAACAATGAGACTGATATGGATGTGTCAGTCTATAAAGGCTCAAAATCTCGCTGGCTTGTGTCTACCTAATGTTCACTACTTTTCTAATGATAATGTATATTGACTTATCATAGGAGTAAAAGTAAATGATCAAAGTGCCATGAATTTTTCTAGTCAATTCACTCTTTAATTATGACTATATAGTCCTATAGGTAATATAAAAAGAGAAATTGTTTGTTTGTTTGTTTGTTTTTTAACCTAAGAAAAAAGCATGAGCAAGACACAAACATAATAAAAAACTTGCATTAAAACTAAGATTAGCACCCCAACACTTAAAACTTACATTGTCCTTAATGTAACATCAAATGTAAGAAATTGAGCATTTAACATAAACAACAAATGCGAGAATGTAAAGGAAAAGAAACAAACTTCCCTTAAGTTGCCTCTTAAGCAACGTCTTTGTTTATTGTCGCTAGCTTGACTCCTCTTCTCGTCATCATCTAGAAAATTATGATCTTCGAGTGTCACAACTTCTGCTTTTTCCACTTGAGGATCTTCAGGATAAGGCCTAAGTCAATGACCACTCACATTCAATTCAGTGTCTTTCTTATCTTTAAACTCTTATTCTCTATTGAGTCCCTGCACCTGAAAAATCTCCAATATCTCCACCCTTTTACTCCTCATTTAATTTCTCCAATTTGCTAGGTAAAGATGAAAGGTTAGTCTTAACAACAATTAGGAACTCAGTACTCACCTTCGAGCTAAATTATACATCCCTTTCTCCTTCAAGCTCCCTTTTAACTTCTTTTTTATAAGCAATCCCTTGAGTAGTCCTCTTAAGATTCTCAAGCTCCTTTCCACTCCATAAGGTTTCCATATTAACATCCCTTGGATTCACCTCAGGTTGAAATGGTTGTGTCTCTTCGTTTTGTTATTTTAAGTGGTTGATGACTTCTATCATTTGACCCACTTAGTTTATTAAGTTCTAAATTGTAGACCTTGTATCTTACTAGAATTATATCACATCCTGTTGAAATTGCAGAGTATTAGAACAACAATCTTAACTAGGCATTCCAAAGATGTACTTAAGTTGGAATAAAAGGCTTCTGTCTATACACAAGAATTGCTATGCAACCTATAGCCCATCTAAGAAGTAGTTTCATTGGCTATCCCCTCCATAACAAAAGTTTGTATGATCACTCCAAACTTAGTTATAGGATTAGGAGTATGAGTTATAAGAAAATTTTCCACTAATAGAATGACATTATCCAGTAGTGACATGCTCCCTTCACTATGTCCTTTTTAAACATAGATATAAAAGAAACGTGAAAAGATCAAGAAATAAATGAAAAAACTAATTATAAACAAATATATACAAAACAATAATTAAAATCAAGAACAAAAACTAAAGCACCACACCCCCTAGCAATGGAGGAAAAATTATCGATGTGTGTCTATTTCATCAGAAAATAAACCTAACTCTGCACACTAAGATTTATAGTTGTGGTGAATAAGGATCGTGTCCACAGGGAGTGTTCATGTAGCTTTTGAGAAAGAAATTAGTGTTTAGGTTATTGGGGGGGGAGGGTTTGGTTTGGTTTGGTTTGGTTTTGAATAAGAAAATAAAGTGAAATTAAACTAACAAAAGCAAATTAAAGCAAATAGTCAAAAAGTGATAAAAGTGATGAATGGATTTGAAATCCAATTCTTGGTTCAATCTCAGCTTACACATGAATAAGCATACTTCATTATCTTGTTATTCTGATACTTCTCCCAGAAACTATTAATTGTAGATTAACAGTAAGCTTTACTAACCTCGGTTTTTCCTTAAGTTGTGTTTAGTTAGAACAAGCTCTTTAATTAAACCTAGCTATCGAAAAACCTAGAACAAGCTCTCCAGATTTAACAGGACTGTCTCATTACGGGTTAGAAAAACAAATTAATCAAGGATACAATCACACAAGCTTAGGCTATTTAACTAAGGTTACGTTATCTCTAATAATTCAACACCATTAGTTGTCACAAATGAATCCAAAACACAATTATTATGTATTATATTTGAGATTCTAGCAATAGGTTCACATATGTAAACAATCTAATGATAACGATAATAATGAACATTCATATATGAATACCCAAATTAATGTATGACATAAACAATCCTTAGAGAGAGAAAGAACTGTTGGATCGAAAATAAAAACATATTTAGTTTGGCTAAACGGTAGATTTTAAAAACTTTTTCTGAAATCAAAACACAGCAAAAGCGTAAATACCAAATCAACATGCTTTTAATCCATACATGATACGGCATAAAGAAAATTAATAAAATAAGAACAAGATCGGAATATTACCGACTCCTAGCTACAACTTCGACTTCTCATTGTTGTGTCCTTAACCAATCCGATCTTCCACTTGTTCTCCTTAGACAACTTGGTTATCAAAATCCTTTTGTGGGAAAGGAGAAGAAAAATGAATAGAAAACCTTTTGTTATCTTCGGCTAGTTGAAAAGAACCAAAGAAAATGTCTCTTTTGCTAAAAACCGATGGTTTTGAGAGACTGTGTAGAATAATTAAGAGCTACCAAAAATTTTTTTTGGAAAGCCTCAAAAACACGCGCGCCCCACGTTTTTCTCACGTTCATTTAGCATCAAATGCTAAAAGATGAATTGCAAAAGAGCTTTACGTCCACATTCATGCTTTTATTAATAAGCATAACGGAATGTGAGTGGGAGAGAGTCGAGAGCCTTCATTCATTTTATCAATTAAAGGAGCTGTACGTTTTTAATCTTTAAAAACTAGCCATTAACCTTTAATCAAAAGAATACAAAGAGGGTTGCACAAAACGTTAATGGACAACCACCTCTCTTCATTCATTTCATTCTTTTATCAAAAAGAATGCACGTTAATGGATTAATGGAAAACCACCTAACACCCCCTTCATTCACTTCATTCTTTAATCAAAAAAAATACTAAAAAAAACTACATATGTATTTAGCAATTCAATGCTTAATGTGTTGTTGTCCATTTAGCTATAAAATCAAAATCTACATTATTGTAGGATTTGATTTTGCCCTCTATTTTATTTAAAACATTTGTTTCAATTTAATTAATCTAATTAATCAAATCAAACCAAAATCCAACCCAATATTAAATGTTCCTTTGGGATTATAATTAACAATTAATTAGTGTAAGTCCAATATTTAATTACATGCTTAAGACCCAATTTAATTCACTCTTAATTAAATTGTTCTGGTCTTATTGGCCCAAATCTAATTCGTCCATTTCTCTCCTTTCTGTCTCATTTTCTATCTGGTAACCTCCGTTTATTTTTCTTACTTTCATGGATAACCTTCCTAGAAGCCAAGTGGGGAATCTTGGACTTAAATAATTCAAGCTCTAATAAGAATGAAACTAATTTAATCTTATTAGAATTGATTCCGACTTATTAACCAAATGTCATTCCACTAAAGTCAATTGGTTGAACTCTTGAATTACTTAAAATTATGAGAAACCATGTTTCAAAAATTATTAATACGATGTCCAATTGCAAACTCTATTATGAACCATATTATAGCCATCCGCACAATAAAGGATAAAAATACTATTTTACCTTTATGTTAGTTTTTCCTTCTAGATCTCTTGTTTCACTCTACGTGGTAATTAACATACAAGATCTAATCTTGGTGTTAAGACTTGATTGGTAGCTAGTCCATCAAAATACTGGTGCCAATTAAATCATCAATCTCTGTAAAACATCTCAAACTGATGATATCACTATAAGCTCTTTACTTGGGTAAATGTTCCTTAATGCATGTTTCAATTAATAATTCTAACATGTGGATATTGGATTGATACCCTGTAAAAATACATTCCGATCATATGAAGAAATGTAACAAAACACACATGAGTTCACCACTCATCAAGATTATGGTTCTTAATAAATGAATGCTAAAGTGTATGTTTTAAGATTAAAGTAACAACCTACTTTATTCTTTAAAAAACATAAGTCATTCCAGATTCATTTAATAGTGCCATTACCAATAGTCAACTACTATCATGATTTGGAACTCATCATTCCCTTGAAGTAAACTCCTTTACTTACAAGGAGGTAAATTGTAACATTACAGTCTAAACTATAATCAAGCGACCAACTTGATTTTTCAATTGTGAATTAATTAATTTAGATCCTAATAATATACATGTTTCCCATACATCTCCATGTATATGTATATTACTTACAAAGGAACCTTGGTACCTTATAACTAGTTATATTATGCTCATATAAATAAAACCAAACTCTTTTGTTTTATTAATAATAAATATTTTCATTACAATATTGTAACTGGAAGAAAATTAAGTTATATGTAAATACACTTGCTTTCCATGGCATTATATTTACATAACCCTAACAAGAACAACTATACACAATGAAGATATATCCAAAAGTGTTCCTAGACTTCGATTGCGCCTTGGAACCTGAAGAGGGAAGCCTAACTCTCTATGGTCTCCAAAGAGTGTGTGCTCTGCCCCTCCTCTTGATCCAAAATTGATTCGTACATGTTTAGCCACTCAAATGTTGACTTACAGTAAAAATTAGGGATTTGGGTGCAAGTTAATGCACGGTCGTGCTTCTTGCAGATCATGTAAATTCTTGATTTTTCTTGCATTTTCTCATCTTATCTTTACTAAAATCTATCTTCTTCTTGTTCCATAAAGACAAATAAGTTTTAACATCAAGAGGATGGCTAAAGGAATGTGCTTTTAACTCATTTTAGCTCTCAAACTTCCAAATTGTATCTAAAACCAAATATGAACCAAAATGAGTTTCTTAAGCATTTCATATCATTAATCACTAAGTTGTAGAGCAAAAGTAAAAAAAAAAAAAAAGAGCACATATCAATGCTAGTGATGTAGTTACCTCATGATCTGTAGGGAGCTCAATAGTGTGACTTAGAAGAGGCTCATTAGGATTAATGCCATATAGGGGAGCCTCACAGAATTATGAAGGTTCCTAAGGTTGGAGTTATTGCCACTAGTATGGCTAAGTCATTTAACCATTAATAAATCAATAACCTATATAATTAAATGTAACAAAGTCAGAAAATAAATTAAAATCAATCTCATTACTGACAAGAGGATTGTGAAAATCATGGAAGGTGAGGAAAAGTATTAGAGCATAAAGAATTTTTTCTTTTTTTTCTTGGTTTAATGTAAATGGCCTATATTGAGCAAAATGAAGAAAGTGAATATGCTCTCCTAATGGAAAAATAAAAAGAAATCAAATGTAATAATGGCCTACAAAAGCAAATGGACCACTGATAGAAATGAAAGTATACTTAATAAAGAGATGAAGAAATTAAGTAATAGCTTTGAGGCCATGGATATATTTGAATTTTATAGTGGCCCCTATACTAGTGTCTAAATCAAAGATACTTTTAAATTTATTAGTTACAGAGTAAGTTTGGGTATTATATTAGGTACGCCAACTATATCAAATAAAAAATTTAGAAATAGGAATGCCTAAATTTTTATTTATAATATTATAAATGAAATAAATATCTACTCAATGAAAAATATGTGTGTCACCTAAATCACTTTAGGATAAAGATTATAATAAAATATCCTAATGATTATTAGTATTATATGTCAAGTTTTTGTTAGAACGGATTCTCACCCTTAAACACTGAAAAATTAGATAGGACTGTATGCCTTTAAATGTTCAAGAAAAGTAGGGGAGGTAACACGATTTTCATTGTAACTCTCAAGGAGTAAAATTATTAAATAGAGGAGAGTTATTATCAAAAAGTCATCCTCATTAGTACAAGTGGGCATAGAAGGTGGAGGAGTTTGGGGCCTCTCTTATGTCCTCTTAACCTTATAAGAAGTGCAATTAGCTCTATCTCGAGTGGGTGTACCAGACATAGGATTATGCTTCCCTCTAGTTGTAGCACCCCATTACCCTAGGGTAAGCATCGGGACGCCCGTAGGTCATTCCGACACATATCCTAAGATAACGGAGCACTACGTACAATCACTATGGACTCCACATGGCATCACATACATTGTAAGAACAAGAACCAATAATTGAAATCTCAAGATTTTTAAAAACCAAATTTTCCTTTTTCATTACTCCATAATATCAATATTTACATCATCATATAGTTTGTACATATTGAACTCCTAATACAAGTACTATGCCAAAATAACACAAACTCCTAACTAGGTCATCCTCCAAATCTGGAATCTCAGCTGACCCACCTGTGTGC
>JANZXR010000172.1:32930100-32961885 GCA_027575705.1 Erythroxylum echinodendron | reverse complement strand
TTTTGGGTAGATGATTTAAGTTAGAAGCATTAAGGCATTAAAGGAAAGGCAAATTAGACTTTTAACACTCCTTAAGGGTAGAATGGGAAGAGGAAAAATATTGTTTTCCAAATAAGAAGACAAAAACGTGAAGAAGAGAGGTTTGGAAGAAGAGTGAAAAGAATAGAACTTTAAACTAGGTCATTATTTCTCTTAATATTAAAGTAATCTGATCTTATTCAAGAAGGGAAAAAGAAAGAGGAAGAAAAGAGCCTTCTGTAAACCCAAGAATCTCATTGTTTAGTGAAGATTCAAGGTATGTTGATGTTAAATCTTTTGGAGTTTTGAAAGGCATTTGGTTCAAAGAGCTTAAGAAATATATGGGTTTAAGTATTTTAGAATCCATTGTAGTTAATATGCATTATGGGTTGGTCAAATCTAAATTTCTGTTGAATGGGAGTTGTGTCTTTTTATGAAGGAAATCAAGAAGGGGTTCAAGAAAGGCAAAGGAATCAAGAGGAAAGGCATTCTAAAGTCCGATATATAAGAAAGCAAGGATTTTTAAGGTGGGTTTCAGTTTTATGATTAAGCAATAGGCCATTAAAGTGTTCTTTTACATTAAAAAAATGAATAGTCTCAACTACTTCATGAACATGCGTTATGACTCTATGAATGATTTAAAAATGTGTTATGTGTTTACATAAAAGCTATTGTGTTAATAAGTGTGGCATGAACATGAAAAATGTTCCTGAAAGGATTTTATGTCCAAAAAAGGTCAAGTTTCAAAAATTTTGCCATTTTGGGCAACAAGTATTCAAGATCACGAAATGCATGCTATGTGAGTTTTGTTTGGTCCATTCAGATGTGAAGTGCACTTGTCTAAAGGCTTTTCTTGCCTACCTGCTAGTAGCATGGAGCCCCTTCACGGACTCCTATAAATTTACGGCTACACAAAACCACTAAGTGGGATTATGCTAGTTTGTTCTATTTACGACTCCACAGGATCATTATATGGGTTGTGTTGTTTGTTCTGTTTATGGACCAAACCTGACCATTTTGATGTGATTATTTGCTTAAGTTTGATGCATACATGACTTATAGCTGCGCATGACTTGTCTATCTGAATACGATTTTTGAGAAACAACAAACTTCTAATTTTTTAAGTGGTTTTCCAAATTGCATATTTCAATAAGTTTTGAAAATAGATTTCTGCTTGTATCTTAATGATAAACCTGCTACCTACGAGCTTTAAGCTCACCCCCTCTTAATTCTTTCCCATCCAGGTGAAGAACAAGAGAGTGAATAGTCAAGAGTTAGGGCAGCACTCCAGCCTACATATATTTTTGTACTCTTAAATGCGATTTTTGAGAACTTAAGGCCTTAGCCACCCTTCAAGCTTTACTGATTCAAATGTATTGATGTATTGTGGCCTGTAAGGTTATTAAAGATCTGTAAATCCAACATTTGTTAAAGGATGAATGAAATATATGTATGTTCTGCGTATGATTATGATGACTATTAAGATTTTAACGTTGCATGAGTTGATCCAATGAATTGGAGGCTTTGAGAAGCAGTTGAGGTTCATGTTTGTGTGTTTCTGATCTTAGATTTGGATGGATGAGGGTGTCTGGAAGGAGTTAAGTCTGCATTCAGTAAGGCAGACGCTAAAGGAAGAACACACATGAAAGGAATCGTCTGTGCTAATGTCACAACGCAGACGCAAAGGAAGATATAGAGGGAGGGTATCGTCTGTGCTGACATCACATACAGACGCAAAGGAAGACAGACTCACAGAACATAGACGCAAGGGATCGTCTATGCTGACTTCACACACAGACGCAAAGGAGGAACCCAGACTCACAAAATACAGACGCAAAGAACACAGATGACACGTCATAACACAGACGCAAAGAATTATCTGTGATGACACATCATAAGACAGACGATAGGAAAACAGACAATAGAAAGACAGATGATAGATGAAAGGTATCGTCTGTGCTGACATCATATACAGATGCAAAAGGAAGACAAACTCACGGAACATAGACACAAGGGATCATCTGTGCTGACGTCACACACATACGCAAAGGAGGAACCCAGACTCACAAAATAAAGACGCAAGAAACACAGATGACACGTCATAACACAGACGCAAGGAATCGTCTGTGATGACACATCATAAGACAGAATATAAGAAGACAGACGATAGAAAGACAGACGATAGAAAGGCAGACGGTAGAAAGACAGGCGATAGGAGAAGGGTCAAACCCATACAATGAAAGTCAACCATAGATGATCAAACTCAGACGAAAGAACTTAGGCCATAAATAAACACAGACGATGGGCTAACCACAGACGATATAAAGAAGAAGTTAGGTCAATATTACTGAACCTTCATTTACTTGGAATTAAACACAGGCTTCACTAATTAAGGATCAAGGTGTTCTCTATTGGAAATAGCTCACGTCTTATAATTTTCTACAAGAGTTGGACTTCGAAAACAGGTTCCAACACTATAAGGAAGGAAACTAGTCATAAAATCTAACGACATCTAAGTTCGCAATACCTAATTAGACAACTACTACAAAAATCATGAATCAAATATGAGAAATATTGAAGTACCAAAAGAATGAAAAAAATAGCCAACTCACACAAATAATCTTAAACTTAACCTAGAAGTGACCAATTGAGAGAAAGGGAGAATTAATTCGAAAATAAAGAAAATCTACCCAATTATGTAATTTCCAACTTACAGGGCCTAAACGGTCCTAGGGTGAATTACTCTCTCTCGAGCTATAATTCTTAACCATAACTAATAATTCCTAATTCAAATTATAGAAATCGCGATCTCTCGATTCGCAATTGGCCCAAAACCTAAATTAGTTCTAAAATTGTAATTGTGTATAAAACTAAAAAAAATATTTTTCTTGTATTTTAAGAATATAGAATTATTATGAAAAGATTAGATGAACTTCACATCCTCCACTCGTAGTAAGTCTGATCTAGTATGACATTATTTTTCTTCTTCTCAAAAATCTTATGGAAATATCCAATATAACTATATGTTTTTCATGAAATGTTTAAATGCAGAGAAATTTATATAATGAAAGAACATCTTATTAGTGTTAAGGATAATATTAATTCATACCAAAAGTACCATTTGATGTACATGAGAGGATTGGAAATTATTTGCAGCAATAATTGAAAAAATAAAAATAAACAGGCTTATAATATAAATTTTGGAGATAATGAAGCACCACAAGTGTTATATAAAGGAAAAATGAAAGCTTAATATTTTTATGAAGCAATAAATGCTACAACAATGATAAGTCTGGGAGTTTAAGACACCTTCTTAATATGAGATTCGTGTGCCTTTACTTCAAGGTTTAAAAAAAGGAGTGTCAGTAATTGTGGATATATATAAGTCGTTGGGAAATAATAGGATGCACTATTATAACAGATGGGTAGACTGATCAAATACAAAGAACTTTGATTAATTTCTTGGTTTATTGTAATGTTAGAAAAAGTTTTATCAATTTTATTGATGCTTTTGATATAGTCAAAAGTGTTCACACTTTATTTGAATTATTTTATGTAATTTTTACGTAGGTTAGACCAAAAAATGTTGTGCACTTTATTATAGACGATGTAGTTAATTATGTATTAGCTAGGTACTTGTTACAATCAAAGTACGAACATATTTATTGGTCTCCATTTGTGGCTTATTGTATAAGTCTCATTTTAAAAGATATTGGTTGTATAGAAAATATTTCCATTCTTGATCTGCATGCATCTAATATCACAATTTTTTTCTATAATAATATTACACTTTTTGTCTTTGTTATGAAATTAGGAAGAATGTATGGACATTATTCGTCCATGCTACCATGTTTTCAAATACATCTATATAACTTTGAGAATTTTTTATGGACATAAACAAGTACTTCAAAATTTATTGACAAGTACCTTTTCAAATCATAAGTTATCAAAGGGTGTAAAAGGAAAAAAAATTATTTTATTATTCTGGATAATAAATTTTGGGACGCTTATTTAATTATTGTGAAGAATGTGAATCTAATTATAAGGTTATTAAGAACTGTAAACTAGAATGAGAAGTCATCTTTGAGATATATGTATATGTATATGATAGAATGTACAAAGTTCACAAAACAATTATGAATCTTTTTTAAAAGAAGGAGAAATTGTACAGGTCTTATACAAATATTATTTCTTAGTGATGGGACATGCATCCTACTCAAAGGGTCCACTTAATAGCTTGCTTCCTTAATTCTTATTGCTTTTATAGTGTAGAAATATATATAGATGTTGATATCATGGGTGGTCTCTTTAAAGTGATTGTATACTAAAGTTTTTTCTCAAATGAAAAGCAATCAAAGGCAATAATTGAAATTAAATTATATCGTAAAGGTTTAACAAGTTTTGTTAGATTATCTATAAAAAGAGAATTTACAATTAAAAAATGCAGCCAAGTAAGAGTTCATACTTTTTGTTTATTTTTACCTATGGATAATATTTTTTTTACATTTATAACTATTAATTTAAAATATAGATGAATGGTTCAATTATTTGGTGAAAGTGCTCTAATATTGAGAACATTTACTATTAGATTATTATAATACCCCACTCCCGCCCGACTCATACACGTACGCCCATTATACGTTTGTGTACTTGTCCGACGAAAATGACGTGCTAACTATATCACTTTCACATAACTTATGGCATCATAAATTAAAACCATAAATATCATAATAATTAAAGCCCAAATTCCTCATTTCATTTCATAAATAATAGGTACATTGTAGTTTTACAAGTCATCCATGTATGTACAAAATCAACAACCTATCAAAGTCTACAGCTCTGTCTACAAAACATGCTATATATACGAAGAATTATATAAAAATTTTAATCTAAGTTCTTCAGTCTAACTGACTGACCTTTGAGCCATGTCTTCTATCCTAAAAGCAGTACTATATCTTTTCTAAGTTGTCTTAGAAGCTATATCATCTCTCTTGAACTTGAAAATGTCAACGTTGCAATTTGGTTAAGTTTTACGAGCTCAGTTGAGTAACCATCCTCGATGGTTCACTCATATCACATAACACATCAATTCAAAATAATCACATAAGTCACATAATCCACATTGTTTCATTTACCAACAAAAAGCATCATAATACACATTGTACACCATTTTCACATTTCTCATACAACATAATTCAATAATACATTGCAATCATTCAAAACATATATACGTCATGCATATATGCAATATTCATGAGACTCACATTCTTTATTTCATTGTTGTGATCGAATTCCCTTTTCACTATCCCGTATCCGTTGTGGATATCGGGCTCTATCATAATGTCCCTTATCTATTAGGGATACAGGGCTCTTTATACATTGAGTCTTAGGCTCTTACCACAAATATCTGAGCTTTAAGATTTTTTTCACTGATAACTCAGGTCACAACTGTCTTTATCTTTTATGTATTCATACAATGGTGTGCACTACATATATTCAATCAATCATGCTTATTAAGTCACATTCATTTTCGCTTTCCCATTCACATTTTTCATCGGACCTTGGGTCCAGCATTCAACATACAAGTTAAGTATCACTTATTTTCATCACATTCACATACAATGAGCACTTCCAAATAGGGTAATCATGCATCAAATGACTCAGACATTCAAGGTCCAGAATTAATGCATACACATCACATAATAATTCAATACATAATTAAATAAACAAACATTCATAGTGAGACCATCTTAGGTTACTCACAGTTTGCTCCAGATAGCTTATTGCCTCGAAGTCCTGGTAATGTCTGGAAGCGATCGCTCTAGATGCTCCTCTATATCATGGAAACACATACATTTATACTTTAATACTTTGCACATTCTTATGAATACTTGATCATAAGCACACACACACACACACACACATATATATATATATATGTCATGTATAATGCATATTCAATGACAAATTCCCGATTATATTTCCTTAATACACATCTTATAATCAATTAACAACACCTTTTAATCATTCTTTAATCTCTAATACTCTTTGTCCACTTTAGTCACCTCATTTAACATCAACTAGGTTCATTCAAAAACTTATTTAAGCCTAAATACCATATATAAGAACACCATAGCGTTAATTGGTTCATACTTTACTTAAAAAGGCAACTCTTTTTCTTTATAAGACTAGCCATGATCGTGGTGTCTTTGCCATGATTGTGACAGAAACTCTTTGGAGCTAGCCATAAATGTTGTGTCCCTACCATGATCGTGACAAAAACTATTTCTGTCAGGCCACGATCGTGGGGTGAGGGCCCTGATCCTGCCCTGCATTTTCTTCCTTCTTTTCTGCACGAATTCAATACGTCTCCTCACATACATTTCACACCATATTTTCCCAAATTCACCTCTTATAATACAACATCATTTAATACTAATTCAACTACCATATTGATTACATTAACTCCATAAAATTTAACTCATTTGATTCATCATTTACATCTCAATTTCATCATTCATGAAATCCTATCTCTTTCCATAGTTTATCTCATTCATAATGCATCATACAATTCACTCATTATGTTATGTCATCATTTAAAACTATAAACAATTGAAATTTAGATGCATTGACATCAAATATTCTTTTCCTTAAAGTATAACATCAAAATCAGTCAAAACTTATCACACATTTAACCAACCTTTCCAACATCAAAATTATGTTCATTTTAAGCCCTAATTAATTCCAAAAGCATCATAGATATATAACTAATCCTTAATTAGTTCAACCATTGCATAACCAAAACATTTTCTTGAAAAATCACTGCCCACGATCGTGGCATCCCCTACCACGATCGTGACAGAAACAATTCTCCCACTTATCTTGCAGTTTTCTAGTTTTTCACAGGTTAGATTTTTAGGTCCATTTTATATGACTATTATGACCTAGAAAATGAGGTTTTGAGGCAACATCTTCTTCTAATAAAATGTTCCTATATGTCTTAGGTTTCTAATGACATGAAATTAATGCATTGTGGTTTAGTATCATGCACGTTATGAACAAAACACTACAGACTGTTCTCATACCTTGACAGAACACATTGCTCAACTTCCAAAAAAATTTAAGGACTCTTAAGGATAGATTTCAAATTCGTTTCCTACATAACAATGTAGAAATATGTTTCTAGTTTACTAGAAATCAAAATTCATCCAATTTAGACATCTACATACCAAGATATGACCAAAATACATATGCATGTTCAATGAAAGAACTCCATCTAACATATTTCAGCACACATTTAATTTCATTTTTAACTCTACCTTATCTCCAAACTATCATCCTACTTCTTCTCATTTCAAGACAATCCACTAGCCTTTTATTTGGCTTTAAACTCATGAATTATCATTCATCTTAACACAAAGTAAGACATAACTCTATTTATCTCTTCATCTACACACACATCATCATCATACTTCAACTTCCTTGTTCATCATCATTCATCTCTTGATTCATTATCATAATTGATTTATTTATCAAACAATTCATGAATAATATTAGCTCACTAAATTCATTTTCTACGCACAAAAAAACTCTTTATAATCAAACACTCACAATAACACCTAAAGAATTTCATATTCAAAAAAAACCTTAAATTACTCATCATAATGTCCCATTTACACTAACCCATGAAGATCAACTTGTAACTTACTTGATTTAGCTCCAAATCCTTCAAGAGCACACCAACCCTAGCTTTGCTGACAACCCATATACATCACCATTCCAACATCACCATTCCAAGGTGGGAGGTTGGGTATTTTGTGAGGAATGAAGAGGTACAAGACGATGGTAACAGATGGAGGTGAAAGTGAGCTTCAACTTTGATGATGGTGGGTGAAGCAAAAATCATGAAAGTTAAGAAGAATAAAGAAGATGAGAAGAAGAGTTTTGTAGAGAAGAAGAAGAAAAGGAAGAATGAAGGCAAAACAATTAAATGGGTCTTTTAACCTTAGGAAGTCGTGAGTTAAAGACTCACTTGCGAAATGTCAAATTTCTAGTGGT
This sequence comes from Erythroxylum echinodendron, assembly GCA_027575705.1. Lineage (NCBI taxonomy): Eukaryota > Viridiplantae > Streptophyta > Magnoliopsida > Malpighiales > Erythroxylaceae > Erythroxylum > Erythroxylum echinodendron. The sequence continues at coordinate 32,953,809 of JANZXR010000172.1, read as the reverse complement.
TGAAATTAGGTTCTTTCATTAACTAGTCCAATCAACTCCAACTTCTAGCCCAATTATCTCTACATTTCAATGACATAGGTCAATGATGCCAATTGTCATTTATAAAAAATTTCCATTACCATTTGACTTTTAATTCTACTTCTATTTATCAAATGTCCTGCCACTTGGCATTTTTCCTAGTTCAAAATTTACCCAAAAATTCAGGAATTTTCTAAATTTCATTAAATTTTCTAAATCAATACCTATACATACCAATTTAATTTTCAATACATATAAAACACAATTCATATTCAAAATCATATTTGTAAATCCATTATACCTGAAAAATGCAATGAATGCATATACAATCATTTTAATGAGCAAACATTAATATTCACTTGTGTGTGTATGTCATATTATACATGAACATGAAATGAACTTTCTAACTTCTTATTAATCTCTCATGTATCATATTCTAGGGTCCTAACCCTTAACATGGGATAACGGAATGTTACAATTACTCAATCAAATAACTTCTACATTAGATTAGGAATGTAATTATAGCATTTTTTTAATGTATTTGTCTTGTAACATCAGAGGCTCATCAATGACCTTGTTAATATTACTTAAAATCTAAGGATGAAAAATAGGTATTTTATTTATTAAATTTTATTTTTAAAAAGGAATATTACTATTTATTATTTATTTTATAATTTCTCTATTAGGCATTCAAACCACTTAGTAAGAAGAGAACATATTATCAAATTGACATTAATTACTGATTTTTGAATTAAAGAATAAGAACCATTGCTTGATCTTGATTATAATGAATCAAAAAGGCTATTTATAAAGAAAATGCATTTATCATGATTAATGAATTAAGAGAATCTACCGATCGTCAGTTGATATGTTATTTCAAACATATTTAATATAAAAGTAAAATTTATTAGAGAATAATTTAATACATTACTAATTTGTAATTTATTTAAACGTAAAAGAATATATTGATTAAATACTTTGGATGAAATCGTGGTTTACAAGTCTTTACAGAATATTGGAGAATTTGAAACTTTTTATAATGATGAGACATAATCTTCTTAAGAAGCACAATTTTGGATTTTATCATTATTCTAAGATTCATATTAACTTCAATTTAAGTTTGAATTATTAGATTTATTATACATTTAGAATTTGGCGTATTTTTATTACAACAAAATAATTTATTTTTATATTATTTTTAGTTATTCATATAATTTTACTACTTATTTATTGTATACTAATTTTTAGTGGTTTAATACTAGTTAAACCATTAAATCTTAAGCCTCTCCTTTTACTAGTTTGAAGTTTGGTCTAGTTGTTAAAAAATTGGTCATTTTCGTTAAAGAACGAGGGCTTTACTACAAGTCTTTAGATAGTGTTGGAGAATTTGAACTTTTAATAATGATGAGACACAACCTCCTTAAGAAACACAATTTTGATTTTTATTATTATTCTAAGATTTATGATAGATTCAATTTTAGTTTAAAGTATTATATTTATTATACATTAATAAACATTGGAGTATTTTTATTACAGTAAAATACTTTATTTTTAAATTATATTTTTACTTATTCATATAACTTTTACTTCTTATTTATTATATAATAGTTTTTTAACGATTTAATACTAGTTAAACCTTTAAATCTTAAACATCTCCTCTTACTAGTTTGATGTTTGGTCTCATTTTAAAAAACATTGGTCATTTTCATCAAAGAAGGGGGCTCTGCTAATGTTTTTTCTCTCTTAATTAAATGATGATGATGATGATGCTCATAGATATACCATTATGATATTTACTATGTGATCTCGTTTGAAATATTAGTGTTATAAACCTATTATAATATCACTTGTTAGTCCTTAATGGCACACAAAAAGGGGCTAACTTAGATATTTATAAATTTTTAACTAAAAATTACCAACTCAATATGTTAATAATCACAATTTATAAAGGATGAATGTGTAATATACAATAATGAATTTTAATAATACACTTAACTAATAAAGTAAACGAGTGATTGAAGAGAGGTGCACTTTAATTTATAGTAGTTCAATAAATAACTCTTGCTTAAGTTCACTTCCAAGAGTCTTCTTAGCTTCCTACTATAATTCTTCTTTCAAACGAAGAATAATTTATATACAATCTTTACTTAGCAAAGAAGGACCCATTCACAATCTTCTTCCAAGGTGAAGGGGAACTTTAATGTGACTTAGAACACCCTAAAATACAATATACAAAAACCCCAATAGAAGTTTACAACTCAAAATAACTCACTTTATCACTTTGACAATATCAAAAAGGCTCAGCTCACTCAAAATAAGACAATAAATGTTCAAATGTATTAAAAATACTTAGAAATATGTGCAAAAGACACCTATATGCTTTTTAATGTAAGAACCAATGATAAAAACATGTATTAATAGGGTTTTGAGACTATTACTAGTTGTTAGAGCCAAAAATTAGTTGGTATAACAACTAAGGTAGAGAACTGGTCGACCAATGTAGAATATTAGTCGATCAATATATATTAAATGTACAAAGTCACTAGTTGTTTAGAGATTGGTCAACCATTCAAGCACATTGGTCGATCAATGTATCAACAAACTCACCTATCACACTTTTTTCTTATATTGATCAACTACCAGCCTATATTGGTTGACTAATCTCTCTAAAGATATTATTTTAACAAATTTAAATACTTAAATACTTAAAACTTAATTTGTTTAATGCAATTATATTTAAAACAATATTCAAAATATATCCCGAAAGAGTATTTAAAAGATCAAAAGGCATTTATATATAAAAAAAGTAATGACTTTAATACCACTCTGATGAATGAAAAATTTTATGCAATAAAGTGACACAAAATGTTTATGTGTGATGAACTTTTAAAATTACCAAACTAACAAAGTGAGATTGCAATTAGTATTATGAAAATATAAATTGATATTAATGCGCCTTAATCTTTTTTTATTCTTTGACTTAATCTTCACTTTGATGTTATTTTTGCAAAGTAATTCTTAAATTATACATATTTTCATTTTATTCTTAATAACAATTTGTTGATATTTTTGCAAAGTACTTCTTAAATTATACATTTTTCATTTTATTCTTAATAACAAACCCAGTAGTAAGATTTATGTCTTTTATTTTTAAAGCATTGATTGAAATCTTTCTTAATTCAACATTTTCTTCCTTCAAATCTTCCTTTTAAATTCAAGTCAAGCTTACCTCATCTTAAAACTTCACATACCTTTATTTACTATTTCTCATACTCCTTGTAAATTGAAAATGACTCTTATAATGAATGCATAATTCTCATAATCGAATTTAGTAAATTATAGATAATAAAAAGATGTAAATGCATCTTTTAATATCATATTTAACTCTAAGATGATAGGCTCACAAGAACATAGAAAAATAATCTTGTAATAGAATTTTTTTGGACGTCTTAAACATAAAATGAAATATTTTATGGTTATTTATAGAACTAACAAAAATCCTAAACTCACAAACTTAAATCCGTTTAAATCCATTTATCTTTTTTGCCTCTTTCGCATAAAATGAAATATTCTATAATTATTCATAAAATCAATGAAAAATTCACAAATTTAAGTTCACTTAATAATAAAATATAAAATATTTTCATTAGAATAATTAAATTTACATAGCAAACCTAACTTTATTCCATTGTAACTCTTTCCAATAACTTCAAATACCTCAAAACTAAATTCATTTAAATTTAAATATATGCAGCTTTAAAAGTTTTTTAATTTATTAAAATTTTGGTCGTTAATTTGCTCTCTCAAAGTTGCTTTCTAAAAATTCTAAAAATAAATTAGGAAGTCAACAGCGAACGGTGACAATTTTACATGACATTTCAACGCCGGAAGATTTGGAACTCATGGTGTGAAGCTAGAAAGTCAACAGCAAACAGTGACAATTTTACATAACATTTCAACGCACGAAAATTTGAAACTCATGATGTGAAACAAGTCCCTGAGACGTTGATTTACCAATTAAACCACCATGTTGGAGGTTTCAGAATTTGTTGGTTGTCATCTACAAGGTATCTTTCACATACCGGAGGCCTGATACCGAATTAAGTGACAAAAATTGTGTTACCAAATATAACTTCTCTTAATGAACGAATACGAACTATTACGAACTATGCCCCAATTCTAAATATCGGAAGAGACTTTCCATGAGTGATCCAACCCCATCATTTCGGGGCATGATAGTATCTGCAAAACATGCCACGATTAAATTTTTTTGTGCCTATAATTTTGTACTAATTTTATTTTAAACGATCTCATCCACATATTTTTTAAATCTCATATATTTAAATATAAATGGAGTAGCTTGAAACAAGATTGGCACATGTTATGGGCAAAGAGATCTCGTTCCGTATTTACAATGAAACAATCTTATCTAAATTACGAAAATGACTGCAGTTGTTATTGTTGGCGTTTAGTTTTTGGCGGGGTCCCGTGGCTCTTTTCACAACGTCTCGACCAAGGAATCAAGCCGATGGGAGGAAAACAACAGCTACAGTCCACGTGGCATGGATCTGGCACCGAAGTTTCCTTCTTCCGCTCTTCGTTGGGCGCCGACGCATCCTTGAGTGGACCCCAGCACTCCACTTTGTTGAATTCTGCAACGCTTGAATGAAAATAAACCCAAACCAATGCCTCCTGTAATTCAGGGTACTTGTTCAACAAATTTCCATCCCCATGTACAAAGGCTTTCAACACCTAGACATGGAGTTTTACTTATTTCACCAAAATTTGCACAGGTGAAAAGGACACTATAGACAAAGTGTGCAATTCTTACCACAGGAAGTTCTTTGCTGAAAATGTAGTATCTCAGTCTGGAACAAATTTCTAAGAGGAAATGGCCTCCACTTACGTGGCAGTGCACATGGAGTGACATCTTTCCCTTCACTTTCTTCCACTCTGCCACCACCTCATCTCTGTACAATTTGTTGGACCATCCCTGCAACTGTAGACAACTCCAAATTTTAAATCACCATAAGATCACTGAAAACAAGTAACTTTGTCCCATTAATCGGAATGGTCATGATCTTTGATCGCTGCATGGGATATCAGCTTGTTTTTAGGCTTTAACTTACAAAGATTACACCACTAGCTCATTACTTACGTATTATAACTTCCGAGAATGTTTCATCCAAGCCCGTCTCGAACTTGGTGAATAACTCCAAAGAAAGAATATTGTGAAAGAAAACAATTTATAAGCTTCAAACAAGTGACTGTTAAATTTATATGTTTCTTAAAGAATTTTTATATATATACACACACACAAAAAGTAATATAGCTACTGCATTCAATTCCCAGAAGATAATTCTGAGAACACACTTGTAAACCTACATTCAATATAATTCCCAAGCATCCCATGTTCTCTGTTTCACTATTCTTAACTTCGACTTCGAACTGATAACAGACTCATACAAGATAACAATGTTTAACATGCAAACAGTTTCGTATATAGAAAAATAAAAAGGGCCTCTCAAAGGGATTACCTGAGAATTATTTATTGTCTGAGATATGGCCAACGTAAGCTTAGAAGTAATATCATTGTGAGTTAGAGTGTAAGTCCTTGGCAGCTTCCCTGGATGCTTCTTCTCATCGACTCCTAAAATCAGCACCTTTAGTTTTGAAGCCTCAAAAATCGCTGGCCCAAATAACCTTGCCTCCTAGATGAGCGCAAACCCCACATCAGACCAAATGAAACAACTTGCTGCAGAGAAAAAAAGAAAAAGAAAGAAATACAAGAAAGTGGGAAACATACAAGAAACAAACACTTACAGGACTAAAAGTTAGGGTCTTATTTCTGGGTTTTCTTCTAAAAGGAAGGAGAGAAGTGCTCTGTTCAAAAACAGAGGGTCTTGGCTTCGAAGACATCAAAGGATTTATCGTCGAAATACCCATCTGACTTCTCACTTTTTCTCCTCTGAATAGCAGACCCTTCCAAAGCTGCAACTGTTTTGGGAAATCTCAAATTATTTCGGTAGTCACAAAAGAGAACTTATAATAAAAGCCTTCCTGGACGGAAACTTGATGCATATACTACTTTCTCTTTGTTTGCTTTAACACTCGGCCTTGCTTTGCTTTGCTTGTATGCTTAACTTTGTAAACCAGCCAAAGTTTGAAAAAGGCAACAATAAGATTGGAGCATTCTTGTTTTTTTCCGCTTGAAGTGTGCTAAGTTAGTCGCATGTTGCCAACTTTATGATTCTTCTGATTGCGGCTTCGTACAAGTCCTAAAGGTGTTGCCGCAACATTTACATGTAACATACCTATGCTCGTGACTTGTCTCCATTTGTTTGAGACACGTGCTACGCATCAAGTCCAGGTGGTGCTTTCTGATGGTTGAATTTCGAGGGGGCATATTTCGTAAGGGTTACGAGTTACGACCTTCAAAGGAATGCATATTAAGTTATTATTTTAATTAAATTACTCGTATATATTAAAATGACAGGAAACGTGTAAAGCATTGCTTGTAGAAAACGATGCTCTGATGTTATGTGATGCAGCACCCAGCAGATAACCTTTCCTCTATTTCTTCTATTCGGTCCAATTATTTCATTTTTTACTTTCATTTTCATAAATTAAAATACAGTATCTCTTCCATGCGTGCTCTTTCACCAGCTTAATGTTAAATTCTTAATCTCTCTTAAACCTTATGAATCTAGTATGACATTTAAAATCAAAAGTCGACATTTTTATAATTGTAAACTAGAAAAATAATGGTAATTACTTTGTCTAGGGAAAGATTATCAAATTAAAATTTAAACTCAAAGCCACAAAATAATTCGAACTCAATTAAATTGAATAATACGTTTAATTAGTTAAACTTTGATTGCCTTTTCACTCCATAACAATATCCCAATTTCATTTTTAATATTATAAGATATCTAGATTGTTTTTTCTCATATGCTCAACACTTTTTGATTGAAACTATTAAACCTCAAGCTCTCTTTATCTACTTTATAGTAATCGTCCTAACCTGTCCTCACCGCCGCGTCCACCACCGCTAGTCCACCACCAACTCCCTTGCCGTCTCCCTCATCAAACCACCAACTACTCTTTCACTTATAGGAAACATGTAGATAACCCATCCTAACCTAGATATGCTTCTGTTTTTAGTTTCCAGCTTCATCTTTTCAGACATTTTGAGTTCCTTCATCTTCACCTATCCTTTCCTGTTTCTTTCTAGCATTGTCTTTGATAATCCCTGCAAAACAAAACATTATTAGACTTCATTATAAATTACAATAGAGACAGATTTCCCACTTCTACCCTTATCCAACCCTTCTCCCTCTTCCTTCCCTTCATCCCCTTCTCAAATGGCATAACTCCTAGCATCTCACTCTTCATCCCTAACTAACTCTACAAATCAAACTATCCCACCCCTACCCACAACCATTTCTTTTCCACATCTAAAAGCTTCTGTTCTATCTGACAATGTGCATCCACAGAACAACGGGGCTAGAAAGACTTGGAAACAGGTTGTAGGTGACAATTCGGATTCTTCTTTGATCTACTATCCACCAGTTGAGATTGAAGGAAAGCTAATGGTAACTCCAAGTTTAGACATTCTGTAAGAGGGTGCCAGGGCATGGGAAGCGACACTCATTGGTTTTTTTAATGGATAAAAGGCCAATTTTTTCAGTGATACAAGCTTGGACCCAGAAAAATTGGAAAGGTAGAGGGCTAATGGAAGTTATGCTAATTAAGGAAGATAACCTAATCTTTGCCTTCTCCTCCAAATCGGAAGCAGCTTAAAAGGTAATTGAAGAAAGCCTTTGGCAAATCTCTTAACTGCATTTATTTCTTCAAAATTCGCAACCGGGTATAAAATTAGAGAAAATTAGATTGAAAAATATTCCTTTTTGGGTAAATATCCATAATATTCCTTTGGAATATTGGACAACTAAAGGCTTGAGTATGCTAGCTAGTTATTTGGGAATACCAATTTGTATGGATGAAAACACTGCTTTAAGAAAACGAATTGGATATGCACGATTATGTGTGAGTATGGATATTTCCAAGGAAATGAAAAACAACATTCCTATCCTACGATTGGCTAATCGGTGTTCTCTCAGAGAAGACAAGGTACTAGTTGCATACCAATGAAGGCCTTTCCTAAAAGCACGAGGCAAAGAATGAAAACCAATAGGGAGAGTTTTCACTAGAGGAGATTATTAGGAGGTGTTAGGTTTGGAGAAGCCAAATTATGCAGATAAAAAGGAGTTGGAGGAAGTTGAACATATTTAAGATAATCTTGAAAGACAAAGTAGATTGTTTTAGGCTGAAAGTGAACTAACTACAAAAGATGAGAGTGCCCAATTAGTGGAAAACCTTCCAGATCCAGTTCAATAAGTGGAAATTCAACAACAATCTTTGACTTCCTCTAATAGACTGTCAAGGAACTACCGAGAAAGTGAAAAGGAAATTAGTGGGACAAATCCTTGTCATAGAGAGAAGGAAATCCAACTAAATGAGCATACCCAACAGTTATAAGAACAACAAAGAGGAGCTACTCGAGAGGAACATTTTGAACAATTAATTTCACGGAAAAGTAATAGAAGTAGTTGGAAAGGCTCCAAAGGGAAAAGCAATCTCATACAACCCTGATAGTTTGGAATGTAAAAGGAATAAACAACCCTTCCAAGCTTAATGTGGTAAGGGATTTTGTTCTAAAGGAAAAACCCCTTGTTATTTTGTTTGCTAGAAAAAACATTAGGAAAGCTAATATGAATAAATTAGGTTGTTTGGGAAGCAAATGGCAATGTCTCACAAGTCACCAATGTCATGCTTATGGAAGGATTATTATTGTTTACGATGGAGACTTTTTGGAAGTGGAAGTATTGGAAACCAATCAGCAATTCATTTACACAAGGCTTAACTTCAAAATGGAAAACATTTATGCATTAGCTAATTTATCTACGGATTTAATACAGGGTTTTAGAGAACTAAATTATAGACTTCCCTTTGAAGACTCAAAGCTTCAGTTAGGGGCCCATGGTTAGTTAGTGGGGATTTTAATGCAAATCTATAGAGAACAGAGGTGGAAGGGAACTGCAACCTACTCAATTACACTTCGAATATGTTTGATTACATGCAGGATATGGAATTAACATATTTAAAATCTGAAGGTCATAAATTCACATAGTCCAACAAACAATGCTCAAATTGGTTCACCCCAAAAAATTTAGACAGAGCAATGGTGAATGTGGACTAGTTAACTACCTTTTCAGAGAGTTCAACTAACTTCTTAGATCTAGGAATTTTTGATCGTACCCCTATCAAGGTGTATAAGTTGTTCCAAATGATTAGAATCCATCACCCTTTAGATTCAACAATTTTCTGGTTAATGTGGAGGGTTTTCAAGAAGCAATTACTAAAGGATTGGAGCATGAGATCTATGGTACTAAGCAATTTATGTGTTTGTAAAAGCTCAAGGCTATCAAACAAGAATTGAAGTTGTTAAATTTAAGGAGAGGTCAGAATTCCACAAAGAAGATCGAGGATGCAAGAAGCAAGCTATCAATAATCCAAAAATCTTTGGCAATTGGCCCAATTGATTGCAATCTAGCTATAGTCAAAAAGGAAGCTCTTAAGTCCTACTTGTAAATAGTGAATAATCAATGTTCTTTACTAAAGAAAAGGGTTAGCATTAATTGGATTAAGAATGAGGACAGATGTACTAAAGTTTTCTTCAACTTAATGACAGCTAGGAGAAATGTCAACATAATAACTTCGCTAAAATCTGAAGCTAGGGAAACTTTATTTAGACAGGCTGAAATTGCTAAGGAAGCTAGGATTTATTTTCAAAATCTATTAAGCACAGAAGATTATTCTACTAGTAATTGAGAGAATCTTAGGCAATATGTTACAGCTACGATTCCTGAACAGGAAGCCTTGGTACTAATTAGCCCTATCACAAATTAGGAAATAGAGAAGGTGGTTTTTAACATGAATAGATCTAAGGCACATGGTCATAATAGATTAAATTTTCTTCCAAAAAACTTGGGGAAACATTGGGAGTCTTATAAAGGAGTTATAACGGAGTTTTTCCAAAATGGAGTATTGCTTAAGGAGATCAATAAAACCTTTCTATGTTTGATCCCTAAGAGCTCTAGCCTGGTCATTTAGAATGAGTTCAGACCTATATCATGCATTAATTTCCTCTATAAGATCATCACCAAGATATTGGCAAATAAACTGAAGGGTGTTCTTCACTTACTCATTATTGAGAAACAAGAATCTTTTATGAGAAGTAGACATATTAGAGATAATATTCTTCTATTGCAAGAGTTTTCGAAAGGGTACACTTGAAAAAGAAGCCCTCAAAACTGTATTATTAAAGTGGACCTGTGAAAAGCTTTTGATAGTATTAATTGGAGTTTCTTACTATAGAGTATGCAGGTTATGAATTTTCTCTATAAGTTTATCAAATGGATTCAGGAATGTATTTCAACTACCTCATATGGAGTATTGATTAATTGAAGCCCTACAGTCTTAGGCAAAAGGACCCTCTTTTCGCTTATCTATTCCTTATTTGTATGGAGGTCCTCGCCCTTATGTTGAAACACAATACTTCATCTGATTCCGACTTTAGATACCATTCTAAATGTAAAAAACTTTCCTTAACTAGCTTATATTTTGCAAATGATCTTATACTTCTATGTAAGGCAAATGCTCCATCAGTTTCTCTACTGATGAGTACTCTCCATAGTTTTAAGGAGCTATCTAGATTGAGTATCAATTTCCACAAAAGCTTCTTCTTACTCTCTAAAAGTGTTGCTCACCTAACACATTCCTTGTCATAAGCAACTCCTTTTCTGTATTGGGCATTCCTATTTCTTCCAAGAGACTAAGATTTAGTGAATGTCTTCCTTTAACAAAAAAAATTCAGAAAGGATTAGGGTTTTGTACTAATAGAACTTTGTCCTATGGAGATAAACTTCAGCTTTTGAAGTCGGTAATAATGTCTATGCAAGTTTATTGGTGCTCTTACATCTTCCTCTGTAAAGGACTTGTTAAAACTATGGAAAAACTTATAAACTAGTTTCTATAGGGTAAAGGAAAAGGTGAGAAAGGAATACTTAAAGTGAATTGGAAGCATATTTGTCAACCAAAGGAGACAGGTGGGTAAGGATTGGAGTTAATCAACAAAACAACTAATTTCTAATGACTAAAAGACTTTGGAGAATTTTAAGTGAAAAACATTCACTGTGGATCAATGGATTTATATCTATATATTAAATGGTGAGAGTTTTTAGGCTCTAAGAATTAAAGACAGTTACTTTTAATTTTTTAACCAACTTCTCAGATTGAGGAAAGATGTCCAGTAGTAAGTTACATGTCAAATTTGTGCAGGAGATAGAATATCTCTCTAGTATGATAACTGGACCAGTCAAGGGGCTTTAATTCATAATCAGTTGGCTAGATCATTATTGGAAAGATTCTCTAAGAAGGCTAAGCTTCAAGAGATAATTAAAAATGACAATTGGTTGCTTTCCTTATGAGAACTAAGACTTTTGCCCATTCCCCAATACAGAAGTCTCAAGGAGAATGATATATACTTATGGGATGGAGTTCTTGCATCGGAGATCACTAACAGGCAAGCTAAAAAGCTGATGGAGGGGCTAGTAATTAGAATAGGATGGTGTTCCCTGAGTTGGAGTAAGGCTCTCAAACCAAATGCCAGCTTTCTTCTCTAGCTAGCTCTGTTAAATAGGCTCAGTACTATGGATAGAATGAAATTCCTATCATCTCCTAAGCAATGTATTATTTGCAATCTAGTGGAGGAGATTAGAGATCATCTGTTTTTTGAGTGTGGTTTCTCCAAAGAAGTGTGGTTTCTCCAAAGAAGTGTAGATTAGGGTCTCTAGCCTATGTTGCCTTGGAAATAGTCAATGTAACCTTACATATATCTTATTAGAGATATCCCAATTGCATATCTCTAAATATGATAAGGAAATACTAATGGTAGCAATTACGACTTGTCTCCAAGATATTTTGGAAAGAAAGAAATAATAGAAGGTTTAAAGGGTGCTCTAATAGCTTAATCTCTCTTATAGAACTCTCTACGATAAATATTAGGGAAAATTTGATTATAAATCAGTTAGGACAGTATAGCAGTAGAGGACTAGCTCTCTCTTAGAGAAAAACTATTACAAATCTTATAACCAAATCAGTTAGAACATATAGGTAAAGCATACAATATTGGTAGTAGCATAACAAGGTATCCAGTGATCCGTACACTCAGTCGTCTCAAGTTATACATCACTTCTTCATGTTTAGCCCTTCATGCATGCATGTTGATGTTGAATAGATATTTCACTTATGGGTCTTGCTACCTTCACACATTTAGACCTGTTGTCTGGTCATTATTAGGTTATAAAACATTGTCAGAGGTGATCCTAGCATTAACACTCCAAAGATAAAACAAGTTTGCTAGTTAAGAAGTCAAAAGAATTATGTTAATTAATTTCATTTAGATGTGGTTCAAGTTCTTTAATTGATTCTCTCTCATTTCTTTTATTTCTCGTTGTTTAGAAAGATGTGAATTAAAGTTGGTGAGATATGCTTCTGCGTCTACCTACTACAGACCTTCAGTGTAAGGAATCTTATGATGATGAGATATGACACATAATTAAAATAGTAAGTGATGTTAAATTGCATATTTATTGTTATGATGGAGATTAAATGCTCAGTTCTGATTAGTAAAAAGGTCAGGCTCGTAAAACTAAATTAAGTGAATTGTTATTTCAATTTGTATCAATAACCTACAAATTTCGATTAAAGATATGTAGATACATTTGTTCAGATCTCAAATGTTACAGCATGCCTTAAGGAAGTATTTCACAGCTATTGAGAAAGGACGAAAGAACAAGCCTTATAGAAGGGTTGTCGATAAGTACCCTAGAATTTGAGAGGTTGATGATAAGCACGCAAAATATCATGCTTTCCTTACTTAATATTTTGTCTTTTACACATATTTTATATTTAATGTACCAATTATTATTCTTTACTTTAAGATGCAAATGGAGGAACTAAAAGCAAATTAATAGTGCTTAAATTGTGCTTAATTTTGATTTCAATTCCTTTAATATTTTATGGAGTTATGCTCTACCATATGAGGATTGTGTATCCTATCTATTTTTGAAGGCTTGAAATTTGATTAATCATTAATTAGAAAAGAAGTTAATGGTGTGAACAAAAGAGATTGAAGTAAGAATCCTAATACTACTGGTAGAATAAATCCTATAAATGTTTCGAGGATTATTTATTAGTAAGAAAAATAACTATTAATTGTGTCTTAGTTATCAAAAAGGTTAGGAGACATTAAGTGATATGTTGTACCAACAACTATAACTAATTTATTTAAGGATAAAAGAATTTATTTTTACATCAACGTACAATCAATTGTATGAATGAACGAAAACTACTCCTTTGGTTAAAGGTATATTATAATCCGTTTATTTTATTGTTTATCTTTATTTGGTATTATTTTCATTTTTATGTTCCTAATACAAAAACCCTTTTATTTTATTTTTATTTGATGAAAACAATAGAATGCCCACAATCTCTGCAGATACGACCCTATTTACCACAATCTCAATTTATTTTATCTTTATAGTAGGTTTTTATTATTTGTTAAATTTGACGCCCACCAAATTTTTTGCACCATTGACAGGGATTGGTGTTAAGTATTTCTATTATTTGTGTGCCTCGTTTTTCTCATACAAGTGAACTACAATTTGATTATGATATAAAGAAGATTGCAAAACATATAAGGAAGGAAGCCCAACTTCGTTATAAACAAGAACAAGCATCCTCCTCCACTGAATTAGAGACTACATTTTTTTTAATTGTTCAATGAGTTTACACCAGAAAAGAAGGCGTGGCAGACAATATGACAAACAATAATAAGAGGACTTTAAGGGAATTGGCTGCAATAGATTTTAAGCAATAATTGTTATGCATCTAAGTTCTGAATATGGAGGTAATATTTTAAATGAAACATGGTTTGATACATCTATTACCTAAGTTCTATGGAACATTTCAAGGAGTTTTATGTAGTCTGTTCATGTATGAGACTACAAAAGGTAACTAAAGAACATATTCAGCTGTAGGCTTTTCCATTCTCCTTAGATGTGAAAGCTAAAGATTGGTTATTTTATTTGTCTCCTGGTTCGATCAATATATAGGCAAATATGGTGAGTCTCTCTTTGAATAAATATTTCTCTACTTTTAAAGTTCCTAACATTAGAAGGGAAATTTGTGGAATCAAACAAAAGGATACTGAAACCCTTCATGTGTACTAGGATGTAGTTATGTTTTAGTTGCCCATGAAATGTATCTAAACAACTCCTCACCTAGTACTTCTAGAAGGACTAATTACCAATGGAGAGGAAAATGATAGATGCTACGAATGAAGGTACAATAATGAATAAAATCCCACAAACTACTAGAGATTTGATTTCCATCGTGGTTGTAAATTCCCAGTAGTTTGGATTCTGAAAATACTCATCCTACAGGAAGGTAAATGAGGTAACTTTTTCTAATTTTAAAAAATCAAAATTTTAATTTAATAGCTTTAGTGCAACAAATTGCCTTCGGAAATATATAGCAAATAAAATTTTAAGGAATTTGTGTTGCCAACCATCAAATTGACATATGCCTTATACTCTAAGATGATTCCATTGAACATGCCAAATAAGAGGTTATCTAGGTTCACCAAAAAAGAGGTATGATCCTTATTCTAACACTTACAATCTAGGTTAAAGGGATCATCCTAAACTCAGTTATAAAGCAAGGCTGCATGATTTTTAAACTACCTAACTTAGATCACCTACTCCACCACCCCAACTATCTTCTTCTAAGCTAGGTACATCTCTTGAGGAAATGTTTAAAACATTCTCTAATAACACTCAATAATTCTAACAGAAAACAAGAATTAGCATTCAGAACTTGGAATCACAAGGAAAGTTACCATCATAAACAATAGTCAACCCTAAGGAAAGTTTGTGTGAAATCACTTTGAGAAGTGATAAGACATTAGAGGAACCTACAGGAGAGAAGTAATAACCCACCAGCTCACCAAAGAGGTTGAAACAAATAAGAGGTGAATCCTTAATCACTAACGCAATTGGTGATGGCTCCACCTTTTCTTTCTAGGTTAGCAGGTAACAAAAATACAGAGGAGGAGAAAGAGATCCTTGAGACATTTTATGAGGTTGTTAAAATTATTTATTTACTAGATGATATTAAACAAATACCTTAATATGAAAATTTTTTGGAGGAATTATGCACTAAAAAAATGAAATTGAAAGGTAATGAAAAGATAGTTATTGGTGAGAATGTTTAGCTGCACTTTAAAAGAAATTACCACTTAATTATAAGGATCCAAATATGTTTATTATTCCTTGTACAAATACTAATTTGTGTATTGAGAAAGGCATGTGTGACCTTGATGTATCGATAAATGTCCTGCCATTATCCATTTATTCATTTTAAATATTGGTCCAATAAAAGAAACTGATATGGTCATTTAATTAATTGATAGGTATAATGTGTATCTTGAAGGAGTCTTAGAGGATGTGCTAGTGTAAGTGAATGGATTTTATTTTCCTACAGAGTTTTATATGCTTGATATGGAAGATGATGGTGCTTATACTTCTAAATTTATTTTGCTAAGTAAGTCATTTTCTAAAACACTAAAATTGATAAGAATGATGGTACGCTCACTATAGAATTTGATAGTGAAATTATTAAGTTCAATATTTATGATGCCATGAAACATTCTAGTGATTCATCTTCTATTTTTGTCATAGATGTTATCGATCCACTAGCACATGAGGTTTTTGAATTCAATGAAAATGATTTGTTAAGAGTTTTACTTGATAAAAATCTAACTATTAAGGAATTGTAGGAATTTGATGAGAGATTGATAATTGATCCCAAATTGTAGGAAGTTGTTTTTGAGTTACAATCATTAAGGCATAAAAGTTATGATGTGTCTTATATTGAATTGCCTCTTTCGAATACAAAACTTCCTCCTTCTATTTTGCATGCACCAACCTTGGAGTTGAAACCTCTACTGGGTCACCTAAGAACATGCTTCCAATGATAATCTTTAACAAACTCAACATATTAGAAGAGGAAAGAGTAGTTCAAGTACTAAAAGATAATAAGGAGACTATCAAACAGACCATAATATGTATTAAGGGATCGAGTCCATCCTCGTACATGCATAAAATCCTTTTGGAAGAGAATTGTAAGCCTTTAAGAGAACCTCAAAGTTGGTTGAACCTACATATGATGGAAGTTGTGAATAAAGAGATACTTAAGCTTACAAATTCAAGTATGATATCCTTGATTTCTAACAATAATTGAGTAAGTCTAACTTAGGTAATTCTCAAGAAAATAGGTATAATTGTGGTAAAGAATTATGATGGTGAGTTGCTGCCCACTTGTATTCAAGATAGGTGAAGAGTTTGTATTGATTATAGAAAGCTAAATGCATCCACTAGAAAGAATCACTTTCCACTTCCATTTATTGATCAAATAGTAGAACATTTAGTTGGTTGTTTTTGCTCTTAATGTTTGGAAAGTTATTAAAGTTTTCACCAAATCCCAGTTATGCTCGAAAATTAAGAAAAGAATACCTTCACTTATCCCTTTGGTATATTTTTATATCATCGTATTCTATATGAACTCATCAATGCTTCTGCCACATTTCGAAGGTGCATAGATAGTATATTGAAGTATTTTTGGGCAGGAAAGTTTGATTTTCCTTATTACACG
The DNA here is from genome assembly GCA_027575705.1 of Erythroxylum echinodendron. Classification (NCBI taxonomy): domain Eukaryota; kingdom Viridiplantae; phylum Streptophyta; class Magnoliopsida; order Malpighiales; family Erythroxylaceae; genus Erythroxylum; species Erythroxylum echinodendron. The sequence continues at coordinate 32,936,952 of JANZXR010000172.1, read as the reverse complement.
TAACTTGCATATATATAGCTTGTACAAAATTCTAGAACCAATAAACTTTCCTATAAATTTGATAAGATGTTATTTTGTTATGTTAATTGGAATTATCCTTTTTTGGATATATTTTAGTTCTTAAATAGGAAAATTAATGTTTTTTTAATTTTAGGAGATGAAAAGTGGAGATTGCATCAAATTAGAGCATTATTGGTTGAAATCATGAATTTTGGAAAAACTGGACATATTACTACAGTGGATAAGGCGATATCACGCCCAATGCCAAATTCACTTTAAAAGTTGGAATTCAATTAGGAAACTTCTTTCTATCCCTATTATGTAGGATTTGGATTTGTTTTAGATAGGGATCTTTACAAGATAGAGGGAGACTAGGTTTAAAGTAGGAAAGGGAGAGGAAAACACAATTTTCACCTTCTTCAATACTCTCTTTTTTGTTTCTTCTTAGTTTTCTCTCAATCTTCCATCTTTTCTTCTATTTTTGGTGTTGGAACTAAAGCCATGTGTAGCTAAACCCAAATATTGTGATTCAAGGTGATTCAAAACACTAATTATAACCTTGTAAGGTTTTGTTCTAAACTTATATCATGGTTTAATTCTCGTATTTATTGTTTTGTATTCTTATATTTCATGAATAATTAATATTGATTAATCTAAAAAATTAATTTAATATTTATTACTTTATAGTTATCCATAACTTCAATGATCTGTAATTGTCATGAAGGATTGTTACAAGTAACTAATAGTTTATTTATAAATTTGCATACTTAACTTGTGATAAACAACAAAACTAAGTTAAATAGTTATAGCTATCTCAATTATTTAATTTAACATCTAATCTTTTTAACTAAGCTTATTATTATCATTTAATTGATATGGAGTGCTACCATACCCAATAAATTTATAGTAAGTTTTGGTTTAGATGCTAGGTTTGAATCAATTAATTTAAAAATTTTGAGACTTTCATTTCATTCCATATGGTAGCACTCCCTATAAGCAAATCAAATTTCCAATCTTTTGTTGCATCTTTTAGTGAAAGTAGAAAAGCTCTCGATATGATTTGCTCTTCTATCATCTTTGGAGATTTCATACTAATACAGACAACAACAAGCTCCTTAAGATGCTCCTAATTTTTATGTTCTTCCAAGTGAGGATGCTTGTGGCAAAAGATTTATCAAACTAGACTTAATTTTAAAAGTAATATGCTTAACAAAATTTGGGAAAGTAATGCTTAGAGGTCTTTGGTTTAAGTTTAAGGCAACCAACTCGTTTAAAGTTCTCATATTAGTCATAACTTCTTCCAAATCAATCCCTTAAAAGTTGTTACATTCTCCCTACGCAATCTTTATAATGTTTTTTTGACCTCTTGTTCAAATTATGAAGGATCTTTATGAGGAAACCTAGTCACTATTATACACAAGCACTAAAAAACATAAAAAGATCAAGAAACAAAAATAAAGCCAATTATAAACAAATATAGAAAGCACCAATTAATATCAAATAAAAAAACTAAATTAACTACAATACCCAAAAATGGTGAAAAATTCTTAGTGCATGCCAAACACATTAAAAATAAAACCTAAATTTACATAATTAAATTTGTAGTAATGGTCAGAAAGGATCATATCCATAAAGAGTACATGACTAACTTTTATAATGAACTAATCAGGATAATAAGATTGTGAGGTTTGGATGAATTCAATTGATGCAATTAAATAAAACTAAACTACAGAAGACAAATTAAATCAAACAACTTAAATTCACAAAGATTAATTAATAGGCAGAAGTCCAATTATCAATTCTATCTTAATCTTCACATGAATATGCATAATCAATTGTAATGTTGCTCTCTATCCTCGCTTTGAAACTATTAACTGTGGATTAACATCAAGCTTTATTAATCCCAATTTTTTCTTAGATTGTAACTAATTAAAACAAGTTCTTCTATTAGATATAACTGTCAAACAACCTTGAACAAGCTCTCTAGATTTAGTGTAACAGTTGCACTAAAGAATAGGAAAATAGGTTAATTTAAGCAATAATTACACAATATTAGATTATTTAACTTATAAAATATTATCCTTAATGATGCCCAGTCATTAGTCTACCACAGTTGAATCATATTAACTACAATACGGATTGTAATTATGATATGACAATAGATCCATAAATGAATGATCAAGCATATCCTATCTAAATCATTCATATATAAATAATAAACTTTAAATATAGAATAACATAATCAATTCTAAAAGAGAGTTAGGAACAACATCATTAAGACTTATCAATACATGAACATGTTAACATGCCTCGATATCCCCTTTGAATTGGAAGGAAGAATGGTAGTTGCTCATGGCTCTTCAAAGCTCACATCCTAAATATGGAATTTACGTCCCTTGGTTTCTGTATTCTCTATATTTTTAATTGTATTCTTAATTGCCTTTTTATACTTTAAAATTATGGTTGTGAGATTATACACAATCAGCTACATATTCGTGTAAGTGATCGTGTATATTAATTTTCTAGAAACTACAATAGTTAGATACACAGCCTTGTAACCCACTTACATAGGCGTGTAGGTTTTCAGACAAGCATATTCACAAACATTGTTGAAACAACATCTTCAAGTTTGTACATATTTTCAGTGACTTACTTGATCTTATACACATTCATATAAGTCACATACACGACTGTATGCACTTCTATATGGGTATGTAAGTTATAATAAATCCAACTCTTCCATTCTTTGTCTTGTTTTCACCCTACCCCATCTCCTTTCGCTCCACAAAGGCAAATAAGACTAAACATCAATAGAACTACACCAAGGATGTGAACTTAACTCATTTTGATTCTTTTATCCTCTTACTTATACCTAAATCAAAATATGAATCAAAGTAAGCATCTTAGATGCAATATAAACATTGATCACCAAGTATTAGGGAATAGATAGATAATCAATCAAACACTTATCACTAGTAAAACAAATAGTTGAGATGATGGGTAATATCAAAGTACAAACTTGTTTTTATGCCATGTATTAAATATTTAGCCCTAAATGGTAGGCATAAATTCACCTGACGAGCTTATTTACGTAAAAGGATGGGTTCACAAAATCTAAATGAATGTGCTCTTATTATATATCACAATCTTCCACCAACCCTCTATTTTACCACAGTTAACTCACTTTTTACAGTGATATTTATAATTAAACATAGCAATATATTTTTATTTATGATTAAATCTCTTCATTATTTTTGATGTTTGATTATTACAATAATTTCAAGTTACAATTTCTTAATGGTTATTACGCAAAACTTCTCTTGGCATTTTAATTTTTTTCTTTGACACCATAATTCTTGCTAAATTGTATACAACAATTAAATAATTCATTGATTACTTAATATTTCTATATGATTGTAAATTTTTAATTTTTAAATATGAGTTTAAAATTATATTCTTACATATAAGAATCACATTCGTTGTCATAAGTATTTTAATTATTTTGCTCGCACTCATGATAAGTTTGTACCATTTTGCCTATAATCACACATAACACAAAAGAATTGTTTCCAATCAAATAGGGAAAAAAAATCAAACAACTAACCTTTGATTATCAACTTTTAAAAATATAATATTAGAAAATTTAACTCAACTTTATCAAAATCTTTCATAGACTTTTTATAGAGATTCCGTATAATACTCTGAACTTTTAGTTATTGAATAAAAGAATTTCGAACACATTAATTTCAAACACATTTTATGCCAATAAATAAACTCTCGCGTATTTTTACAAACTTAAAATAACTTTTCAAATAAGCACTAACATAAGGTCTTAAAAAAACTCTATTTTCTTTAAAAAATATACAACTTGTTTGTGAGCCACAAACACATGTTTTTAATAAAACTTTTTAAAAACATTTCACATCATTGTTTAACTTTCGTGTGTTTTGATTAGCACGTCACTTCTTTAAGTCAAGTTTTATCGTATCACCATTCACGGACTTACGAATGATGCTGGTAAACCATTTTAAGTCATTTTACTACTCTAATTTGTTTTGATATTGGAAATTTTGAAATCACCCCCAAATGCCTGCGATCACACTCTCACTTATTCAATTTGATGTATGATGTACCTGTAGACTCGTGATGTTTCTCAAGCAGAACTTTCACGTATAACTTGGCAATTAATCCGCAGTATCTCTGTGACAATAGCTCAAATGTTATTGTAAAATAGTGTCAGACAATAGCTCAAATGTTCTTGTAAAATAGTGTCAGAAGTTTTTCTGGCTTTGATATTCTGATCTTGAAATTAGACTCTTAAGTTTTAGAGAAGGAAAAGGGATTATAATTGTATTATTTACTTGTTTGGTTAAAGATATTCTTTGTGACGAGTGGTGGCTAGGAGTCTGGAACAGCTCCCACACACATTTGGGTATTAGAGGCTTGTCTACGTGTATACGACACATTCTATGGTAAGGATGTGGAAAGGGAGGAAATGTTTACCAGGAGATGACCTAAGAAAATGGCCCAACAAGAAAGACTCTAGGTGTGGGATTTCGACTGCAAAAGACTAGTTGTCAGAAGAAACTCGGTAGGTGGACCTTCTAACCTTAGGGGATGGGCTAGGTAAGTAGTGGATATCAATAGAAATGAAGGATTTCAGAAGTACTATGATTCTCATAATCAAATTGACTACTTAGTTGAAGATGTTGTGGGCTAATTAACAGATTCGAGTCCATGCGGAGAGTCATATCCGTATAAGAAAAAGTAGCAGAGCCACGATATAGTCCCAATAGGCCCATACATTTTAGACATACCCACAATATATCCCAGAAGCTTGTAAGCGAAGTTAATATTCTAAAGCCGAAGTTAATACATCAGCATCCAAAGTTTTCAAGTCTGAACTTTGATCGTCTCTCAATCTATTTCCTAACTTAAGATTTAAAGCCCAAACGTCTAGTTATAACAAAGATTTGCAACGCTCAATTCAAAATCATATGTGGCTCCAAACAATATAATTTGAGGGAGGAATATGACTGCCAGCAGTCACAATCTAATATGAGAGACCTGGTCTCTAATAGTAACAATCCTCAACCCCATTATTAATATAAATAGATCAATATCCAGTATAATTAACTTATTTTAGTTTTCAGATAAGAACCCAAGAGAAGGAGAATAAGGATATAATTTTTATGCAAATTATAAAAATTAAACATTAAATAAATAAATTTTTCATTTAAGAAAGATTTTTTTTGTCCCTTCACCATGTTCTTTCTCGATATCAACTTCATACGATCAAATCCTTTTCACTCAGCGCCATCATCACATGCATCAATTATTCTTGATTATGAAATCACACACTATGACGACCCAAAACTGAAAAAAAAATGTTGTTTTGGTTTAGAAACAAATTGATGTCGTATTAAATAGTAAATAATTAAACAGATGAAGCAAAACGACGTAATTTTGCACTAACCTTTCTCATTAAACAACATGACGTTGTTTCGCTTTGTTTTGCTTTATTTTTATTTCTTCCTTCACCTTTCTGGTTCTCCCTTAATCCTCCATCTCTCATGCACGTCTCACTCTTAGTGATTCAGTCTCACTATCCCTCTCCTCTCACAATCTTACTCATTACACCACTAGTAGCCAATCCTAGCAACCACCGTGTCACTAGTCGTCAACTACAGTTGTCGCCCATGCTCCTTTGTAGCGCATCAACCAATAAAGAGTTGCGTACCTGCTCCCTAAGGTACCCTCTCTATGCTCAAATTATTCATATTCATGAACAAGTTTGATTGTTTATAGGGGACTAAGAAGTTGTGGTTGTGGATGTGACAGATAGGACTGAGGGGTTTGTAGATCTGACTTTGAGAGGATTGAGGACTTGTGGTTATCTAATGAACCTAAAGTGTATAATGAAATGTATATAGGGATAGTAGCTGCTACAATATATCAAATTTTAGAATTGTTATGTGTATATTTCTAATCTTACAATGCTATAACAATATAAGTCTCAATTCTTTGATGTTTTAACATTTATCTTAGTGGAAATTAAATGTAGTAAATGATTTCAATTCTAGTTGTATAATTTCTGTTATTTTCACTTTATATGCCTCTCTCCTTTTACATGATATTTGAATATCCAAATACATTTTACCATATTCAATTCATACATTTTACCGTATTTATTAATTATTATCATTTCTTTAATATTCATTTAATTTTAATATAACATTATTAAATATAATTTTTTTACATACAGATGAAGTAATGCAAACTATTGATGATCCTAGCTACAACGATTAGCTGCTCTGTCAGTCTACACTCTCTAGCCTTGAATATCTAGTCTTTAGTCTTTAGTCTTGACTTTTTGTAAATTATACCATTTTTTGTAAAATGATTTGGATAATCACTTGTATACAATTAAGATTACTAAACTTAATGAATTTTGGAACAAAGTGAAATAAAATCTATTGCACCAAAAAGTGTTACAGAACAATTACACCCAAGCATACCCAGGGAAATCAACAAGCAATCATTCTAGGAGAGATACTTAAGCAGTTACACCAACTCCAAATTTTCTTATTACGTGGAAAAATCAACACACTAAATACAAGCTTCAGTTGGTTAATAATAACCTCAACATAGCTATCAACTAAAGCCTCTTTCTGGTAAAAAACAATTTGATTTCTAAACCACAAAATATGATAAACAATAGCAGAAAAACCAAATGCTCTCATCATACAAATGTAGGACTTCTTTTCAGTTCTTGTGTTAAGCCGTTTTGAGCAAAGACATTAGGTTATCATCATTGCGAGAAACTTTAAGCTAGTTCATTACTTTTTGTAA
>JANZXR010000172.1:32893864-32919696 GCA_027575705.1 Erythroxylum echinodendron | reverse complement strand
TTCCTAACTTCTCCGATTGACCTCACTTGGGCCTGTTTCTCAGGTCCGACCCGTTCTACGGAAACGGGATGTTACAAAAATAACAAGTTCAAATCTATCCCCCTTAAATTATCATTCCGAAAAAGCAATTTGATGTAATGAAAACTAAGGAAAACAAAACTAAGAGGCCAAAATATGGAACTTAAAAGCGAGATTTTTTGGATACTTTGGAAAACCATGGATTTTACCTCTATAATCATAATAGAATTCATCCAAGAATTAAGATTTTGTAAGCTCTTGCAATGTGTTTAAATGTAATGAATCAATTTCTTGGAAAACAGAATAAGAACTTTTGCTTTTTTTTTTTGAAATTTTAAGACTTAGATCCTTATCTTTAGAAACTAGGAATTATAATCTAGAGCTCTAAGCTTGCTATTTAGTTAGGACCACAATTAAGAAATGGATTAGTAAATTCATGTGTGTAAGTAAGCTAAAAAAGGATTTGGATTATTTTTGGACAGATTTGGAGCTAGTTTATTGTAACTCTCTAACTTCCTAAGTGTAATTTTTCTAATCTATAGCGCTTTAGAAATGGATAACACACAAATAACAATTAGAAAAGACTCCAACATAATTTGATTTTTTTAATCCTTCTTTCTTCTTTTTTTGTTTTCGATGTTTTCTTTTCTTTTCTTTTTAAAAAGGTTAAGAAAATATAACCAAGTAATAAGATTCAAAGTAAGAATTGCAATATCAAACTAGATTACTTGTCAAAATTCAAAGATTCAATAAGAAATTCAAAAATAAAGTTAGACTCATTTCCTCATTTTTTGAACACACACAAATTGGATCAACAAAGATCAAGATTGGTCTAATCTAATATAAAAATTTAAAGAAACAAATAGAAATCAATGGATAAGATGAATGAATGAAAACAAATTCAAGAAACAATCAAGGCTCTAAAAAAATTAAAGATTCGGAGAAAGGAATTGAGAAGACTCTAGAACTTAAAGAATATAATGAACACAACATGAATAGAAGGTAAAGAAAAAATTTAAGACAAACCATGACAATAAAAGAAGGCTTTGATACCAAAAACCAATATGCTCTTGACCTCAAATCAGATGAAGCATAAATCATGGTTTTAGGATTCAAGGACCATTCTATACGAATCAAGATTCAATCAATGACTCAAAAACGTATTTCCAATACACCCATAGAATTAGAATGGGATTTAGGTGATAAGGAATGGGTTTTGATCTTCACAGGCCCTCACTTGAATAAAAATCAAGTCTTTAAGGAACTCCATAAACTATTTCTCCAAAGGAATGCAAAAAACACTCACTATATTTATTGAATATGGAAATCGATCAAATCTGATTACAAAAGAGCTTTAGAGTGTTTATATACTAAAACTAATGGCTTAGGTTGAACAAGATGTAGGTTTTGGCACGAATAACATACTCCTAACAAACAAACTTAAAATGGCCTATTTAGGCTAAAAAAACCAAATGGCTGAGTGGGCTTATCTAAGTATGGAACCCAGTTAATTAATTACTAAATAACTTAATTAAGATGTCCAAATTCTAATCTAAGTTGACAAGAATAAGTTACATCATAAGGGCTAATGACACTCAAAATAGCCTAACTGTAATAAACAAGTTGTTTATAGTTGCATAAAATAGTAGCCTTCTTCAACAAGTCCAATACGTTGCATCAAGCCTTGAGTCATCATTATGAACTTAGTTGACTTTTCCTAATTGTTTTAGCTTCTTCCCTTTCATATAGATTCCCTATCAGATTGTGAGAGCCTCTTTAGCATGTTTGGCCCATAACCATATCATTGGTCCTCTAAGATTCTCGAATGGATCTTTTTTCTTAGTAACTGAGCTTGTTTAGGTGTTTCCTCTTTCTATCCAAACTCTCCATTACATCCCATTCCTTCTGCCTTGTTCGAAACCACTTGAGATGCTTAATCTCTATTAACAAATTTACTTCAAAACCTACAGAAAATTTCAAAGCCGCGGATTAAGTTTTTGTTTCCAAAGGTAGAACTAAAAATTAATCAACTTCTAAGTCACGTAATGATAAGTGTTTCAGGTGCTAAGAATTTGTGCATATTTCTTCTCAATGTCCAAATAAAAGAGCTATGATTGTTATGGATGACAGAGATAGAGAGTGTATTAGTTGAAGTGATGATGAGATACTACTTAGTGTAGTAGTATTCAAGAATGATCTAGTATATGAAGATAATCACGAAGAATTGACACTTGGATTTCATAAACAGAAAGAAAAGGTAGTTGCGTCTAAATTGAATGTGGGCTTCACACTTACTCTGGGTAAATTTTAGGAAGTTATTATAATTTCTTTTTTTATTATTACAATTTAAGGAAGGATAATAATTAAGAAAAGGGCTGGAAGGTTAATTTTCTTACTGCCAAGTATTATTCTTTATTTCCTAGTCAAATTAGGCAAATTTGTTTTTTCATTTACTAGTCAAATTAGAAAGATTTGTTAACTAATTTTTAGTAGGATTTTTGGTTTCCTTTCCGTATTCAAAGCGTAGGAAGTTCAAGACCTCTACAAATAAGGAGCGCTGTAATGAATAAGGTAGATATTAGGCAACAAAATTCATGTTAATAGTTTTCTTACAAGAACTTGTATGTGTGTGTTTAGTTTCTTGCATTACAAGATTAGCAATAACCCTTAAGTTAATTTCTTTGGTGCAATAACTTTAGAGGGGTTGAACCCAATTTGTTTTTTATCTTTTTTATCTTTTATTCACCTTTTATAAAAAATTTCAATTAAGTTTAATTCTAAAAATAAAACAAATTTAGATTTATTTTCTTGAATAACAACATTCATTAGGTGGTATCAAAGTTGTGTTTTGAAGCTTCCTTAAGCATCAAACAATTATGGTCTATTACTTTTTGAATGTAACATCCCCTCACCTATGGGAAGGGTAAAATAGTAATTTGGAACGGGTTCGGAAATTGCCATGTGGAGTAACTGTAGTGATTGCACGTAGCGTTCCCTTATCATAAGATATGTACCGGAATGACCTGCGGGTGTCCCGGTGCGTACCCTACCGTAAGGGGTTGTTACTTTGGATGGTTCATGATTTGCAATATAGCTATGATAATGCATTATCAAAGAAGCCAAGGTCATGCAGGTGGTAAAATTAACCAAGTCTTTTAGAAAACTAGTGGAACTAACCAAGAAAAGCATTCAAATGATTAAAGATAATATTTAAGGCATGGTTCATTGACTTATTCAGTATAAGGTAGACAATGAAGCCGATTTTGAACAGTTAGAGAGTTTAAGTAAAGCTGGAGCTAGTTTTATTGGAACCTAATAGTTGTTTTTTGCATTGTGCTTCAAGGTTGAATTTGTTATTTATTTAGTGTGAATTTGAGTGGTGTATGTGCATTTAGGGTGTAATTATGTTAGTTTGTGTGTTTTAGTGTTTTTATGGGTTAGATTAAGTCTTGGAGCTTAAATGTTATATTTTTGAGATACCGTGATGCATTTGTTAGTGTTTCAGGGTAAACGACGAAGAACGGTAAAGATTTGAGGAGCTTTGATCTAAAGCCATAGGCCACAATTGTGCACAGCAAGCCAGGATCATGACAGAAAAGGCGAAGCCAATAGCAGCTAGACCACGACCATACACTTGGAGCACAATCATGATAGAGAGCGTTCTGTCAGGCCACGATCGTGCGTAGTGATCCATGATCGTGATAGAAAGTTAAAGCACTGGCCAAGATCGTGGTAGGCCCACGATTGTACCCTGTATTAGGCTGATATAGAAACTTGAGTTTTGAGTGATTTTTCAAACCGTTTTGACCCTGAATTTGACCTAGAGCTTCCACAAAATAATTAGACCACTAGGAGTTTTACGGGAGAGAGCCTAGAAAGTCATGCAAGAGAGCATCATTATGCCAATTTTGAGAGAAACCTAGAAAGAGATTAAGAGATTAAGGAAGGAGATGAAGGAAATGAAACACAGAGATAAGTTTGACACGACGTACTTCCCAAAACAGGTGGTTTCCCACAGTCACTGCCTCTGAGATCCGCTCCAATAGTAATTATTATTTTTATTTCTATTTTGTGGATATACGAAATTGGGATTTTCATTGGAAATAATGTTGTTAAGTGTTGATTTAATATCTATACTCACCTTTGGTGATTTAGTTCTTGAGATTAATAAAGTTTATTTGATTGTGTTTTCTTTCAATTTGATTGTTATTCAAATTCTGTTCTTAATAACTTGGCAACAAATTGATAGGGCGAGCTAAGTAAAAATCATTGATTTGGGCTAACGAGAGTTTGTTGAATCGATAGGTAGAGAATTGAATCAAATTGTTAGAGTCGTGAAACGAAAGATCGAGCATAGATTTCGAGTAGGTTACTAGAAAACTTAAAACTAATTTAGGTTTTGGTTCAATCGCGAATCAAGAGATCACGATTCTATAATTTAAATTAGAGATCATCAATTAGGGTTAAGAATTATAACTAGAGAGAGTAATTCAACCTAGGATCGTCGAGGCCCATTAAGTCGAAAATTACATGATTGGTTAGATTTTCTTAGTTTAAAATTAAATCCTCCTTTATCTCACTTGGCTATTTCTAGGTTGATTTTAGAATTGTTGTGTGATTGCTATTTTATGTCTTTACTGCACTTTAAATTCTCATATTTGATTATTGATTAGTTAATTGTTTAGAATTATTGTAGTTTAGGGAGACCTTAGATTCTAGGACTAGATTAGGCTTCCTCATGGGATCGACGCCTTAGGTACTATACAAACGATCCGTGCGCTTGCGTATCCTTGCGAATAAGTTTTTGACTCTGTTGCTGGGTAGGCAAGAATTAGTTCTATAACTTAAGACGTTAGCTTAGATTTGATTTTTGTTTTGCTCATTTTACTTCGAGATCGTGCTTTTATATGAACACTAGAGTCACGACAGGTTCGAATCGTACAGTAGAGACGATTGATTTAGACATCACATGATTAGAACAAACCTTGAGGAAAGCTCAGTGAGAAGAAGAAGAAGAGATTGAGAAATCACAAATGGCTTAGGAATTTCAGAAAATATAGATTTGGAAGATAACCCTGGAAGGCAACAATAGAGGACGCTAATGGACTTCATGAGGCTAGGGCTTAACCCAGTGAACCAAGGAGTGGCTAGACCCTTTGTTTAAGTGGTCTTATTCGAAATCAAGCCATCCCTCCTGAACATGCTTTAACAGAACATCCAATTTTATGGACTAGCTAATGCAGATCCGAATGCACACATTGTTAGTTTCCCCGAGATCTGTGATACTTTTCGGAATCACCATATGTCAGAGGATGCTGTTAGGATTAGGTTGTTCCCTTTCACACTTAGAGATAGAGCGAAGGCTTGGTATCACTCACTAAGCCCTTCTAACAACACAACATGGGAGCAGCTTGTGCGAGCTTTTCTAGACAAATACTTTCCATTTACAAAGACCACAAAGGTAATTAAGGAAATTAACAATTTCCATCAAGGTGACTGGGAGTCAATTTATGAAGTGTAGGAACGTTATAAGGATCTGCAGAGGAGATGCCCACACCATAAACTACCGAAGGAATTCCTTTTGTAGACATTTTAAATGGAGTTAACCTACCTACTAGAGGCATGATAGATTCAACATCGGGAGGATCTTTGATACTTAAGACATATAATGAAGTAGAGGAGTTAATTGAGGAGATGGTAAGAAATAGCTGCTTATAGGCGAGTGAGCGAAGTAGGTAACCTACTACCTTCAGAGAGCAAAAGGGAGTTATAGAAGTTGATCAAATGACACAGATGCAAGCTAAGATCGACAATTTGATGCAACAACTCAACAATATGAAGCATCATCTTCAGCTCCGGTTAAGGCCATGTAATTGAAGTGTGAGTTAAGTGGTCAAGTAAATCATGATACGATAGACTACTACCTAATGAGATAGGATAACCAGGAGCAAGTAAACTACATAAGGGTACAATTTGGATGAGGAGGGGGTAATAATTTCCACTTCAATAGATATAACCCCGAGTGGAAGAATCACCCCAACTTTTCCTGGTCGAACAATAATAATGGAGGGCAGTTCAGGCCTTAAGGGCAATCGAGCTTTCAATAAGATAAAGCAATCTCAATGGAAGCCAAATTAGATAAAATTATAAATATGCTTGGAACTTTAGATAATGTGCAGTAGAAGCTGGAAGAAAATTTTGAGCAGGTCACTAAGAGTCATGCGTCTTCTATCCATAATTTAGAAGCCCGAGTGAGTCAACTGAAAAAGGCCTTTTCTATGCAGAATCTTAGAGATGTTCATAAGACTTTAGGAACAAAATCAAGGGAGCAATTAAAGGCTATCACACTTTAAAGTGGGAAGGAAATCGAACAATGCGCAAGAACAATAGAGGAGCTTATCAATCCAGTTGAGAAGAATTAAGAAAAGGAAAAAGAAGTGGATATAAGCGAATATCCTCCTTATGTTCCACCTTTACCACACTAACCTAAGATTACTTTTCCTCAATGATTACAAAATAAGAACTTAGATGAACAATTTACAAAGTTCATTGAGAAGCTAAGGACACTACAGATAAATCTTTTGTTTGTTGAAACATTAGAACATATGACTAAATACGCTAAATTTTTAAAGGACATATTATCAAAAAAGCATACTTGGGATGATAATCAGATAGTAGCCCTAACTGGTACTTACAGCTCTATAGTTACCAGTCAAATGCCTTCAAAATTCAAAGATCCAGGAAGTTTCACAATACCTTATATGGTTGGGGACTTGGAATTCACAAGGTTTTTATGTGATTTGGGGGGTAGCATCAATCTTATACCTTTGTAGATATTTAGGAAGTTGGGAATGGGAGAGGTCAAGCCTACATCGATGCTAATTCAATTGGCTAATCAATCCATTAAAAGGTCATTGGGAATAGTGGAAGATGATTTGATGCGAGTAGATAAGTTCATTATTTTAGTGAATTTTGTGGTTCTGGATTTTAAAGAAGATAAAAACTGTTTAATAATCTTAGTTCGACCATTTATGACCACCAGTAAGGCTATCATTAATGTTCATGAAGGTAAATTGACACTTCAAATAGGAAAAGATCAAGTTGAATTCAACATGAATTAAGCCTTAAGGAATCCAACAATGAGTTGCGCATGTATGAAAGTTGAAATCATAGAACAAAGTTTATTAGAACAAGTTGAGAGCTGTATAGCAGAAGTGCAATTATTGGAAGCAGAAGTTGACAATGAACTCCAAATTCCTAAACCCAAAGAAGATGATGAAATGGAAGAGGCAGATGTTCTAGTACATCAAGAAAAATTAGTTCAGGTCGAAGTACCCATGCCACCATTTTTAGAGAAACCTCTGACTTTAGAGCTCAAGCCCTTACCTACTAACCCCAGGTATAACTTACTTGGTGAAGATCAAACTCTACCTATAATAATTTCCAACCAATTGAGTGAAAAACAAGAAAGAAAGGTGGTGGAAGTTGTCAAGAAGCGGATGAAAGCTATCAGATAGAAAATTGCTGACATTCAAGGAATAAGCCCGAATGTCTACATGCACCGAATAAACTTAAAGGAAGGATATAGAATAGTGCGCGAGCGTCAATAGAGACTAAACCCAAACATGAAGGAGGTGGTCAAGAAGGAGATTATAAAACTCCTAGATGTAGGGATAATTATCCCATGTCTAATTATGAATGTGTCAACCCAATGCTATGCACACCTAAGAAAGGAGGAATGATGGTGATAAAGAGTGAAAGTGGAGAAGTAATTTCAACCCGAACAGTCACGAAGTTGAGAATATGTATATATTATCATAAACTCAACTCAGTGACTAAGAAATATCACTTCCCTCTACCACTTATAGACCAAGTGCTAGAAAAAGTAGCTGGCCCTTCATTCTATTGCTTCTTAGATGGATATTTAGGCTATAATCAAATTTTCATCTACCATAATGATCAGGAGAAAACCAGATTCACTTGTCCCTATGGAACCTTCTCAAATTGATGAACGCCTTTCAGACTTTGCAAATCTCCAGCAACATTCCAGAGGTGGATGATGTCAATCTTTGCTAATATGATAGAAGAAATAATAGAGGTGTTCGTGGATGACTTTTTAGTCTTGGGAGATTCCTTTGATTCATGTCTAACTAATTTGGATAAAGTTCTTCAAAGATGTGAAGAATGACACTTAATGTTGAATTAGGAGAAATGTTACTTCATTGTTCAAGAAGGGATCGTTCTTAGACATAAGATCTCACATCAAGGATTTGAAGTTGACAGAGTGAAAATGGAGGTAATAGAAAAAATTCCACTCCCAAGCAATGTCATCAAGCAATGTCATATAGGATTCTAAGGACGATTCATCAAGGACTTCTTGAAAATTGCACAAGCTTTAACCAACTTCTTTGTTAAGGATGTGCCCTTCGTGTTTGATGATAAATGTATGTCTGCATTTAACACTTTAAAAGAGGCATTAATATCAACACCAGTTTTGTCACCACCAAACTAGACACTTCCATTTGAAGTTATGTATGATGCGAGTGACCAAACTATAGGTTGCTTGTTGGGCCAAAGGAAAGATAAAAAATTACATACAATCTACTATGCCAATAAAACTCTTGTAGGCCCCAACTGAGCTACACCACTATTGAAAAGGAATTACTCGCAGTGGTGTACACGTGTGATTAGTTCTGACAGTAACTTTTAGGTTCAAAGCTAATTGTATTCATTGACCACTAGGCACTAAAATAACTTTTCAACAATAAGGATGTAAAACCAAGGCTCATTAGATCGGTGTTACTTTTGCAAGAATATTATTTAGAGGTGAGAGATAAAAAGGGAGCAGAAAATGTAGTCGCAGACCATTTATCAAGACTTGAGGGAGGGGAATGTAAGTCAAGCAAGGACTGCTAGATCAGAAAATAAAACATGCAATATTTGGCTTAAACGGTAGATTTCAAAACCTTTTTAGAAATCAAAACACAACGGAAGCAAGATAACTAAATCAATATGCCAAGCTATACATAATACAGTATATGGAAAATAATTATCATAAGAACAAGAGGGAGATTATAGTACCGACTCCTTTTGCTATAAATTTTACTCCTTATTTGCTATCCTCTCCTACTTTAGCCTTGCTTTTGAATCCTTTCCTTTTTCAATGTATCCTCTCCTTATTGTTGTATCCTTAACAAATCCGATCTACCACTTGTTTTTCTTGAGCAACTTGGTTAAAAAGATCCTTTGGTGGGAAAGGAGAAGAAGTATTTGGAGGAGATTTTTCTTAGAAGAAAGAAGCCAAAGATGAGACACCTCTCATGCAAATTTCGGCTAACACATGCAAGAAAGGAGAGAGAGTCCAAAAATGCAAGAACCCCTCTCTTACACCTTGTTAAATTCGGTTATGTAAGAAAGGAAAGAAGAAGTAGAGACTCTTCTCATTTGTTTTAAGATGGCTATATGAAAAGACCAATAACCTAAAATGACATGTCAATTTCGGTTTTAGTGGTGAAAGAAGGAAGATGATCCATCAAATCTTTAATCAAATGAATGCTAAAAGGTTACATTACATGCCATCATTAAAAGACAAAAATTAAACCATTTAATGGTAAGATCATTACTCCATTTAATGGTGATAAAGCATGAAAAATACCATCTTCATTTAGCAATTCAATGCTAAATGTGAACCTGCACATTTAACCCTAATAAAACTGGAATCGCACCTTCCATTTCCTTAAGGCTTTTCTTTTATTTAATTAATCTAACTAATCAAATTAAACCAAAGTCTAACATATTTCTAAATGTTCATTTGGTCTTCTAATTAACCATAAATTAGTGCAAGCCCAACATTCAATCATGGGCTTTAAAACTTCCATTTATATTTCTTACTTTACTTGATAACCTTCATTGAAGCCAAGTGGGGAATCTTTTAGACTTAGATAATTCAAGCTCCAATAAGCTTAAAAGTAATTTAATCTCATTAGAATTAATTCTAGCTTATTAAATAAATGTCATTCCACTAAAGATAACTAGTTAAACTCTTAAATTACTAAATATTATGCAAACATATATTTTAAATGAGATGTCCAATTGCAAACCCTATTATAAACCTTATCATAGCCATCTGCATAACAAATGGTAAAATTATCATTTTGCCCTTATATTGGTTTTTCCTTCTAGATCTCCCATTTTACTCTATATGGTGATTAACACACAAGATCTTATATTGGTGTTAAGTCTTGATGGGTAGCTAGTCCATCAAACTCCTGGAACTAGTTTAATCACCAATCTCCATAAAACATCTAGAATTGATGCTATCATAATAAACTCTTTATTTGAGTGAATGTTCCCTGATACATGTTTCAATTAATAATTCTAACATGCAGACACTGGATTAATACTCTATAAAAAATCCACTCCGATCATATCAAGAATTATAATGAAACACATATGAGTTCACCACTCATCAAGATTGTGTTCTATAATAAGCAAATGCTAAAATGTATGTTTTAAGATTAAAGTAATGACCTACTTTATTCATTAAAGCATATGTGATTCCATATTCAATTAATAGTGCCATTATCGATAGTCAACTACTTTTATGATATGAAACTCATCATTTCCTTTAAGTAAACTCCTTTACTTACATGGAGATAAATCGCAACACTACAATATAAACCATAATCAAGTAGCAAATTTGATTATTCAATTGTGAATAAATTAATTTAGATTATGATAATATACGTGTTTCCTATACATCTCTATGTATATGTATATTACTTAAAAAAGAATCTTAGTACCTTATGACTAGTTTTATTATGCTCATACATATAAAACCAAACTCTTTTGTTTTAGTAATAATAACAATTTTCATTACAAAAAGTAACTGGAAGAAAAATAAGTTATAAGTAGATACCCTTGCTTTCTAAGGCACTATATTTACATGAATCCAATAAGGAAATTAACTAGAATTTCCCTTATGAAACTTTAATGTTACTCAAGAACTTAACCACCTTATGATTTGAGGAAATCGCTAATTATATTGCTAAGGGTAATTTCCCATAAGATCTCTCATACCAAAAAAGGAAGAAATTTTTGTATAACTGCAATCGATATATATGGGATGAGCCAACCTTATATAGAGTCTATGCAGATAGATTAATGTGACGTTGGAAATGTTAAACATTCTTAAGCAATGTCATGAAGGGTAGTATGTTGAGCATTATGGGGCCAACAAAATGGCAACAAGAATATTATAGAGTGGATTTTACTGGCCACAATTGTTTAAGGATGCATAGACCTACATGACACAATGTGATCTATGTCAGAGGATAGGTAAAATCTCAAAGAGGGATGAAATGTCGTTATCTAACATTCAATAGGTAGAGATCTTCGATGTCTGGGGCATTGATTTTGTAGGTCCGTTCTCATCGTCAATGGAGAACGCGTATATTCTAGTGGCATTCGATTATGTTTCACGCTGGGTCGAAGTGATAGCATCTCCAACCAATGATGGGAAGATATTGAAAAAGTTCATCAAACAGTTATTTAACCTGTTTGGAGTGCCACGTATAATAATAAGTGATAGAGGTGCACATTTTTGCAGCAAATCTTTTGATGCTCTTCTAAAAGGTTACAAAATGCACCACCAAGTTGTTACACCTTACCATCTGCAAAATAGTGGCCAAGTTGAAGTTGTTAACTGAAAGCTAAGATGAATTCTGGAAAAGACAATGAACAACTCTCGGAAAGATTAGGCAGCTAAGTTAGATGATACATTATAGACCTATAGGACAGCATTTAAAACACCCTTTGGAACAACTCTTTACAAACTCATGTACGGGAAAGCCTATCATTTGTTGGTCAAATTAGAACATAGAGCATGCTCTGATTAAAGCATTAAATTTTGATTGCAAGC
This sequence comes from Erythroxylum echinodendron, assembly GCA_027575705.1. Lineage (NCBI taxonomy): Eukaryota > Viridiplantae > Streptophyta > Magnoliopsida > Malpighiales > Erythroxylaceae > Erythroxylum > Erythroxylum echinodendron. Next base: position 32,907,758 of record JANZXR010000172.1, on the reverse strand, counting down.
AAGCTGGCAAAAAGAGACTTTTAAAACTGGATGATCTTAAAAATTTTCTTTTTAATGAGTTTAAGAACACCAAACTTTACAAGGAAAAGGTTAAGAAATGGCACGATGCTAGTATCAAGCAAAAGGAAATAAAAGTAGGAGACACTTTTCTACAACATAATTCCCAGTTGAGGTTACTTCCAGGAAAGTTGAAGTCTAGATGGAGTAGACCATTTATGGTCATTCAAGTTTTTGATCATGGGGCTCTTAAATTGGAAAGTGCTAGCTAGGAGACTTTTAAGGTAAATAGGCATCGACGCAAGTTATATCTTAACAGATCAATTCCAAAAGATAAGGAAGTAATTTCCTTGCCTTCGAATAGTTGACAATGCCTTCTTGGATGAAAGGTCAAGCTAAGGACCATAAACTAACAAATTTATATGATGTTTGATAAAGTTAGGGGTAGTTAGAATTAGTTTCAATAAAACATGAGAGAGGCATATGAACTCTCACCTTCGACACCATCACCACCTCTATCTACTTAAGAACCATGCCTAACCCAAATTGTCCTTCAGTTCTAATCTTTTTGCTTATGTTTATTTTTTTCTTTATTGTTCATTTTATCTGCTCTTTGTTACATTAAATTTTGTCTTTATCCTTCTCTTGGGTGCTTGTGTGTGCTTTCTTCTCACATTGAGGGCAATGTGTTATTCAAATGTGGGGAGAGATTGTGTGTTTTGGTTTTTAATGTGATTTTCCATACTGTATGATAGTTACTAGGTTACTTTGTATGAAGTGTGTGAATGTGTCAATGGCTTAGATTGAGTGAAATTTATTTAATTTTGGACATAGTCTATTAGGTTGTGAATTAGGCAGCCTTTGGATAATTATACAGCCTAATTACGACTTAGTGTAAATTTACCTTTGTGTAAAAATGCTATAATGACGTTTCAACCAAGTTGTTTAATAAAATGACTTAGTTGAGTAACCAAATCGACATTCATCACAAATGTTTGCCACCGAGTAAAAGACAAAGTATGGGGATTTAAAAAAAATGCATGTTTTAAATAAAAACTACCGAACTTGAAATAAGCTTGAATTTTTATGAAAATGTAGTTAGGAATAGTTACAAAGTCTGAGGGACCAAAAAATTATTAATGTGTGGGTACAACTGAAAAGGGGAAATAAGTTAACACGTAGGCCTTAATTAAGTCGTATATTTAGTTCAAGCCCCTAGACACATATTTTGCTTGTTAATGATTTGAAATAATTGAATGATTGTGTTCTAGATTAAGTTTATTTCATAAAGTGAGAGCCATTTCATCATTATTGCATTGTGTGTTATGTGTTGTTATATGTTTGTTGTTTTGTTTGCTTGAGGACAAGCAAACATTTAAGTGTGGGTATATTGATTTTTGTGTTTTGCATTGTGTTTTAAGATTGAATTTCTTATTTATTTAGTGTGAATTTAAGTGATGTGTGCGCATTTAGGGTGTAATTATGTTAGTTTGTGTGTTTTAGTGTTTTTATGGGTTAGATTAAGTCATCGAGCTTAAATGTTATTTCTTTTCTAGGTGTCGTGATGCGTTTCTTAGTGTTTCAAGGCAAACGTGAAAGAACGATGAAGATTTAAAGAATTTCAGTTTAAAGCCATAGGCCACAATCATGCACAGCAGGCTATGATCATGACAGAAAAGGAAGAGCCAGTAGCAGTCAGGCCACAATCGTGAACCTGGCATATGATCGTGACAGAGAGCATTCAGTCAGGCCACCATCGTGATAAAAAGGTTAAAGTGCCGGCCATGTTCATAGCAGGCAGGTCACGATCGAGCCCTACATCAGGCTATTATAGAAACTTAAGTTTTGAGTGATTTTTTAGACCGTCTCAACCTTGACTTTTACCTAAGGCTTCCACAGAATAAATAGAACAGTATGTGACAACTACCAAGAGTTTTAAAAGAGAAAGCCTAGAGAGTCGTGCAAGAGAGCATCGTTCTGTCAATTCCAAGAGAAGCCTAGAGATACATCAAGAGATTGAGGAAGGAAATGAAGGAAGAGAGACATAGAGATAAGTTTGACGTGACGTACTTCTCAGAACAGGTGATTTCCCGAAGGTCAGTATAGTGTCATTAAGTGTTGATTTAATGTCCATAGTTACCTTCGGGTTTTTAGTTCTTGAGATTAATAAAGTTTATTTGATTGTGTTTTCTTTCAATTTGATTATAATTCAAATTTTGTTCTTAATAACTTGTCAAAAAACTAAGAGGGTAAGCTAAGTAAAAATCACCGATTTGCGCTAACGAGAATTTGAATTAGGTTATTATATAACTTAGAACTAATTTAAGTTTTAGGTGAATCTTAAATTGAGAGATCGCGATTCCATAATTTAAATTAGGGATGATCAATTAAGATTAAAAATTATAACTCGAGAGAGAGTAATTCACCCTAGGATCGTCTAGGCCCGTTAAATCAAAAATTACATAATTGGTTAGATTTTCTTAGTTTCAAATCTAATCCCCCTTTCTCTCACCTGTCTATTTCTAGGTTGGTTTCATATTGTTGTGTGAGTTGATATTTTGTGGCTTTTCTGCATTTTAAATTCTCATATTTAATTTTGATTGATTTAATTTCTGCATTAGTTAATTTTTTAGAATTATTTTAGTTGAGGGTGACCTTAGATTCCAGGACTAGATTAGGCTTTCTCAGGAGATTGACATCTTAAGTACTACGCAAACGACCCATGTGCTTGCCGTAATTACCAAGTTTATAAATAGTAACACCTAGCGCTTATAACCTTGCGAACAACACCAATAACCTATTTTGAAGATGATTTTGCATTTATGTTTAAATTTCCAAATTTTGATGGGAGTTTAGATCCCAAAGATTTCTTAAAGTGGTTAAGGAAAACCAGAAGGATCTTATAATAAAAAGGATTTAAAGACAAGAAGTAGTTCAAGGTGGCAATTCTCAAACTCATTAATTTTTCAAGTTTTGGTATAAGAATCTAAATATTAAATATAGAAGAGAGTGTAAGAACAAAATAGGATGATGGGAAATACTTAAGAGACATATGATGTAGAAGTTAGGAAGTTCTCTATATACGTCTCACCAAGCTCTAACAAGAGAAATTCAGCGTGCAATAATATATTAGATCATTTGAGAAGTTCACCTTACTTTGTGATGTGGAGGAAAAAGAAGTCTAAAGCATTTGATTTATGACCAAATGGAGGTTTTGACTTATAGCATATTTTAGGAGGCATGTAACTTTGCTCTTAAGTTTGAAAAACAAAAAAAAAGGACTATTAGTAATTAGTTGTTAAAGGTCATACTAACTTCCAAAGAAAATTTGTGATTAATCCAAGTAGTACTAGGGCAAAAGAAAAGGTGGATTTAAGTCCACAAGGGGATAATTTTGGCAAGAAGAAAGACAGCAACAATAAAGAAAATGTGAATTGCTAGCCTCAACCATAAGAAAAGATCAAGTGTAGGTTCTTCAAATGACAAGGGTTTGGGCATTATCAATATAAGTGCCCTACCAAACAAGTCTTGATGATCTAAGATTTGTAAGAGATTATGGAATAAATCTCAAGATGACTCCATACCACACTCGAAGGTGACATCAGGGATGAAGTTGTTGAAGATTCCAAAGTGGAACTCAATGAGGAAGGGGGGCCTATGATGATTAGACGTGTCCTAAATGTTAAAAGTGTCCCCTTAGATGCATAGCAATATAAACTACAAGAAAATAGCACAATTGGCAACATTTAAAATGCCATAAAATATTATTTGCGACGTTTCAAAAAAAATCACAAAAAATGTCACAGAATGTGGTATAGGCAAAAGGTTTCTGCGACTTTTTCTGAAAAATGTCACAAAAAACACTAACATTCTGCGACGTTTTTGGAAACGTCATGGAAAGTCACATTCTGTGATATTTTCTGGAAAAGTTGCAGAAAGTCAGTGTTTTCTGTGACATTTTTCCAAAAATGTCGCAGAAAGCATTCAATGACATTTTCGGAAACATCGCGGAATTCTTTTATTTATTATTTTTTCATTTTTTGAAAATAGCTTTAATTTAATAATTATTTTTATTAAATTAAAAATAAATTAATAATTACTATGTTACTTCATCCTCAAGAACTTTTTCATTATTATTAATTATTATTAAATTAATAATTACTATGTTACTTCATTCTTAAGAACTTTTTCATCCCAAGGAAGTTCTTCGTTGTCTATAGTCAACTAGTTCAATATAATATGCAATACCATGCTTTTGATCCAATCCTCTTTGGAATGTGTTTCTTCAAACTGTTTCTGACTAGAATTTTACAATTCGTAAGTCAAGCATTACAAGCTTATACGTATTTTCACACCTGTAAATCTCACAAGCATTGACAGAAAAATCACAGTAGCATTTCAAGGGCCAGCTTATAAACACCATAAAAACTCTATCATGTTGACATACAAAAGTTGCAGAATAAATATACAAGAATATCTGAAATTAAGTCTCCACTTTCTTCATCCTGCTCCACTAGTTTCTTAAGATTTTCATTAAGAGTGAACTGTTGAATCATTAACAAGGATGGACTATAACTTGTCTCCATTAAAGGAGTTATTGGTGGTGACCTTCCAGCTCTACCTCTCTTTTTTGGTAAGTCACTGAATCTTGCTTTTTGCTATAGTTAATGAAATGATCAAATAAGAGCCCACCGCTCTTGATTTTGACTTCTTCACTAGTCATGTTACCACTGCTGTCCTAAATATTGTGATTCAGTTAATCAGATTGCTACTCCATACTTGGGGGCCTTGCAAAGTTTGAATTACACTTCATGAAGAAACCTATCTACCGGTACTACAAATTCAGATGCATATGCTGACATAAAAATAGTTAATCCTTTAACTCCACCTAAAAAAGTTTGAATTACAAGATGGATTTGTGAATCTTATCTATTCTTCATTCAAATCGATCAAAGAATGCAATAGTCCTACTAGGAACAAAGGGATATCTGATGTTGGAAAGTACCCCTCGAACAAGAGCCAGACAGAGATGTCTTTGAATTTGACGTCAAAGATCTAAAGGCAAGGACTTCAAAATCCTTTCTTCATCTACACCCCTTGTGGTTAACCATTTGTACTGAACAAGACAACGACCACGTTCTTGTAAGTTTGGAGATAATTGACAGTGCCTCATCCACTCCTCTGTATCTCTTTGTCGAATCCTCCATTCATCTAGTCTAGTAGCTGATGTTTTCATGTAAACCTTCAGAGAAACAAGAATTCAATAATAGCAAAATAATTTCAGCAACAAGCTCACGAATTCATGACCAGGGAATAAAAAACCTTGTTATTATAACTTAATAATGAAGTATGGAATGAAAAAGAGGAGCAATTACATGCACAAACGGGGATTAATACCTGTACAGACGCGGATCAATGCATGCTGCCAATGAGATGTGCAAACAAAACTAGACCCATGATGTAGATTCCAATGGTGAATAAAGTATCTAATTCGTAAGTGCTCATCATCAAGTTTTGTCAGTATGAACTGCATGAGAAGAATTTGCAAACACCAAAGTGAGGGCTTTCAAAATATATAAGAAAACTAAGCTTGAGAGTAGAAACTGAAGACAGAATACTATATCTTAGATTCCTTAAGCCCCACCAAAGGAAATAGAAGTATTTATCAATGAAAGTTGCTTCTGCAATATGATTGAGAAGTAACTTGATCGATGAAGGCATCAGTAAACATTCCAATTAGTTAGCATCGCAATTAGTTAGCAGACGAATGACTCTAAGCTAAGCTTGGCGTCCAGGATCGTCCTTATTACTACAATCCAGAAACGTAATGTCACAAAAAGGAGTGTGTGTCATTCCTCTCCTTCACACACTGTTGCTCCCAGCACTCATGCTACTGCTGAATGGATGCTAGGTATGTAACGTAGCTCCAAGAACCTGCACTGACATTCATGACGAACTAAATGGATAAAATATTCTTTCAGCATATTGTTTAAGTTATAGGATCAACTTTGAAAACCATTTAATTATTGGTCAAATGTTCAATTTTAACACTATTTAAATATTTGGGATTAAGCCCCTGCAATATCAACATCTGATATTTAACATTGACAAGAAGCAGGGTACTTTCATAGCTAGCAAGTATATAGAGAAGTAGATTATATGTTGCTATTGACCAAGAAGTCTTGGATATAACCCCTATACCTTTCACAATTGGATTTTTTATAGGGAACATGACGATAAATCTAGGAATGTACTGGAGGAGAACTATAAGCTAGAGGGTATGGTTAGCATGGTCAGTGGTTGCACTTTTAACAGCTGGAATTACGAACAAAATCATAATCTGCAAAACAAGACCATGTGAGGAATCTCCGTTATGATGCTTAAAGAAACTGTTTGTCTTTACATAGAAAAATGGATTGAGGGTGCAATATGTAAGAAATTGAATGAACCTAAGGAAGAGGCAGTGTAGCAAAGACATCAAGAACAAAGTCAGACTTGAGGTATCAGATGGCAATGACTCTTGGGTGCATGACCAGTTGTCCTCTACCAAAAACACAAGAATTGGGAGCCACAAAAGCTATGCAAAACTTGATGAGGACATGAAAGAAGAAGAAGAGGTCAATGACGGTACAAGCGAAGGTGACTCAAACACTAAGAGGGATTTTGTTGGTGAGGCAGGCATCAGCACCAGTGACGAGGAGGTAGAAATAGAGGTGGTTAAGAAACAACACAATGATGCAAGACACAAGGAAGATGTGGTTCCATTTATTAATGAACTCACTTCCAGGGTCATGAATATGATCCTACCATAATTTACAAGCTGGTGGGAAAATGGGTAAAGCATGAGGAAATTGGACAAATTGGAAGCAATAGAGGCAAAGAAACCACCGCCCGTTTGCTGTTTGGGATCGTCAGAAGCCATATCTCTACTAAACAAACCCTATCCAAACACAGAATCTTCTTTTCTTAATGGGTATTAAAGAAAATGAAGCTTATAGCTAAAATCGAAGAAAAGGAAGAGACATTAGACGCCCAAATCAAAGAACAATCGAAAGGAGGGAGGATAAGCTCAACAATGACGTACCTCTAGCTATCGATGGCAAAACCAAAACGTGGGGCTAGGTGGGTGGAAGAGGTAGAGGGTTTTAAGAAAACAAAAAAACCAAACGACTTGCTCCTGTAAAAGAATGTTTTATCTTTCTCTTCTACGACGTTTTCTTCAACAAAATGTTGCAATTTCTATTCCGCGACGTTTTATGAATCTACAACATTTTTATAAAACTTCGCAAAAAATTAAAACTTATCGTGAATTTTTTAAAACGTCACGAAAATTCTGTACAGTTCGTGAAAGTTGCTTATAACTACAAAAAATTTATGCAATCTGTGAAGTTTTATCCTTTTCGTGAATCACAAAAAGTCTGTGCAATTTGTGAAAGTTGCTTGTCACTACAAAAAAATTATACAATCCATAACATTTTATTGATAAAACATCGCGGATTGTATAAAATTTTTTGTAGTGATAAGCAACTTTCGCGAATTGTACAGACTTTTCGTGATGTTTTAAAAACATCACGAAAAGAATAAAACATCGCAGATTGCATAAATTTTTTGTAGTGATAAGTAACTTTCACGAATTGTACAAATAAAATGTCGCGGATTGTATAAAATGTTTATAGTGATAAGCAACTTTTCCATACACAATGAACAAATAACAGTTAGCTTTGTAATTTAATTATGGGTAATGGAAGTTATACTAACATTACCTCAATTTATTTAGTTGAGAAATTGAATTTGTCTACTAAGAAGCACCCTAAATCTTACTCCTTATGATGGTTAAATACGGGGGAAAATTTAAAGGTAACTAAATAGGTTGTGGTGGAATGTTTTATTAGGAAAAAGTATAAGAATGAGGATCTTTATGATGTAATCCTAATGGATGTGTGTGATATCCTCCATGGGAGACAGTGGCAGTATGATAGGAGGGCAAACCGTGATGGAGGAGGATGCAAAACAAATAACTTTGTTGCTATTACCATCTTCTAAAATATGTTATCTAGAATAAAGCAAATGAATCAAGGCGCTGTTTATTGTTGATAGAATTAAGTTTCTAATGGATTTTCAAGAATGTAAGGAGGCTTTTGTGTTAGTTTTGAAGGAAATATAAGGGATGGAGGCCATATGAATTCGTTCAAATTTACAGTAGCTATGAATTCATATTTACAGTAGCTACTAGGCAAATTTTTATATGTGTTTCCTGAAGATTTTCCATTGGGATTGCCTAATGGGATTGCCTCTTTTTCACAGGATTGAGCACCAAGTCTACTTAGTACTAGGTGCACCACAATTCAATAAGCTTGTTTATAAATTGAATCTTAAGGAAGCCAAGGAATTGCAAACGTAGGTAAAAGAGCTATCAGATCATAATGTATTCACGAGAGCATGTCCCCATGTGCTGTTCAATATTGCTAGTTCCAAGGAAAGATACGTTGTGGAAAATATGCACAAATAATGAGGCTATAAACATATAACAATCAAGTATAGATTTCCTATGCCTAGTCTTGATGGTATGCTTGATGAATCTAAGCTATTTTCCAAGATTGATCTCTACAGTGGTTATCACAAAATTTGAACACATGAGGGGTATTAATGGAAAAGAGCATTTAAAATCAGATATGCATTGTATGAGTGGTTATTCATGCCTTTTAGGTTAACCAATGCTCTAAGTACTTTCATGCACCTCATGAATAATGTACTACTTTGTTTTATTTGAAAATTTATCATTATTTATCTAGATGGTATTCTTGTATACTCCTAAAGTGATACATAACATTTAGAACATTTAAAATTGTTATTTGAAATTTTAAGAGAGTACAAGCTATTTAGAAAGGTGGAGAAGTGTATATTCATGACTTTGAGTGTAGTTTTCTTTAAATATGTTGTACCTCATACAGGATCTTAATGGATCAAGCTAAGGTTAAATCTATAAGAAGTTGTCCAATTACATCAACCATTTCTCAAGTGCGAAGTTTCCATAAGTTGGCTTCTTTCTATTGGCAATTTATGAAAAACTTCATCACAACTTTGACCCCTATCATCGAGTGTTTTATGAAAGGGAAGTTCAAATAAGACAATATTATACAACACGCAATTGAGCTAATTAAAACATATTGTGCAACGCTTCAATTTCAACACTTCTAGACCTCACTGAATTATTTGAGGTTGAATATGATGCAAGACAATATGGAATAGGTATTATTCTTCTCTAATAAGGCCATTTGATTGCATATTTAAATTAACAATATGGGAGTTGCAGATTAAATTACTCCACTTATGATAAGGAATTTTACGCTACTGTAATAATTTTAATCATTATCTCAAGTAAATATCGTTCTTACTCCATGGTGATCTTGAAGCCTTAAAGCAGTGCAACAGAAACTTAACCTAAGGTATGCAAAATGGTTTTCTTTCTTGCAATTGCTCACTTTCTCTGCAAATTATAAGTAGGGAAGATCTAACGTGGTTATAGATGAACTTTCCTAATGATATTTTATACTTTTTATTTTAAACTCTAAGTCTTTTGGGATTTGGAACTTTGAAAGAATTTTTTAAGAGAGATTTATATTTTTCTTCCAAATATGAAGAATACAAGAAGGGAATAATGGAAAAATTTGTTCTTCAAGATTCTTTTCTATTTAAAGGTGAAAAATTATGTTTTTCCATCTTTGGTGAGTTGTGGGATAGGGAAGCATATGGAGGATTGGCAAGTCATTTTGCATTTTAAAGACTTTAGAAGTGCTACAAAAACACTTATATCGGTCTCACATACAAGCTAATGTTCAAGTTTTTGTCAATCAATTTGAGTTAGGTCAACAAGTTAAAAGCACAATTCATCAATGTCTATATTGCCTCTGTCGATACCTTTAGGACATTAGGAAGATATGGGCATGGACTTCATCATAAGGCTACCTTGTATGCAATTTGAAAAAGATGTGATCATGGTAGCTGTAGATCAATTATCTTAGATAATGCACTTTGTTGCTTGTTAGAATAAGGATGGCTATTCATATACATCTTATTTGTACTTCAGGAATCAAAGTTATTAAGTAACTTTTGGTGTTTTAGATGGAGAATGTTAGGTATAAAATTTTTGTTTAGTACATCATAACATCAACAAATCGACAACCAAACAGAAAATTGTGATTTATTGTTTAGATTGGTGAATAAGACGACCAAAGATTGGGATCTACATGTGGAGTTCACCTACAATAGGTCACTTTTGCATGTAATCAGGAAATCAATGTTCAAAGTGGTGGACAGAGTTACTCCATACATTCCCATTGATTTCTTACCTCTACCAAGGCACAAATTGTTGAACTTTGACACTAAGAAAGATGTTGAAAAGATGAAAAGGTTCTATATCAAATTCAAGCAGGAATAGAGAAGGCAAACAATCAATAAAAAGCAAGAGAAAACAAATTTTGCAAGCAACCATCGTTTGAACTAGGTGATCTTATTCAACTCTATCTTTGGAAGGATCGTTTTCCTAGCAAAATGAAAAACATATTGATGTCAAGAGTTAAAGGTCCATTCAAGATGCTTCCGAGAATTGGAGAAAGTGCTTGTTGATGTTAAGAGTTAAAGGTCCATTCAAGATGTTTAAAAGAATTGGAGAAAGTGTTTACAAGCTAAAATTGCTTAGAGATTATAGAGTTTCGACTACATTTAACATTGTTGAGCTTTCTTTTGAAAAAACTTATGTTCAGTCCCTCTAAAGCTACAACACCAAAAATATTAACCTAAAGGCTGTTTTTAACCTTGCAAGGCAAGCAACCAAATCATACATATAGATGCTTATGATAAAACTCTCAACTTCAATTTTATTGCCCAAAATATACTTTAATCATTACAGTACTCCAATTTTATAATAAATGAAAACTAAATTCCAACTAAAAATTAATCAACATATATACCTAATTTGACTAGGAAACAAAGAAAACAAATATGCCTAATTTGTCTAAAAACAAAAGATAGCACTGAAGTGGCAAGCCAAACTACTTTCAACCCTTTTATTAATAATTATCCTTCCTAAAATTATACTAATAGAAAGCTACAAAAATAAAAAGAAAACTTTTAAAATTCAATCATAATGAGCATGCAACCCATATTCAGTCTAAACCTAATTACCTTCTTAGCTCTAAAATATAAGTATCAATGCTTTATGATTATCTCTATGTACTTGACCATTCTTGAATGCTCCCACATTAACTGCATTTACTAGCTTCCTTGAGTTTGCTTTAGTGTTGCCAGGTAATGATGGAGATCAAGCATCTCAAGTGTCTTTGAACAAGGCAGAAGAATTGGGACATTATGTAGAGCTTGGAAAGTAAGGAGAAACACTTAAACATTCTAAAAAAATATTACTAAGGAAAAATATCTAATGGAAAATCTTAGAGGGCTAATGATAAGGCTAAACGTGCTAAAGATGCTAGTAGATCTATTTTAAAGGGAAAAAAACTAAAATACTTGGAGACATGTCAACTAAGCTCATAATGATGATTCAAGTCTTGGTGTAACATGTTAGACTTGTTGAAGAAGGTTAAATTTGTTTTACAATTAGAAACAACTTGTTTGTTGCAATTAGGCTATTTGAGCATCTTTAGGCCATATGGTGTAACCAATTTGGAAAAACTTAGATTATGCTTTGAACATCTTAATTAAGTTATTTAGAACTTAGATAAGTGTACTTACTTGTTTGGTTTGTTTTGGGTCTAAACAACCTGATTTAAGCTTGTTTGTTAGGAGTCCATTATTTATGCTGAAATCCATATCCTATCCTTGTGGGATTCATCCTAGGGCACTAGTTTAATTATATAAACACTCTAAAACTTGTCTGTAGGCAAATTTTATTGATAGAACATTCATTAAACAAAATAAGTGTTCTTTGCATTCCTTTAGAGAAATTCTTTCTAGTGTTCTTAAAGACTTGATTTTTATTCAGTCAAGGGCTTATGAAGATGAAAACTTATTCCATATGACCTCCAATTCCTTTTTACTTTTGTAGGTGTGGCAAAATTACCTTATTAGGATTTCTATTCACTTTTTATGAGAAATTTCTCTTAGCTCTTTAACAAGAATTTAATTTGGTTTTATCAAGGCATCTTTTGACAATCAAACTCATAGCTTAGGTTCTAATTAGTGGGTTTGGTTAGGTTCAATTTTCCTTTCTTAATTTAAAGACAATGTTAGGGATATAATTCCTTATGAATTAGGTTTTAGGTGGTTCCTAGCTTAAATTTCACATCATCATTCTTCTTTTCATTCCTTTACTCTTCAACTTTCTTCTCCTTTCCAATTCTTAAAGTAACTGCATTCACTAGCTCCCTTATAGCTCAGTATTACCAGATTTCCTTTTAAAGACAAGTTTCCAAGTTAACCATCTGATTTTCTAAGTTGGAAAGTGATAGTAATGTTTTGTATGATTTTTAGGGCTTAATTTGTTATGTATTTTGTGTTAAATTAAGTGTTTCGTATGTATTTAAGGTTTAATTACATTAGTTTTTCTTTGTAAGTGTTTTTATGGGTTAGTTTGAATCTTTGAGCTTAAATTGTATATTTGTTAGGTACCTTGATGTGTGTGCTAGTGTTGCAGGGTTAATAGGGAAGAACGATAAAGATTTGAAAAGTTTCGAACCAAAAAGCATAGGCCACGATCGTGCCAAAGGAGGAAGAAAATGATGAGCCAGCAATAGCCAGGCCACAATCGTGCACTAGAAGCCACGATCATGACAAAGAGCATCAAGTCAGGAAATGATCGTGCACTATAGGCTGCGATCGTGATAGAAAGAAAAAAGTACCTGCCACGATCATGGCAAGTAGGGCCACGATCGTGCCCTGCATGGGTCTGACATGACAACTCAATTATTTGGTGATTTTTCAGACTATTTTGACCCCGAGTTTGACCTAGGGCTTCCACAGAATAAATAGAACATGATATGACAGTAGCCAAGGGAGATTAGAGAGAGAGAACTGCATAATGTGAGATTCTATCAAAAATTTGAGTGAAAACCTAGATAATGATCAATCGATCTAGTAAGGAGACGAAGGAAGAGAGGCACCGGGACATGCTTGACGTGACGTACTTTCCAGAACAGGTGGTTTCTTTTAGTCGAGACTCTAAGATCCATTCCGAGATTAGATTCCACTTTTATTTCGATTTCGTTAATGTATAGAGTCTTGGGATTGATTAGAAACATTTTCCGTTGAGTCTTGATGTTTTTTTGTCTAAACTCACCTTCAGGTTTATTTATTCTTGAGATTAATAAAATTAATTTGATTGTGTTTTAGTTCAATTTATTGTGATTCAATTTCATTCTTCATAAATGAGCAATAAAATGAGAGGGTGAGCTGGTGAAAATCATCTATTTAGGTTAACGAGAGTTAGGTAAATCGATAGGCAGAGAATTGAATCAAACTGGTAGAGTTTTGTAATGAGAGATCGAGCATAAATTCCCAGTAGGTTAATAGACATTGTTAGAACTAATTTTGGTTATGGAAAAATTGCGGATCGAGAGATTGCAATTTCCATAATTTGAATTAGGGATTATTAATTAGGGTTTAGAATTATAACTTGAGAGAGAGTAATTCACCCTAGGTTCGTCTATGTTGGATCCTGTTTTCGGAGTCCAACTCAGAGGTCATAAAATGTGAGCTTATTACCATAACGTATGTGTAATCTAATGAAAAACACCTTAACCATTATTAATTCATCTTCATACTTTTATACCGCAACATATCTTACTCATATATCACCACAATTCCTTTTCAAAATTCATCATCTCTAATCGATAGCTTTTTCAAGTATACCTAATTTCAACTCAATCTTATCCATACGCAAATT
>JANZXR010000172.1:32874316-32892080 GCA_027575705.1 Erythroxylum echinodendron | reverse complement strand
AATCTTTGGCCAAGGTATAATGACATTTTGTAAATAGTTTACAAATTTTATTAAAATGGTTTACAAATTTTATTAAGAAAATTAATAGCTAATAGTGGAGAACTAATATGATTTGACTCAAAATAAAGTAGACATGAAGTATATGCTCTATGTCTAACTAGAATATTATATAATGAAAGGATTGAATTATACGAAAAATCATGCACAAAAAGGTTAATTAAAACCACTTTGAAATTCCTAGATATTTTGGTCGTCATGATGTATTGCTAGACACCAATCTTAATTTATGAATACAAATTGTTTAATTAGAGAATTAAAAAGAAGTTTAATTTGTGTAATCATAAATATGAGTTAAGGTTATAATTTATATCTATTGCCAACATAGTTGAACTTGATTGGAAAAATGGAGAAACTTTGTGATTAAATATAAGATATTTAATAAATAAGGATCAATATAAGTTATTGGATCATATTTGGACTTCATTGGTATTTAGTTATAAGTATTTGTAGTTCTAATTAAATTTTAATTGAAATTGCAATATAATTTTAAGTAAATTACTAAAATATTTAAAACTTATTATAAATAAGCTTAAGCTCTAATGGAACTAGAACTTCTTGCTTAACCAACTCTATAAGCGTTACAGAGTTCTCTCGACATATTATATAGATACCATTAAAGGTCGAACACTTGTGTGATTATAGTAATTGAGATGGATCGATTTTGAAAACGATTTGAGGGATACGATAAAAATATGATCAAGCTTTAGAATAACTACGAATGAAGATTCATACGTTAGTGTGAATAAATTGTTATTCATTTTACAGAATTACAATAAACTTGGTTTTCGAGAAATCAAAATATGAAAAGGTTTCATAAATATTCCACTGCGGTGGGGATTAGATCCTGTCTCGATTTTTCAACAATCTTTTCTATCATATGTATTTTATTATGTTATTAAAAGTATTTTGATTTTTTGGTATTCCAATTTTCAGTGACTTTAAGTTAATTAATATATTTTTCAAAAAAATAGTTAACTGATATAGAATTCTTCATCAACACTATAAATAATTAAAAATATTTTATTTTTTGAAAGAGAGATAAAAAATAAAAAGTTTTTATTTTTGCAACAATTATAGCAGTGGATATCTGAGATTGGTCATCTTGCAGGCATTGTCAAAATATTTTTAAAAGGAGGTTTTGATGATTATCATTGCTCTGCTAGCTTCAAGTCCCATGAGAAATTAGGGTTTTGGAAGTAGTGGCATGAGGAGGTGGTTATGGAGGAGCATCGTCG
Source organism: Erythroxylum echinodendron (assembly GCA_027575705.1). Taxonomy (NCBI): domain Eukaryota; kingdom Viridiplantae; phylum Streptophyta; class Magnoliopsida; order Malpighiales; family Erythroxylaceae; genus Erythroxylum; species Erythroxylum echinodendron. Next base: position 32,890,785 of record JANZXR010000172.1, on the reverse strand, counting down.
AAAAACTAGAGTAAGACTTTAGTGGTCCCATGATTCTCGTCGAACCTGTCCCATGCAAAGTTTTGGCCGCAGTCAAAAGCATAGAGCATGCTGGAAAAGTAGTAAAGGGAGTGATGTTATTTTCAAACTGTAGGCCAGATGTTGATGTAGCATAGAAGTTTGGGAATAGCAGTTGGGATTCATTAATATCGGATTGGAAGAGTCCCATGTCAATTCTCTTTTCAGATTCGACCTCTCCAAAGCAAGTGAACCCCGGGGCTTATTGTATTGTCAGCTCGTCCTTTTTATCTAGTGCCGTGCTCCAAAGCCCATAGCTTTTGTCGATTTGTTATGTCAAACGGAAACTATGCACATGATAAAGCTAATCCCATAATTATCTGTCTCCTTTTTATGCATGAAAAATGGGTTTTCGACGCCAAAGCAGCTAACTAAGTTTTGTGAACGATCAATCATCTACATGCCGGTAACCCTAAAAAGGTTTAGGGTAGCCGTAAAAAAGTTTTTAAGGTTTTGGGAATTGGGATTCAAGAAAAAGCGAAAGCAGCGAGGCAAAACGTGTCAAACAATGAGATATCGAGTACGAGGACTGACTGTAGTGAAGTTTTGAGAAAGAAGAGATCGTGAATGTAAATGTAATAGCTGTGATCTGGGCCACATGGTATTCCTAGGCTTCTATTCTCATATATGACAAGGCAATGGGCCTAATGTTCTTAACATGCGGACCCACAACCTAGGAAAGGTGAATCTGAGTCAGTGGAGCACTTGGGATCATCCCAAAGTGTATTATGAATTTGAGAAGGGGATAGTGAACAAGGAATAAAAAAATAAGTGATTCGTATAGGCTTAATAGTTTAATATTTTACTTTTAGGTAAATTTTTATATTTTCTATTTAGTATTTATTTAGTAGAAAAATGAAATTTATTTTTTAATAATAGCTTTTTTCTAAAATATTTTTAATATTAATTAAAATATAATTTATTTATTAATTAAAATATTATAATTAATTAATTAAATATAATTCATTCATTAAAATATTATAAGTAATTAATTAATCAATCAATTAATTATAATTAATTATTTATTTATAATATAACATTATTTATTACATTACATTATAGTTAATTTAAAAATTATTTTTTAATTTTTTAATTTTTTTACAAATCAACCATTATTAATAATAATAGTAATTATTTTTTATTTTTAACAAATCATCGTAATTATAATAATAAATATCTATTCTCGTTATATTAATTTATATTCTTATTATTATTCTCTCGTGCCAAGCAACCCTTATTTTAAATTAAGATGAGAGGTTGCGTGAGTTGTTTTGGGAACGTAATGTTTATCGACTTTTTACCGCGTACTTCCCTTTGGAAAAGATTGTAGGAGGAGGAGAAAAAGAGAGAAGAAGAGAAGTTGAAGAAAGAGACAGATGAGGCCATCGTGGGATTCATGAAAGTGACTACACCTTATCATCTCCTCTTTTTCTTATTTATAACCGCTCTACGTCTCTTTTTTTTACCCTTATGAGAAAATGTAATACATATAATATTTAAAAACAGAATATATATATATATATATATAGACAATTTTAGAACGGGGGACCACACTGAAAGCTTGTGTGAATCTCAAGTCTTTGTAAAGTAGGGGAGGACATGACAAAGCTACAGCTGTTTCAAAGAAGTGGACCCCCCCAACCCTTCCTCCTAAACATAGCCGCTGTCCTTTGGTTTCTTAGTACTCTACAAGGAACTCATTCTTGAGCTTCTCTGGGCTCCTTTTCTTTCTTTTTTTTGTTCCTCTTTATTTATATTTTATATTTAAGAAAACAATAGAATAGAATAGAGACAAGACCTGCACAATATTATATTATAGATCCCAGTCCCCAAGTTCAAGTTCTCGTACAAATTGGAAATAAAGATGATCACGTTTAATGCATGCTGTACTTTTTTTTTAAGCAATTCATAAAGATAAATAATAATTTGAAGTTCATAGAAATTAAATTAGATCCATGATGAAAAATAAATAAAAATATGAGAGAAGAATAGAAGAAGATCGAATACAAAAAAACGATTATATTAAAAATGTGTTTTAAAAATAAATTTTATATAAATAATATTTAGAATTAAAAATATTTTCAGTTTTTATTCATCTTCCTTTTTCATGGATAAAGGAAGTTTTTCAAAAAAAATGTTTTTAAAATAAGTATAATGGTAAACAATAATGAGAAAGATGTTTAAAAGTTAAAAGTAAAAATGATGTTCTGAAAAAATAGAAATAAAATTGTATCTACTTTTTTATTTATAAATTTTTTTAAAAATCATATTTAGAGAATTGTCGACAATTAACATCAAATTAGGTTTTCAGTTTCTAATTCTAAAATAAAAATATTTGATACAAAATTAAAATTAAAATTATATTTATTTTAAAGTTATCATCTTTTTTTCACAACTCTCTGTCGACTGAATTTAGAAACTGAAAAATTGAGTGTCTAATTTTTCAAAATAGAAAATGTTATTTGAGCATTAAAATTTATTTTTCCATTTTCTTGAGATATGATCATACAATGCCCCCTTTTCAGAACTAACAAAACCCTTTTGGTTGTATAAAAATGGATGAAAATTATAATTTTTATAAAGGAATAATAAATTATAATTTTCAGTTAAATGATCAACATTTTATATCCATATTACCTCATTTCAAAATATTAGTTTTGTTAACCTTGCGAGTTTTTTTTGATTCAATACCTAAATTTTTAAAAATTTTAATTAAATAATCATTATTTCATATTCCTAAGAACTCATTTTAAAATATTAGTTAGTATTTTCCTGATTTGACTAAGAATTTTTTTGTCCACAAAATATAGACGTTTTTGTAAAAATTTAATTGCTATCCAGTGTCTTCTATGCAGATTAAAGCACTCAATCTATAACTTCTTTTGCAGATTGGTTTAGATATTTTAGTCGTAGTGAATGATTATTTAGCAATTAAATTTTCTTATAGACACCTTTGTACCATGGACAAAAAAGATTATCTTGGCTAAATTAGAAAATACTAAATTATTTTTAACATTTTGAACTGAATTGTTAATGTTATAAAAAATAGGTTACTTAATTAAAAATTTTAAAAGTTCGAACACTTAATTAAAAAAATTAAAAAAAATTTGGAGCTTTAGGATATATGATCGCGATTCACAAATGTAAGATAATATAAAACCTGATGGAATTATTAAATCGTTGTGGGGATAAGATTATTAATTATAAGATATAGGCTGTTTTGTGGAATAAGGCAAAATTCAACAGTTATTTACATTTGAAAAAAAGATATCATAATTAAAAAGGTTAAACTAAATAAAAGACAGACAGAAGATTAGTTTGGATCCATCCAAATCTATATTTTCAATTCACCTTTGTTTGGTACTACCAACGTAAATATCAGTTCCTACTTCCTACGCGTATTAAAATTTGGACTTGATTTTAAAATATCAGTTCCTACTTTCTCAGGATATTGTTGACAAGATATTACGGTATGCATTGGTTCTGGGGTCCGATGATTATGTGAGCTGGCAGTTTAGTCCATCAGGAGTTTTTACTGTTAAGTCGGCGTATCAATTATTAGAAAAGGAGGATGCGAGATACAATCGGCTGCAGCGAGTGATATGGGCATGGTCTGGCCCTGAGCAGATTCGTAGTTTTCTATAATTGGTAGGGCATAATTGGCTTTCGACTATGAGTCTTTGCTTCCAAAGACACGTTTTTGATGATAAGTGCGTGCGATGTGGTGACATTGAAGACACCTTGCATGTGCTACGGGATTGTGCATAGGCGTGTAATATATGGGAGCGATTTGCTCCAGTTAGTGAATTATTAGGCTTTTATTCCTTAGACTTGCGGGACTGGTTACTCTTAAATTTGGAACGCGGAAGTTGGTGATCTGGTTCAAGATCGAATTGGAGACTCTTGTTTGGTGTGGTGGTTTGGCTACTATGACGGTGGAGGAATAATCTTGTTTTTGGGGAAGGGATGGATATTTCAGTAGATGTCAGTACTGATATTGTGCGCTATATTAAGATGTTCTCATATATGGTTTCGTTGGGAAGCAGGTGAATCCTATTATGGGTAGACAGGAGAGTCGGTGGGTGAGATAGATACCCCTTTTACCTGGCTGGGTTAAATTTAATTGTGATGGTGCTTGCCACCAGGGGCAGGATAGTCTTGGAGTTGGTGGTCTCTTTCGAGACCATCAGGAGAATTGGCTCAGGGGTTTTTCTGCCAGGTTGGAACCGTGTTCGATTCTACAGGCAGAATTGCATGCTGTTGCGTATGGGATGACTGTGGCATTACAAAGGGGCTATCGATTTTTGCATGTAAAAACTGATTCCTTTGAGGCTTTTGAGTTGCTTGTTGGTGCGCCTCCACCAGCTACTGCTCGGGAGGCTGTACGTGATTGTTGGAGGATACGTGATAGTTTCCAGACCTTGAAGATCCAGCATACTTTCAGAGACGCCAACCGATGCTCTGATTATTTGGCCAAATATGGCTTAAGTCACATTGGTTTTATTTCGTATATTGTTCCACCTATTTGGATTGTGCAATTTTTGGACTTTGATCGATGTTTGATTCATTCATTTTGACATTATTGAATTAATGCATTTTCTTTTATCAAAAAAAAATTTGGACTTGATAAAACTCTAATGTCATAACACATATCCACTAATCCATTTACACCTTTTCCACATTTGATGTTGTTTTCTCTTTACTGCCATTTTATATGCTTATAGGATTATGAAAATAAGTTTCCTTATCAATGGTGTTAATTTGGACGCGGATCCTTTTCAATTTAAACAAGGGAGAAATTTTCGCAAAGGATAGTTGTAATAATTCGTCAGTCATTACTCTAAGCGAAAATTAAAATGGTGTATAGGTGACAGATTTATACATATACAACGGACCATTAAAAAGATTAAAACGGATGCAAAGTAAATTTTTACAACTTGATGTCTACTAGAGACAAGATCAATATCTTCATTGTCTTGAACGGTTATCTGTTGCTATATCTGCTTACCAGTTTGCGTTGGTACATATCGGCGTAGAATTATTTTTAATTATTAGTTTGTGTCCGTATATTAAGATAAAGATATGTCTAATGGCAAAATTTTGAATTCATCCGAATTTAACTCGAAATTTTATAAAAAATCATAAGCTGATCACGACATGTCTATTGCCAACCTAAATAGGAACCAGTTTTACATATATAGTTACTAGTATGCCGGTAGTAGAATCTGTTCTTCTGATGCTTGTAATCAAACTTGTACAAGGCTGTATAGCTGGTTTCGATTATCACTATTCTCTTGTATCTGCTCGGATTAATGTAAATACTAATTAATCTACTTTTGTTTAATCTAACTGCCTCGTTTTAAACAACCTGTAGTTATAAATCAATCTAGTGTTCGGTCTTCGATTTCTCCCTTGTTGGTATCTAATTACTGAAAGGGTTACCACTAAAGCACTTGCTAAACCCAGAAAATCATCTTCGTCATGTGTTAATATCACTACCACCAAAGTCGCAATATTGATGAAAGCATCATACGTTTTTTGTTTTATACTAATTTGGGGTCTTTTAATCAAAAAACTATATTCCAATTTATTAACACATCAACAGTGCGTTGCTAATGTAGCCAAGCCTTTATTCTGTGGCCTGCAACATAAATTACAGTACTTCCCACGACATAGAAAAAGACAGTACTATTAATGTTTATTAGCGACACACAAGGCATTATCTTCATTTTCCTGGCACGTGAATTTATATGGTGTAAAATATTAACCAAAATTTTTCGTTGTTGCGATAATAGATTAAACCAAAAATAATTGAGTTCTTGATTCTTCAATCTCTCATTAATATAACAATAATTCATAATTCAAAACTTATACGACATATTCAGACTGCAGGCTGTATCCATATTATAATGGACAATTCACCAGTACTTCCATTGAAGAGGCATTTTTTCTAATAGAAGCAATTTCCAAATTACAACTCTTAATTAATCATCCCCTTAAATTACTTTTGGATGCATGTCTGAAAGGAATGGACGCAAGAAAAAGTAGCCATCTTGATGATTCTTTTGTACATAAATTATTGCAAAACGTTAAGGCCTTGATGATCTGTTTATCCATATATGGGCATTACGTGGTGAATTTCAACTCTAAAAAATGAGTGGAATAGAGGAAAGATAAATTTAGGCCCGAGAAACGTACAGTACACTTGTTATGTTTTTTGGGTTTATTTCTGTGTATAACCCATTTCAGAAATGCCTGGTTTCTAGAAATGGTACATTTCTTGACGAACATATAGTTAGATAAAACACCTCAATAGCCAGCTTTCCTTGTTTTCAACGCATCATTAATTGCCACCTAAATCAAAAGAAAACAATTACTAATTATATACGAAAACCAAAACTGGTGTGTTTTTTATTGCTTAAGTTAAACTCCAAGTGTACATATTATGTTGGACCCACATTTCCAATATTGTCCTGAAAACACCAACATATAATACCCCTCATTGACAATGCTTTAGGAAAAATCGCGTGATGGAGAAATAATAAAGAAATAAATGGCTGCATTTTATGATGGAAAAAAATCCCATGCAATACATTTATACGTGTCTTACATTGTTGGTTTTGAATGTGACTGAAAATGAATAATGTACGTATTGATGCAATAGAAAATTAAATGTGAACGTGAATGTGACTGATCAAATGGTTGAAATTATCCCATCACGGGGTCATATTCAAGCCCCTAGTTGTTAGCTACAGTGGTGCCCAACAAACACCTATACCTGCAATTGCCACAACAACCCAACGCAAATATCTGGTGGTTGGTCACTCAACCAATGGGTATCTTCTTCCTATTCAACTAATCTGTCTTAAAATTTCGGGGGGACAGCTCAACCCTCTCCCGGCCGACTTTCTTAATTAACAATAATTTAGATATTGGATACCTAGCTATTACCTGTTGGTTTGGTGATTAAAGGGCTTGCTTCTATTTTTCTTCTTTAGTGGATGGAGCACCATCTTATTCCTATATCCTCTCCCTCTGTATTTAGTTGGTTTCTGATTTTCATAAATCCTCTCAATATTTAGAAATACAACAATGAGCTAAGAAATGGAGCACCATCCTATTCCTCTCCCTCTCCCTCTGTATTTAGTTGGTTTCTGAGTTTCATAGATCCTCTCAATATTTAGAAATACAACAATAAGCTAAGAAACTAACTTTGGATTCAGTTTGAATAAGTTAACGGAAGAATAAGATGATGTGAATTGATTGTTCCAGATGTTTCCAATGTCTATTTCATCGGGATGAGATCTTTTATGCTCCTATAAGTTACGTCTTACTCTATATTAGAAGAACTCATCCACACACATTTCTTCTTGAAAACTCTTAACATCACCAATCATTTTTTTTTTTTAAATTGTTGTCCTGCTGTGCCTGTTAATCTGTGGATACATCATACGTTGGCTATAAAGACTGATGTGAGTCACTTTAGAAATGAAAGGATAGAGCCATTTTGTCCTTGAGATTGGAAAGATATTGAGCATCCACGGATGGGGACCTATTACCCAAAAAGTGAATTGTCTACACCATTACATTACTCATCCGAATTGAAAATTGTGATATTTTCCGTTAGTTTTGAAGAAAATTTCATTCTTTGTTGATACACAGAAGACACAGAATAGTATTAGTGTACAGTATTCTTCTGATTAACATGCCTACCTAAGACCCGCTTTTTAAATTATAATTTATGACCCAAGAGCTTTACAAGAAGCAGAATAAAAGGAAACAAAAAGCAATTAAAAATTGTCAGGCCACCAGAAGCAGCTTTATCTGATCTCCCTTCTCCAACCCCCTTCATGCTAATGATTCCTCAGCTTCTATCTTAACTCTTTTTCTCTCAAAGCTCTATCTCTCTCTCTCTCTCATACACTACATGTTTCATGTTTTTGGTCCTTTTCTTTTTTAATCATTTAGATGGATGTCTTCTTATAAACTTCTGCAATAACTCAGAAGTGGTGCAGAAAGTTAGTGTCTCAGATCCCAATATGCCACTTCCTCTCTCCATGTCTCTTTCTCCCTTACACCATTAACAAGAAAACACTGTTCTTTAACCCTATCCCTCTCTCTGTCTATAAAGACCCAATATTGAGCACTGTACCTGTCTCAGACACAACGGTCTCTCTCTTTGTGGTCCTCCTCAAACAGATAACTCGCTTTGGTTTATTTAGAACCCTACTTTTACTTCTGTACACCTCTCCACCTTTACTTTGAGCGTCCAACTCCATATACATATAGACAAAGGCATAATACATAACAATAATATAGAAATATGCAGGAACCAAGCTTGGGCATGATGGGCAGCGGCAGTAGTGGTACTGCACTTGGTGGTTTAAGCAGTGGAGAAGTCTCCGGTGACCAAAGCCGCCAACTTAAGGCGGACATAGCCACCCACCCACTTTACGAACAGCTACTAGCAGCTCATGTCTCCTGTCTCCGAGTGGCTACTCCAATTGACCAGTTACCGCTTATAGATGCTCAGCTCTCACAGTCACATCAGCTTCTGAGGTCTTATGCTTCTCAGCATAATCATCATGGACACTCACTATCTCCGCATGAAAGGCAAGAGCTTGACAACTTTTTGGTGAGTAAATGACCCTTGGTTTCGTTTCGTTTATTTGTTTTAGACTTAGTCTTGGAGAAAGTTTCCTTTCTTTCTTGACTGTTTTCGATCTATGCTGTGTTACAGGCACAATACTTGCTGGTGCTGTGTACCTTCAAAGATCAGCTTCAACAACATGTGAGAGTACACGCCGTTGAAGCTGTCATGGCCTGCCGTGAAATCGAAAATACCTTGCAAGCTCTCACTGGTTTGCATTCTCTCTCTTCTTCTTCTTATCTCTCTAGCTCTGGTAATCGTTGATGTTACTTTCATGATCTTTCACTATCATCATAGTTTACTTTAATCAAGAATTACATGATCTCAATTCCCAAGAAAACCTTCTCAGATATATTGCTTTGTTTGTAGTGAAACATATATGCACATGTATGTTTATTAACTAAAAACAATTAAGTAGCTAGCTTATTAATTTCTGTAATCTGGACATACTTGGTTTTGGAAATTACCAAGTGCAATAAAGGAAGAATGTTTCGTGTCCAACACTTATCACAACGTATATATTTATATGTCAGCCAGTTACCATTTGGTGGCGATTAAGATATTTTATTCTCCTTCCTTGATGTTTGATTGATGAGTCTGGTAGGTAGATGAAGGATAAGAATTAGCCAGCAAGCTGTCTGTGGGTTTTCTTTGAAGTTTGAGAATAATATTCCTACATAGCAGGCTTGCGCTGTAGGTCCTACCAATACAAAAATCTTAAGTAGTTTATGGTTGGAGAGATGTTAGTCCGGTGAAGGAAGGTCATAAGATCATATGGATATTCCGGTGAAGGAGGCATGAACCTTATCTGTTTGTTGATTTGGTGTCGTCAATTTTCTTTTTTAAGTTACAACTATGTAATTACAGCACATCTTAGTTAATCGTGACAACTGCACTAGTTAATAGAGGCCTCGCATGTCTGGTCCCGGTTCCGCCTAAGTTGGGTAATTTGTTCCTAGAAAGTCGGCACTTTCCTTCTGTTTTTGTTGCTTTTCCCTATACGATCCATGTCCAACAAACTTAAGTTCTTCTATGTCTTACAATGCAATTGTCATCTATACTTTATATCTAATATAATCTATTGAATTAATTTAGGTATTTAAAAGCGTATTTTCTTCATTTATCACCTTATAAATTGGAGAAGATACGTTGCTTCCCATATCCCCCCTCCATTTCTTGGGCTCGTCAAGTAAAAGTATCATTCTACGAACTATAATGTTATAATCACAACAAGCATATATTGTTGAAGAATCAATCAATTAACAATATATTGTCTGAACTATTGCTTCAGGCATTTCAGATTACTCTTGGAACTTAGAGCTATGGTTCCCTGATCCCTATGTGAGCTACACATTAATTTAATAAGAAGAAAAAGAGCTCCTTATGGAGCCAATGAACCATTAGCTGCTAAAACGTGATACCATGACACTGAAGACAAATAGGAGCACAGAACTTGCAGCAGATGTGCAGCCATTTCAATAAGTCGTTTGAAGTACTGGTAAACGTCGTATTGTTGTAAAGAGTAAAATGAGAACTTCATGTGGACCAAATTGAATAGAATTTAGTAATTAATGATTATTGTAACTCAATTTTGAACTTCATCTTTGATGTTTGAAAATTTTATTAGGTGGTTAGACAATGGAAAATATATTTGCTAACTTATGTTTTAGAGTTAGACATTACGAAACTGTTCAAGGAGTTGGTGCAATTTACTCTGTGCGTTTATGAAATCCCAAGGTGCCATACAGGAGTTATTCAATTTCATCTATTAGCAACTTGATTAGTTTAAATTTTGTTAACTGATTGCTCGAAATTACTTATCGTTTAAAGCTCACCTGGAAGTGATACTTCATAATTTGTTATGAACAAGTCTTCTAATAGTACAGAACTCTGGAATCTCAACGCATACTTTATACAAAAAGGAAATGAAATAAGTCGTAAAGGTTGTTTCTTTCAGGTGTAACACTAGGCGAAGGAACAGGTGCAACTATGTCAGATGACGAGGATGACCTGCAAATGGATTTCTCTTTGGATCAATCGAGTGGTGATGGTCATGACTTGATGGGATTTGGTCCTCTTCTCCCTACAGAATCTGAAAGGTCTCTCATGGAGAGAGTTAGACAGGAACTGAAGATAGAATTAAAGCAGGTGTGTTACTTTATGATCAACTGCATGCTACTGTTTTTTTTTTTTCTTCTTTATTTATACTTATTGTAGGTAACATGGTTATATATGGATTACTTGGGCAGGGTTTCAAATCAAGAATTGAAGATGTCAGGGAGGAAATATTGAGAAAAAGAAGGGCTGGAAAGCTTCCTGGTGACACTACCACAGTACTCAAAAACTGGTGGCAGCAACACTCTAAATGGCCTTACCCCACTGTAAGAGCCTTATTCTCACTTTTGGACTTCAAATGTCTGTGCTTGCAATATTTACTGATCACAAGTAACAAATGGGGTAATTTCTTCTCTGCTTTCAATTAAGAGTCCATAGAAGCTTCCAAGATAATAATCTTGCATTAACACTTAACTCGTAAATTTTATTATGTAAAGTGTACATTTCTTTTACATAATGGCACCCAGTGGCTATGCGTGTATCCTCGTTGGACAACATAAATTGCATCTTACCTGATCAAATTAAAACGCAGTTTTTTGTTTTGTTTTAGTTCGATCAATCTATACTTGGCAACTATATAATATAACATGTTTATAAACAATGACGTGATATTGTCCTCTGTTATTTGCCTCCCCTTTGTGAACGGTTGATGAAACAGAGTCTACAATTTTCATTACTACAAGTAGTTGTCTAAGCATGAGGTCTAACAAAAAGAGTATTTGCAGGAAGATGACAAGGCAAAACTAGTGGAAGAGACAGGATTGCAACTAAAACAGATTAACAACTGGTTCATCAATCAAAGGAAGAGAAACTGGCACAGCAACTCCCAATCTGTAACATCTTTGAAGTCGAAGCGCAAGAGATAAGCAATCCCGCCCATCTTTCATTCAAAAGAGTCTCAACTTCACAAAGGTGACACTTATATGTCGATATTAACTCGAATATGTCCTCGGGGGTACATAGTGTGCTTTCTAACAACCTGGTACAGAACGTAATATATGCTTAGCCTTTCTTATCTTTGTCTCTGTTTCTGGTCTTTGAAATATAAGGTTGTTCCTCACAACATTAACCCTTTCGGAAATAGGCCTAAATCATCACCGTTATTTCACTGGAATATGCCATTCAGGTTTTTGCAATTTCAATTTTAAAAGCTTTCTGCCTTAAATTTTAGATTGCAGCATGTGGAAAATTAATAATTATTCTCATTAAGTGGATTGAGTTTGTTCGCAGCTGAATACTGCCTTCAGTTAGTTTTAAGTTTCCCATCACCCGGATGTGGTGATTGGTGAATATGATTAATGATAAACTGATTATATAAATATAATTTGTTCATTAATTACTATTTTATTATAGTGATCCATGTTGAAAGATTAACTATGATTGAAGTAGAAAAATAATATTTAAAATTTTGTCTTTTTCATTGAATAACTTGAAAAACAAGAATAAAAAAATTAAAGAAATATACCTTATTCAAAATTTCGTGGAGCTTTTCTTCACAAACTATTAATTACAAGCTGTTTACGTGTTTAATCTCTAACGGTATTTATGGATTAGAGAAAAAGAATTCAAATGTTTTAAGAGAAAAAAAATACGAAAGTACTAACTCTCTAGGGTCTTTCCTATTTATGGAAATGGACTTTATCATTAAAATGAAGTCCAACTTAATTTAAATTAAAATTTCTCTTTAACTGTTCTTTTTATGTGACCTATTACGGTTCTAATATGTTGCAATAATTATAAATTACAATTTTAATTTATAATTAGAATTATATAAATTAATACTCATTTTAATTTATCTTTAATTTTCAATTAAGTAATGAATAATCATTGATCAATAATATGTTATGATCACATTAATTAGTAATTAATTTATAATTGATATTTAAAAACACCTTTTTGAATCTTAATTTACTCTAACCAGAAAATTCCTTAAATTACTACTAATTAAGATCGATTGAATATATTTTCCCTTATTTTAGAGTAATGAATCTTTTATTGACTTATTCAACTATCTCAATTTAATTCATATTATATCTAAATATTATAGTCTGAATTATCCTAAATATAATACGTTATAAATAATATAAAAACATAGTGATTCTCACGAGATACTTTGGTAATATCAATTTTAATAATCAATTATACAACTATTAGAATGAAAAAATCTACAGGCATACAAGTAATATATGAAATTCTCATAATCGACCCATTTTAGTAAGTTTAATCTCTAATAAGCATCAACACATTTGTTTAAGTATCTTCATACTTTTAATTTATAATACCAATTACTTTCTTCATAAGAAAAAAATATAATGTGTGCTAATTTTATTGTTTTATTAATATCTTGTTTTGATGAAACTACAACTAGGAACGTTTTAAAAATAATACATATATACAAATTGAATCTTATAATTATGATCTCATTATAAATTCAATTATATAGTATTTATTTTGGGATTTAATTTTTGTTATTAAGCATTAAATATAATTAACAAAATATATGAAGATAAAGGGTGCTTCATTAGTTAAAAATAATAATGTCATATATTTAATTACAGCCAACTGATTGATTATAAGGGCATAAATTAACAATCTCTAACTTGAACTATAGTCAATAGGTTATATATTTAATACTATAACCATCTATATATTGATCATTTTTTGAGGCAATAACTTAGTGAGCAGATATACAAACTTCTCTTCATTAGAAACTCGCTCTAATATAATTTCTTTTGGCTCCACTATCTATGTGATTAATTGAAACTTCTTGGGTACATTTTTTAGACCGATCATGAGACTTATGTTTATTTGCCTATGTAATGGCACAATTATTTTCATAGTACAATACTATTGGCTTAATAATACTCGGAATTACTCCAAGTTCATCATTGAACTTCTTGATCCAAACTACTTTTTTTGTCGCCTTTGACACTGAAATTTAATTTGCTTCCGTTATAAAATCAAAAATGGTTGATTGATTGGAAAATTTCCAACTTACCACACCACAATTCAAAGTGAAGATGTACCTTAACTGTGATATGCTATCATTAGGATCAAATTAGAAACTAGGATTTGAATACCTTTAAACTCCTATTTTAGTTCCTCTATATAATAAGAAAACATCTTTAGTTCTTCTTAAATACTTTAATATATATTTCACAATCATCCATTGGACATAAATGGGATTAACTTGAAATTTGTACATTACGCTCAAAGTATAAGAGATATCTCGTCTAATATAACATTACATACATGATTGATCCAATTAACAAAGTATATAGATTATAATCCTTTTTATCTCCCTCCTTGTATTTTTGGAGCATCCTTTGTGAGAGAGAAATCCCATATGGCAATGAATAAGAATCTTCGCTTGGAATTTTTCCTGCTATCTCTATAAATAGGCCATTTCTCTTATATCCTTCATATAGAAGTTCTTAAACAACTAAATCTTTACAGATTAGAGGAAAGGTAAGTCATTTCCAATTAATAAAATATCATCAACATATAGTACGAGGAAGAAAATTGCACTCCCAATAACTCTCTTATAGACACATAGTCCATTCATAATTTTGATAAAATTAAACTCTTTAACTGTCACATCAAAATGGATGTTCCAACTCTATGATGCTTGCTTAAGTTTATAAATAAAATTTTTCAACTTACATACTTGGTTAAGAAACCTCTTTACAGTCAAAAACTTTAGGTTGTGTTATATATACATCCTTAAACAAATTTCTATTGAGATATGCTATTTTGACATCTATTTATCATATTTTATAATCATGATATGTGACTATAGATGATAAGATCATTAAGCACTTAAGCATAGTTATTGGCAAAAAGGTTTCATCAAAATCAACTTCTTATCTCTATTTGTATCCTTTAGTTACCAACCTTACTTATATATATATTGGTAAAAAGGTTTCATCAAAATCAACTTCTTAGCTCTATTTGTATCCTTTAGTCACCAACCTTACTTATATATATATACATATATACTAGTTTTTCTCTTAATAACCCACTTTCATGAATAGGTACAATACTATCAGTAGCATATATATATATATATATATATATATATATATACTAGTTTTTCTCTTAATAACCCACTTTAATAAATAGGTACAATACTATTAGTAGCATCTACAAAGTCCAAACTTGGTTAGTTTACATGGATTCCATTTGGTAAAAAGTATAATTTGCCCTTTAATGTTTCATTAAATGTCTAAATTAGTTCCTACCATTTATCTACAATACGAAGTCACCCCTAACATTTATAAAAGAGAACAATTAGTACCTTAAAGTGTCACTTCAATAGGTTTCATTAGTTAGAGGTGACAACCCTATTATAAAGGGAAATTTAGACTATTAGATCAGTCAAACAATTCTAGGTAAACTATATAAATCTAGTCTTCATATCCTTCTTCTTCCATTAATCTTTATTTTAATTAAACCCTAATTGACCCCCAATCTTGTCTATAGTTCTCTTTGCAATACTAAAAATGCAGAGCAACCTTTGTGTAATAAGAACTACTCTTTAACTTTTAAGACTTGAAAGAGCACAAGGCAAGTTTTGACAGCTTCAAGAATTTGGCCAGTTAAATCAACACCAATAATTCCAGCTAAAGTACTAGCAATGTTTGATATTATCCTTGCATACTTTAAAGCAATATCTATGTGATTCACTATAAAGCCAACCTTAATAAGTGCTGAATTGTAAGGCCACATATGTGTGAAAGACAACGCTAACAAGAATTTTGAAAATGCGAATTGTAATAAACAAAAAGTCATAATAAACTCAACATAAGCACCAAAAAATTTTGAAAATGCAAATTGTATCAATTAAAAAAGCCACAATAAACTCAACATCATTAAGAATTTTCATTTTATAGATAATAATTTTTTTAATAGCAAATGGTCAATGACCACCTTACTAATATGTAAGAATATAAACATGCTGAGACAAGGTAAGATTTTAGAAGAACCTATTTTATGGAAACTAAGTTAAATACCCTGTTTATGATACATTGGTAACTAGTTCTTCAATACATATTGATTGACCTAAATTTAGGGCCAATATTTAAATTAGTTGCAAGTGCACGATGTAGGTGTACCTAACATAGGTAAGTACGAGTTAAATCCCACGAGGACAATAAATACTAATAATTGCCATTATCCTATTATCTAGTCTATGAAATTGATTTTAGTTTTAATAAAGAAAATAAAACTTAAAAATTAAGATGAACGAAAACAATAATGAGCATAGAATAAAGAAATTCAGTTAGAAAACAATCAATATCAAGAATTAGTACCTAAGTAATGAATTTCCCCTAAAAACATTAAAAAATTAACCTTTTATTATTCGATTGTTTTATTGATTATTGGACTATCAAAATTCCTATTGTATGCAAATAACTCACTTGAGATTACTAACAACTAACCTTAGTTGTATTAATTGAAGTACTCAGGTTAAAGGTTCTAAAATTGCTTTACTAATTTGTGAATTCCGCTATTAGATTTGACTCTAATCTAGAGGATTTATATTGACCTATCTCTAGGTTTGTGATCAGCTGTTAGACCCCGCTTGCGGAGCCTAACTCAGACTTACCAGATTATTCATGCTTGCTCTGACACCAACTCTGTTAGA
>JANZXR010000172.1:32831911-32856775 GCA_027575705.1 Erythroxylum echinodendron | reverse complement strand
TATACCACCTTACCAAAATCCATAATATACCATATTAAACTCCAAAAATTTCAACTTCATACTTTCTTATTTATTTTTCATGCTTGATAATCTAATAAAATAATTAAAATAAAATAAAATGTAAAAATCCTAAAAGTGGGATCCAACATTATGTGATGCAGCAAATGCATGCACAATATAAAAATCGATATTATCATTTGCATAAAAGCTATCTCAAGAGCAAAGATTGCCCAAAGGATGTGGAGGAAGGTGATTGGCAATGGTTGATTAAGAATAAATGGGAGACTCTAAATTTTAAGGTAAATTTAAATTTTAAGTACTTCAACTTATTTTGTTAGTTGTTTTCCTTTATTAAAAATAAATAATTTATCAATTTATAGGAGTAAAGCGAAAGAAACATAAGTAATAGGGGGAATCAAGAAATGAAATCAGTTTCTGGTACAAAGTCGAATGTACAAATTGCATATGGGATGGTAAAGTAAAATTTTGTTTATTTAATATTTAAATTATATTTTTCTTTAAAAAATTCCAATTAATCATTAATTTTCTTTGTATTTTTTTCTTTTTAGAAAGATAAAGATTCTGATGAGTGGCCTGATGCTGTTAAAGTTTGGATGGTATCGGGACAAAAGCCAAATGGAACTTGGTCTGTTCCTAATGAAGAAGAAATAATGGTATGAAAGTTATAGTCAAATTAGATTTTTTAAATAAATTTTAATATTACTTTACTACATTTTCAAATTCTATCTAAATATGCAGAATAAGCTTCAAGAAGAGGGAGAAAAGAATATAAAAAAAAAGATGTCGTCTGCACCTCTACCACTCGTTGAGCATTTCGGTCTTGTCCTAAAAAGAAAGTCAAGCTATTCACGTGATTTAGGTGTTAAAAGGATAACATCTAAGTCCCCAAAAAAAAGTAAAATTCTAGCTGAAGCTGAGGCTACGAAGAAACATGCAAGTGATCTAGACGATGAAGTTGCAAGACTTACTAAAATATCAAAAACACAAAATGAAAAGATTCAAGCTCAAAATGAGAAGATTCAAGCTCATGATGCATCTATTAAGAAGCAAGCCATGGAAATGAAACAAATTTAAGCTGTTTTTACACATTTGGCAAATATTGGAGTAATTCTTAGTTTGTTACTCAATTCTTTTGCTTTAATTGAAGATCCATCAAGTGCCATAACATGAAACACCCCTACTACTCATGTAAGGTTATAAATTTATAAAATCTAGAATAGTTAGTATCACTTCTTATCATTATCATTATATTATTATAAAATGTTAGTACTAAATTTATAGCTTAATATTTTATAAACTAATTAACTGATTTTATTTTTATTTATTTTGTAGGAAACAAATCAACAGTGAACTTCATCCTGAAGAATAGCCAGGAAATTTTACCTTAGAGAGTTTTAGTTTAAATTAGTACGTAGTAGTTTGAGATAATTGTAATAAATAATTTTCTTGGATATTAAATTTTCCAATTTTATATATTGGAAATTATAATTTATTACATTTTGGTGATTTTTATATATTTTATATATACTAATACTTTTTATTTGCTTGTCTAATAATATCTTGGCACTAAAAATCCGTATCATTTGTGACAACTTTTATTTTATGGCCACCATTACAAAAATTTTAGTCGATTAAGTAATTAAATTGTTAAATTTAATAATAGTATTTATGACGAACATGAACACATTAGTGATAAATTAATTGTAACATATATTCTTTATTTAGTGACATCATTATTGTAATATATAACTTTCATACTTGTGACGAAATCTGTTGGACAATAAACCACTTATGCAAATTTCTTTTACAGCTAATGTAATTTCGTTGATGAATTGATAGTTTTATTTGTGATAATAATAAACACATTAGTGACAATACTTTTTCTAAGAACCAATTTTCATTTTTGTGACGAAATGATGTTGACACTTTTAAATTAAAATAGTACTGACCAACAAGTAATGGACATTGATAATAAAATTATTAGTGACAAATATTTTGTCACTATTTATACTTATTTTAGTGGCACAAATGTTGTAACAATAAAATGAACTACTGTTATGACTTTATTCGTCACTACTTGATATTATTTGTGTTGTCAAACTTGTCATAAATATGTAAAGTTGTTGTTACCATATAATGTTGTCACATATTCCATATGTTTTAGTGTCGGCACTTTTGTCACAACACAATGAAGTTTTGTTACGACTTAATTCGTCACTACTTTATATTATCTGTGTCGACAAACTTGTCATAAATATGTAAAGTTGTTGTTACCATATAGTGTTGTCACACATTCCATAGTTTTTAGTGTCAGCACTTTTGTCACAATACAATGCAGTTCTATTACGACTTAATTTGTCACTAGTTTATATTATTTGTGACGACAAAACTTGTAATAAATATGTTTTGTTTTTGTGACCATATAATTTTGTTACACATTTCAAATTTTTTAGTGTCAGTATTTATGTCACAAAAGCATTGTATAATTGTGACCATTTCTTAAATTAGTCACTATTTAGTAGTGGCGGAGGTATTTGTGACGGGAGGTGACGACTTCAAATATTGGACACTATTAATAATAGTGATTAATATTACTACTTTTAATGACAACTTTTACTATCACCAAAAATACAATTTCTTGTAGTGTTTCCTTAATAAACCTTCTTATAAATTTCGAGGATGAATTTTTTATTAAGGGGAGAGAATGTAACATCCCGTATGCTATATATATAAGAGACAACTTCTTCTTTTTCCCATTTTCTCATAATTTCATTTTAACCCTCCCCAAAAGCTACTATTCACGAATTCCCTCTCTCTAACCATTCTTCACTACTAGTGAATCAAACAGGTTAGTTTTATACAACAATCTTTTCCTCTTGATGAGCCCGTCATAACCATACCCATTTTAGCTTCGTCGCCGAAATTGTCACAAAAATTGAGAAGAAAAATCAACGAAAAGTGCCAATCATCGATTTTGGTGGTTGTTACTGGTCACCATCACCACCATTCAACTTGTCTCAATGTCAAGAACAAAAACTCCATGGTCTCGTCACCAACCGCCACCCAGATCGCCATTGATTGACAAAAAAGAGGTTAGAGTTTCAGCTTGTTTTTCTTCAATTCGTTCAAATCTGTTGAGAATATGAGTATGTTGCTTTAGAGAAAGTTGTTCTACTCACCAAGAAATTTTATTTGGTATAAAAATTGTTGAATTCTGAGCTAAAGATTTTTCATTGATCGAAGGGAATATTCTAGTTACCAAAGGAATATTTTGATCGCTAGAGGTACTGTTCCGGCGACCATTTTAGAATAATTTTTAGAAAATTTTCACAAAAGTGACTAAAATGGTTGCCAGAAATAATTTTTTCTCTAAAGAACCATAGTGAGATTTTCATCTGTTTGGGAATTAAAAAACACGGAACGTTTAAGTGAGAATAGAAGAAATTTTCGAATTTCATAAATGGACTGCTTAGGCAATTCGGATGATACCTAAATTGTTATTTAAGCCTAATAACTCCTAATTAGCACTGCTTGAGATTTTTTCTTTTGATTTACTAGGTATAGTAAGAGCTCGACCCCATCGAAAGGTTCAAATTGACGAGTTTGGTTACCAAGTAAGTTCATACCAACTTACTATTATCGTAGTTGTACCAGCAAATGAATATTGTTCAATACTAGTATAGATGACAACATGTGGCAATGCATAACTACATTTATATACATGTGTATATATATATATCGATCGATACTTATATATTTATATAGCGAATGCGTATGTACAATAATGTGCCTCCGCTTTAGTATAAGCCTTTATATCGAATTAACTGAGTGGATACATTGAGTTGGGTATTGCATACATAGATTGGTCATTGCATAACTAAATGTTTACTTGATAAATTGCATGCTTACTAATTTGATATGTATTACTATGTTCTATTATGGGGAAGAAAAGATCTCTAGGGTGTGCCACCTCATGGGTATGCATCAAGACCAGATGAACACTAGTTATGACTATAAGAGTTGTTTTGCTTATGATATTGAGATATGTTATGGGCCGATCCCTTATTTGTGATGCTTATGACCCTAATCAAGACATTATCATAAAAAATTTTAGTTAGCTAGGATCCTATCTAAACTAAGTTGAACTTGAGTTACTCTATAAAATAGCTAAATTTGAATTAGGTTGATAACATTCTTATCAATCATATCTTATGAGACTTGTATATCTGTTAAGTGACAATTCTCTACCAAAATATATTTTATATATTATTCCTAACTTGCCCCTAAATTCATATAATCATTAGTTAATCATCCAAATTCTTCAAATTTAGTTAGTCTTTTGCCGTTCAATTGAGAATGCCGGAGAGCTATGAGTAAAGGAAGCAATCTCTTATAGGCCAAAAAGAGCAAGAGTAAATAGCTTCGATGCATTTCTAGTCTTAAGGCGAGTCACTTAATAAGCCTTATCATAAACATAACTACTATTTTATTCTTAAATAATGGAAGGAAACCATCATTTTCTAAGCTAGTTTTAAGCAATATTGTCTGTGGCATTTATAAGGAAAGGAATCAAAGAATTTTTTTGAAGGTGTTTATACGTGAAAAAAAGTTGATTTAATATAATAGTGAATAATTTTATAGACCAACTGCTAACCCATAACCTAAACTAAAGATGCAATATGAATTTTGCTTTTAAATGGAGTCTTCCATTTGGAGACTAAAAAGGGCTTTAGGTGGAAATTACATAGAATTCTCTTCATACACCATTAAATACTGAACACTGAAGCTAATAACAACTAACCAGTTAGAATTACTAATTAATGTAGCTTTCACTTTGTATTAATTGATCTAGCTTTTTATATGGACAAATGTATAGAAGACTACAAAACCCAATTCTGACTTTTTCTATATGAATATTAAGGAACAACTAGACTTCGTCATGTGATTTTTTTCTGGATGGATAGTTAGGCTATTTTTAGACCACTTTAGGGTTTAGCTCAAATTGCATTGTTTTGAGATTGTTTTAGTTTGCATTGTTTTGAGATTGTTTTTGTTTCCAATTTTTACCGAATCTTATATGAACCTTTTTGAATGTGTATGAAACTTTTTCAACACCTAGAAATAGGGCTTACCTCATATGAATTAGGAGAATAAATATTGGAATATGAGATTAAGCATAATGCATTCCAAAGAAAATTTAAATTTAGATAAATGATTTGTATGCATATTCATTACTCATATGTGTATAGTATGATTATACAAATGTGATTTTGACATCCTTCTAATGGTGGTAAGCCATGAATTACATGTATGAGCGAAAATATAGATTTATGACTTGAAATGTATAGTATATGATAGTTAATATATGAATTGCCAAATTTGAAAATAGTTAAAGGAAATGTTATAGTGCCTACTCTACTATCTTGGTTGTGGATGAAAAGGCATGCCTATAAGTTACAGTGTAATTGCTACAGTTGGACACCAACGGTGTCCACAGTTTGATACTTTTAGGTATTCACAGTTTGATATCTTCGGATATCCACAGCACCCATTATCTACACCCATAGAAAATATACAGGCTTAATATAAAGGAAACTTAACATTCATAAATAAGAAATACAGCATCACAACATGAATAATTGTTATTGATGAGCGTTTGTATTGGTTGTAATGATGAATTGGAATGATGTGCAATTATATTGATAATTTGTACCAATGGGCATTGAATATTAGTATTTGGCTTATAAATGTGCATTTTCGATATATGGATAATATGTTGAAGTATATTTACATTATGTACTTTGCTTAAGTATGTCATCATTGTTTACATGAGCATTAAATATCAATGTTTAGTTTATGAATGTGAATTATGGTATATAAGTTGTGATATTTTTTAATGTGTGTGCTCAGCAGATGTGCTATGAGTGATCATCCAAACTAATGTTTTTCCCTCTAAGCTTTCAAGGTTAGCATGAATGTTAATCCGTATAGGTCCAAGTTATGGGAGTGAGGTACAGGAAATATCTGTAGGGATGAAGACCAACAAATAGAAGAAAAAGTACTTATGGAATGTTCTTTTAGTTACATATGATTGCACATGTAATAAAAAAGGAAATTATATGTTTTCTTTTAGATTACCATGTAAATATAAATATGTATTACTACTATTAAATGATAATGTTAAACAATGGGGAGTTTTGTAATATGTATATGTATAGCATTGAGTAGAATTGTATACCTTGAATGAATGTCCAGGAATTTGGTTGCTATATATGTGAATGGTTGTAGGTTTCATATAAGGGGTGTTACAAGTCATTTGTTCATACACGTTCCTTCTTCCCAATCTTGAGGATGATGAAAAATTTCTTATAGCATATGTACGTTTTGCAGACCTAAGAATGTCCTCATCAATGGAATGTGACAAAAGGAGATGGTAAAGACAAGCCCTTCTTCACCATGAATCTTAGGAATACATGTAATTAGAAATTATGTAATTATGGTCTCATGACATCCCTCAACTTTAAGATCTGACCCTACTATTAGACCTTTCAGTCTTAATTGCGGAATTGTGTAAGCATTGGTGACTTTGACCAATGTTTGACTCTCAGGATGAAAGAATAAGGTAAAGACCTGTGAGTAGGCAAGGAAAATAAGCATTGTCGATGAGTTGGCATACATTAGTGCACATTGGCAGAAATATTTAACAAGATGCAAGATTTGGATGTGAGACCAAAAGATAATTTGAGATGGACCTTGGTTTAATGGTGAGCTGGATCATATCTACAAGGGAGTCATGTGAGATCTCTAAGGACTCAATGTGTGCTCAAATAGATGAACCATGACTAACGGCCTTGACATGAGTAAGCATTGGATCAGACCAATATGCTATGAAAGGCTTGGGCTTGGATGATTCATTATAATTAGATAGATATTAAGGGGAGATATTGGATAATGTGGCAGATAAGATCACAGTAGGTATACATTAGCTCTATAAGAAAAAGACAATGTATTAGGATCATTTGAAGAAGTAGAGCTCTTCATGGATATGGATGTATCTTTCCTAGTTAAATTTAATCTCTTATATTGTTAGTTGTGATGTAGCTAAATCTTATCAGATAGAGTTCTATTTAGATGGAAGTGTCGTCTAATTAGTTAGTATGATATATTGTAATAAAGATAGAGGTAATCTAGGTAGTTCAATTCAATTAGGATTTTGAATTGTAAAGCCAGTGATGCCTATAAATAGCTTATTTGAGCCTTGCTCCTAGTGAACAAAGGAGAGAGGAAGGAAACACACTAAGAGAGAGCATTTCTTAGTATACTTTTAGGGATGTAATAAAGGTTAGTTTTTATCATAGCTCTTAGTGTTTATTATTGCCCATGATTATTTATTACTTTCGTAATATTCCTACCCAAGCAAACAGTTTGGGGGTCGTGAAGTATTCGAGAACAAGGTTTTATTGTTCAACGATCACGTGAAAAGATTATCTTAATTAAACAGACTTAATTGAGATTTTTGTGCCAACGAATAGTACAACTTTGGCATAAGTTTGTCTACAAAAATGTTTGTAACAAATGGTATCGGAGCCAAAATATCAATATCGTGGGAGGTAACAATTTGATAGAGCTTGTCAACAGAGTGTAGGCACTCATAAGGCTAATTCCTTAACCAAAGGAAAAGGTCACTTCCTACTCATCTAAGTTCAAGATTCTAGAGGCACAAATCCAATAGTTACAACACCAAATAGTGGATTTGATGAAGGCACAAGAGGATTCTAGATTGGAGATCATGATCTTAAAACATGCCATTGCAACGTAGGATGTTAGATATGTTGAAAGCACTTTGGTGAAGGTATGAGAGCCCCTATGTTTTTTATAAAAGGCAGAGTGCTAAGGAGCTTGAATTTGTTTTGGGACATAAAGCAATACTTTATAGTGGCAAAGGATTTCAATTCGGAGAAGGTGTCAATCATTGCTACATATATAGTGAACGATGCGAAGTTGTGGTGGAGGACGAAAACCTCTAATGAGTAGAAAATGAAGGAGTTAACAGACTAGTTTCTCCCTAGCAACACTTCATAGCTCTCGAGGGAAGTTTTGAAGAGATTAAAGCAAGATGACTTGATGTAAGAGTATGAGAGGAAATTCATATCTTTATTGTTGGACATACAGAACATGTCTGAGGAAGAAAAGTTGTTCAAATTCATAAATGACTTGCAAGGTTAGGCACAAATGGAGCTTTAGAGGTATGAAAGACCTCCTAAGCACGATAATGGTTATGGATGCCTTAGTGGATCCTCAAATGCCACACCAATTCAAACTAGTAATAAGGGAAAGAAGAATGGTGGGACACGGTATAGTTTAAAGAAAGGTAAGAAGAAGGTAAATAGATCTTCTTATTGTAAGTCCAAGAAACAAACAAAACAGTATATTGCTTATTTTATTTGTGAAGGGTCACACTTTGTTCATGAATTTCGAATATGGAAAGTGGGTGAGGAGAAAATAAATTCAATGTTTGTGAAGGATCAAGGAGAAAAACTTGATGAATCAATAGAAAAACTCTACCTTAATAATTATGTTTTTTTTAGGCACAATGAGCGTTGTGAAGGAGCGTTCGAACAAAGTAAAGATAAACCTAATGGAAAGGGAATATGGTATGTTGGAGATGTGCCAATGACCAAGGATTCTTCAAGCAAAACAAGATGCAAAGGAGTGACCACGAATTATTTCGAAAAGGGCATCGAGTTTTTCTAGTGAGGGTGGTTTGTTAGATCCTTAAGTCAACAGAACTGTGCAGGCATTGGCGAGCCTTGAACAATGTTTGACACTTAGGACGATGGAATAAGGTAAAGACTTGTAAGTAAGCAAGGAAAACTAGCATTGTCTATGAGTTGGATGCATTGGTGCATATTGGTATAAATCTTCGAAGAGATGTAAGATTCAGATGTGAGGCCAAAAGATATCTTGTGATAAACCTTGGGTTGAAGGTTAGCTAGATCATATGTATGAGGGAGACATGTGAGAGCTCTAAGGACTTAATGTGTGCTCAAATAGACAGACCATAACTAATGGACTTGATATGGGTAAGCTTTGGATTTGACCAATGTGCTATGAAAGGCTTCCAACTTGGATTATTCATTTTTAATGGATATAGATCAAAGGGAGATCTTAGATGATGTAGCGGATAAGATCACAGTACATGTACATTAGCTTTTAAAGATAAAGACTATCTGGGAGGTTCATCTGACGATAGTAAGGTTCTTAATGGATATAGATGTATCATTCCTAGTTAAATGTAATCTCTTATTTTGTTAGTTATGATATACCTAAATCCTATCATACATAGCTCTATTTAGATGAGAGTGTCATCCAATTAGTTAATGTAATGTAATGTAATAAGGATAGAAGTAATCTAGTTAGTTCAGTTCAATTAGGATTAGTGCAATATAATGTAATAAGGATAGACGTAATCTAGTTAGTTTAGTTCAATTAGGATTCTAAATCATAAAGCCAGAAGTGTCTATAAATAACTTATTTGAGTCTTACTCCTAGTGAATAGAGGAGAGAGGAAGGAAAAAATATAGAGAGATGATTCCTTTATATACTTTTAGGAAAGTAATAAAAGCTAGTTTTTACTGTAACTTTCGAAGTATTCTTACTTAAATGTGAGAGTTAAACACTTCGAGGGTCATAAGACATTCGAGAATAAGGTTTTATTAGTCAACAATCACGTAAAAAGGTTAAATGTTGCTTCAACGGACTTAAGTAAGATTGCCATCTAAAGGAGTAGACACAACTTTGGTATAAGTTTGGTGTCTTAGAAAAACCATTATAACAACTACCATATGAAACTTATAGAAATGGAGGGGTTTACACATTATGTAGAACAATTAATGACGATTTGAATTTGAATTTGAATTTGAATTTAGGGATTAGGGATTTCCAATGTTTCAAATGTGGGAATGAGGGATAAAAACAAAGGATGAAGGACAAGGGATTGGTGCATCAATTACAAGTATTTTAACCACGAGCCATTATGGTCTTTTCATCATAAAATAAATATTCTAAAAATTTTTATGTTGTTTGCAATGCTTGTGTCTCAGTCTTAAGTTCAAAAGTTTATGGGGTGATTTTTTAAAAATTTAAGAACTTATTTGATAAAAATTGGCGTTAAGTGTTAAATATTCGAGTAGTAAAGTTGAAAGCTTTAATTTTTTGAACTTAAAAACTAAATTCTTTAACTTATTTTTCTCCCCCTTTGTATTCGTCTTTCATGTTTCTTAAAAGTTTATATACTCTCCTTAAAACTGTTTCAATTATCTTCATCTCTTTCTTCTTACAAATGCAAGCTAAATTTATCCACCAAAGTACAATAATTCAATATGAAAACGGATATTGATCTTAAATTTTCATCCAAGAAAAGATAGGAGCAAGAGAACTCTCTCTTTTATGTTTCTCATATAAAAACAAGAGACATGACTATCAAACTTTTTATTATAATTAATTGTTAAAATAAAAGCAAATAATTATTTAATTATATAGTGTCAGCTAATGTATGAGTTATCTTGAAAGTATGAGTTAATTATGTTAACTTTGATTTTATAGTTGACACAAATCAGAACTTTTTTAATTGATTAATTTTTCAAGTTTTTGATACCAAACTTTACATAAAGTAACTGATGAATTCTAGGAAAATTCATGCTTTCTAATTTGCAAAAGAAAATGGAAACGAAGTTGGGAAAATCTCATTTGATTAAAGGTTGTAGTAAATTAATTATGCCTTAGAATTTAATAATGGTATCACTTCTGCCAAGTTGAATTTATTTTTACATTTGATATTATTTTAAGATAAACAATTTGATTTGAATTATTTTGTTTAGAATGTTATCTTTTAGGCTGTAGAAATCAATTATATTTATAAGTTGGTTAAAACACCATTTATTCAGTTGGGCAATAGCGAATATGGCAATCCTAAATGGGTAAATGTGAATGAAATATGTTACTGATTTGAATTATTGAACATGAAAATATAGAAAAAGAAAGAGTAAAGGAATAGAGATAAACAAACTTGAGCCATTGGAACAAAAACAAAAGATTTAGAGGAAGAATTATGATAATAGAATTCAAGTAAATTACAGTGTATAGATTTAGTCCTACAAAAGATGCCGTAAAGGCTACAAATAAGTAATTGTAATTTTTTCAAGTGTAATAATAGATATGATGAAGGAATAACACGATAGGACCAACTGGTTCTTGCTCATGACCGACTTACCCTCTCCAGTTTCTATGGCCACTTGAGATTCTTTTAGGCTCTGTTTTGGTTAAGGCTTACTGTTGCGATGGGTAGACATTGGTAGGAGTCGTCTTCTAGAGTAACATATTAAATAGACAAAAACTGAACTGTCAAATTTGACGAGAGTGCCAAAGTTAACGACCTGTCACATTACATATAATAATATTGGTTCTTCCGCCGCCGGCTATGACTGCCAAAACCAATGAAGCGCAGGTCTTTTCTGTGACCAACCTGCAAAAACCACCAATACCTACTTGTGAACAACTTATAATAATCTTGTCTGAATATCGGAGTCGGGACCCCCATTTCCCAGTAACCTCACTCAATATAATTAGCAATAATTTTCGGTAATGTAAAGTAAAACGTTGACTTTTCGGCTGCTACTTGCTCAGCGGGGGTGGCGATTCCTCTTCTGTACTTCCTGTATTCATACCTTTTAATATCTCTGACTTCAAGTTTTCAAGCCTACCGATCGGTCCATTTCCTTGTCACGTAAACGCTGCTTTTACTCCTCCAACTTTTCCCACTTATATTCCTTCATGTTTTTCAAGTCTGATCTACTCTAAAATGTCTTCAAGTTCTTTAGGTTCATTTTTCTGACCAGGTATCTGCATATGTAGAGCTAACCCAGATTCATTTGAGCAGAAATTTAGTCACCAGTAACTTTTTTGGTGTTGGTGAGCAGGAGGAACTGGTATTTCTGAAGTTTTGATTTTGAGCTTCAACCAATCTTTTGGATTTCATTTTTGATTGTTATTTGTCACGCACAAGTGCTGCAATCGCTTTCTTGATTGCTTTCTAGTCTCTAGAGGCACCGAGGCAAGGAATCCTTATTAGATGGCTCAAAGTGCAATTGATCATAACTTTTCATTTGGAGGGTCGCAGCATATGCAGGGCCAAGAAACAGTGCCATTCAAAACCAGCAAGCAGTCCCTGAAAGTTCTTCTTTTACATGGGAATTTAGATATATGGGTTAAGGAGGCTAAAAATCTTCCTAACATGGATATGCTTCATAAGACCTTAGGGGACGTGTTTTCCAAATTTTCTTTCAAGGTTAGCAGCAAAGTTGAAGGGCATGCAGCCAGTAAGATAACCAGTGATCCTTATGTTACAGTTTCTGTCTCAGGTGCTGTAATTGCGAGAACTTTTGTAATTACTAACAACGAGAACCCAGTGTGGATGCAACACTTCAATGTTCCTGTCGCACATTCTGCTTCGGAAGTTCACTTTGTTGTCAAAGATGATGATGTTGTTGGCTCGCAGATTATAGGTGCAGTGGGGATCCCTGTGGAGCAGTTACATTCTGGAACTCTAATTGAAGGGACATTCCCAATACTTAGTTCCAATGGCAAACCCTGCAAGGCTGGGGCTTTGTTAAGTTTATCAATTCAGTTTACCCCAGCAGAGAAATTGTCTTTGTATAAGCATGGAATTGGTGCAGGTCCTGAATATGATGGAGTTGCTGGTACGTATTTCCCTCTTAGAAGAGGAGGTAAAGTTACTCTTTACCAAGATGCTCATGTCAATAATGGCTCACTTCCTGATTTAAGGCTTGATGGTCATGTCAATTATGAGCATAGGAGTTGCTGGCTTGACATATTCAATGCTATCAGTGAGGCTCGTCGTCTGATTTACATTACTGGCTGGTCGGTTGTCCACAATGTTAAGTTGGTGCGGACTGGTAATGATCAGAAGGACTGCACACTAGGAGAACTTTTGAAAATTAAGTCTCAGGAAGGTGTAAGAGTTCTTCTCCTTGTATGGGATGATCCTACTTCCAGGAGTATTTTGGGATACAAAACGGTATGAAACTCTTCTTATTCCTTGAAAATGTTCCTTCATATCTAGTGTGATTTTTGGGACTTGATTTCCATGTCGAATTCTTTTTGTTTTCTAGTTCCAATTTGGTAAATTTGACAGAAAAACTGCAGTCATCTTTCATCCCTGGACAGTCTTTGGTGCAGCATTTATGTTTAATACCATAAGGATGAGTCATTTTGAAGAGTTGGAATTTAATGCCTTTTTATGTTTGATCTGAGCAGTGCATTTGTCATTGATTAAATGCTAATGCTGCAATTTGTGCTCATATTATTTTGATCTCATGATGCAGTAATTAATTTTCCCAAATCTATTAAGATTTCAATCACAGCCCACATTTCCCCCAATGTATGCTTATTGTGGAGTCTAGTGTGATTGATAGAGAGTTTTAGGAAATCATAGAAAATCTACAATCTGGGTTCAACTATTATTTGGTAATACTTACTAGAATCTACAAGTTCAGCATGGGTTTTGAGCTATAGTTGCTGCAATATGTAGCTTCTCAATGTGGCCAAAAAATTGAGTAAGAGGTTAACCCAGTTTATTTGCTGGATATACGAAGCTTAGATTTGGTTTTAAACAATAGAACAGCAGATTATATTAATTCAAGCTAGAAAAACCTCATGCCTAGAGAGAATTCAAATAATTAGTAACAATCCATTCATAAAGTTGGTTTTCGTGCTTGAAAATGTCTGCTGTGTAAAAAGTATAGCAATTGCTGAACTCTTTCAGTTTCAGTGGATATTGATTGGATCTATGCGATATGTAGGAGGGTGTTATGCATACCAATGATGAAGAGACTCGCCGTTTTTTCAAGCATTCTTCTGTGCAAGTGCTACTCTGTCCTCGATCTGCTGGGAAAGGACACAGTTTCTTCAAAAAGCAGGTTGGTTACAAATGTTTACCATATACATACATATAAATCACAATTTAATTAGAGAGCATCAAGTAGGGTATTTTTTCGCTCCATCTCAAACTAATCATCGCTGAACAACTCTCCGCATGAATCTCTCATGCAATATCTGATAAGAGAAATAAAAGCAAGGTTGTTGAACTTGCCTATGCCTACTGATTTGTTATAGAATTCTCTTTCTCACATGCATAAATATATTTCGATTCATAAAGAACTGGAAAGGGAAAATTAGATTTTAAACCTCAGCTTGCTACATTCTGCATCATGTGATAGAAAAAGATATTAAAATAGGAGACCTATCATATCACTAGCATATTCCTTGAAATAACATTAAATGCCTAGAATTCTAAGAGTTCCTTCTTACACTTCTCGATGGAAATTTCTATGATAGAGACACTGACATTTCTGGTGGTTCTAATTTGGCTATAATCGGCCATCAAATACCTTTTAAACTAAATAGAAGTATGTAAATAAATAACAGGAAACCAAATTAACATGTTATTTAGTAGTTTTTAAGGTGGAAATCCTTAAAAAGCCTTTCCACGATGTGCAAACACCAATATTATGAGTTACCAGAAATTTGAAATATTTTTCTTTTTTCCTGCAGTTCAAAATATGGATAGCTTATCCATTTGTGTTTTCAGCACGTCTATCAATCACCTTAAAATAAGGATTATGTATTGTTGAATGCTGAATGAACCTTCCTTTTCTTTGGCTGACATTTTTATCCAGGAAGTTGGAACCATCTACACCCACCATCAGAAAACTGTAATAGTAGATGCTGATGCTGGTCAGTATAGAAGAAAGCTTACAGCATTTGTTGGAGGCCTTGATTTATGCACGGGCAGATATGATACACCACAGCACCCAATTTTCAGATCCTTGCAAACAGCACACAAAGATGATTATCACAACCCCACATTTGTGGTAATGCTCCAGTTGAAGCTTTTAAACAGCTTTCAGCTTTGATTAATATCGAAAGTCCATTATCCATGCCTCTCGTTAGTTTTAAACCCATAATGATTCTCAAGCATTTTGATGTGTTAACCACAGGAGTATTGAAGTATCTGTTTCTGACCAAATTAGAGTTGAAAATTGGCCTCTCTAATCAGTCGACACTGACATATTTCACAACATACAAATATTTTTAACCTGAACAAGAACTTGAGTGATAACTCTACTATAATAGATCTGTTTTATCTTTCAACTCCAGTAGAAATGGAAGATGAAGATGTAGAATGAATCATCTATCACTTATCCTGTTCTTCCTCTTTGTAATCTCTTCTGCTTCCATTTATCAGGAGTCTGTTGCTGGTTGTCCAAGACAACCATGGCATGATTTGCACTCTAAAATTGATGGTCCAGCAGCATACGACATCCTCACCAACTTTGAGGAGCGTTGGCTAAAGGCTTCAAAACGTCAAGGGATTAGCAAACTGAAGGCCTCACATGATGATGCATTGCTAAAGTTGGATAGAATTCCTGAAATAATTGGAATGGAAGAAATTCCTGGCCTGACTGATAATGATCCTGAGAATTGGCATGTTCAGGTATATTTAATTTGAATCAAGTACTGATCTTTTTTACCTGACCTCTAGTTTCTTAATCTCCTGACCGTTGAAGGTATTTCGCTCCATCGATTCCAATTCTGTGAAAGGCTTTCCGAAAGATCCAAAAGAAGCAACAATCAGGGTATGAGGCAAAACTTCTTACTGGATGTGGTTTGGCTTTCCTCGTTCGTTATCTGTCTGCTAACCAGCCAGTGTATGTTATCTAACTGTCGTGGTATAACTTTGTGACAGAACTTGTTATGTGGGAAGAACGTACTCATAGACATGAGTATACATACAGCATATATCAAAGCAATCCGTGCTGCCCAGCATTTTATTTACATTGAGAACCAGTATTTTCTTGGATCATCATATAACTGGGATTCTTACAAGGACATAGGTGAGCAACTCTTAACCTTGAGATGAAAAATAAATGGGCAGATATAGTTTCTTTGCAACATTGAGTTACGTAAGCAGATGTAGTTTCTTTGCAACATTGAGTTACGTAAGGATCACCTTAATTTGGTCAGCGATGAGCATGGCTTCTATCTGCAGGTGCAAACAACTTGATACCCATGGAAATAGCTCTCAAAATAGCAGATAAGATAAGAGCAAACGAGAGATTCGCTGCATATATCCTCATCCCCATGTGGCCAGAAGGTGTTCCTGCAAGTACACCAACACAGCGGATTCTCTTTTGGCAGGTACATTCTAATTACTCTCCAAGTGACTCGATACTGTACGCTTTTGTGTCATCGTTTTCACAAATTCCTTTGCTATTTGTTCACAGCACAAAACAATGCAAATGATGTATCAAATCATTTACAAGGCTCTGGAGGAGGTTGGTCTTGAAAATACATACGAGCCACAAGACTATTTGATTTTCTTCTGCCTTGGAAATCGTGAAGCATTAGACAGACAGGACAGCTGCTTAGACACCAAAAATTCCACTTCAGCAAACTCTCCTGCGGTATCCATGTCTCTGTAGTTGTCTACTTCTACGAATAGCATCTGCTTGTCCTTTTGTTAACGAAACTTGTGCTAAATCCAGGTTCTGAGCAAGAAAAATAGGCGATTTATGATATATATTCATTCAAAAGGAATGATTGTGGATGATGAGTACGTGATATTGGGATCCGCTAATATCAATCAACGTTCCTTGGAGGGCACACGAGATACAGAAATAGCAATGGGCGGGTACCAACCCCGACACACTTGGGCAAGCAAAGGATCTCATCCATATGGCCAGGTATATTTGTGCAATATTACTGACAATTGCTGGACCTGTCACGTCGAACAACTTACTTAGTTGAATTGTTACTGTTGAGAACAGATATATGGCTACAGAATGTCACTATGGGCAGAGCATATTGGTGGTCTAGAGGGATGTTTTGAGAAGCCAGAGAGTCTGGAATGCGTGAGACGTGTGAGATCACTTGGTGAGCTCAGCTGGAGACAATATGCAGATGATAAGGTGACAGAGCTGAATGGTCACCTACTAAAGTATCCAGTTGAAGTTGATAGAACAGGCAAGGTCAAGGCTCTGTCTGGCTGTGAAACGTTCCCTGATGTTGGTGGCAACATACTAGGATCTTTTACAGTTATTCAAGAAAACCTCACAATCTGACCTTCCTCTGCTCTTTGCTATTAGCGGTCTTTGCGTCTTTGGCTAGTCATTTGAGTTCGTATGTTTAGAACATCTTGCTTCTATTCACTTAACGCTACTATTTCTACAATCTGGTTACCTGTTACATGTTGGACAATTAATTAATTACATTTTAATAGTTTTGATAAATTTACATTAAGCAAATTATATTTAATCCAAATAAAGATAATAAAGTAGTCTAATAAAGGATCTGAATTAATGGGCTAAACTTCAGCGAGAAAAATAGACCCCAGTAAGTGTGGATCGGATCTGTATCGAGTCTGTGATAGAAAAACCTAATATGAATACTATATATAGAGGCCTAAGGTTTCCTGTAACTGTTGATATAAATCATCAATGTGTGGATACTTTAAACCATTCAAAGATTTACGTACTCATAAAGCAACAAAAAGGCTTAAACGTGTTGCGGTGAGCAACTCTCGTAAAGATATATAGATTTATGCTTGTTTCGGCATAGAAAGCTTGTTTGAAGTTATGGAACCGAAATCAGGTATTTTTTATATTTCTTCATTTTTCCCCTTCACGTTTGATCCTGGATAAGTAACTAAGACTCTGTTATGTACTACACATGGTATCAGAGTGGTTATGTGATTGAGTGGACAAAAACGAAGGTTTTTCAGTTTTTCTCCATGAAGGTTTTGGAAAGAAAACGCTTTGTTTTTTGGTTTTTTCTTATGTATGAATGCTTAAATATGTGTTACATGTGGCTAGCATTGAAAAATGGGTTGAAAATGAGTTTCAAAACATGAAAAGAAACTCAAAAATCGCTTATCTTTGATGAGAGGTGAGAGAACGTTGGGCACATGTGTCCTACAGGTGAATAGTATGCACCAAAATGCGAAGCTTCTGGCACGTGCGTTAAAGGTGCTAGATAGATGTTCGACACGTGGCCATTCAGGGGAAGGACACGTGTGAAGCTTAAGATGCAGGTGTCAAAGGCAGTAGGCGCGTAATGCACGTCTGGCGCGTGCACCACATGCCCCATAAAGGTATAGACACGTGGGTATGCATCTGGCGTGTGGGCTCACCCTTGGCCTGTTTAAGGTGGGTGCATGCATGGCATGCGCACCCACACCCATCAATGAGCATGCCGGCGTCAACTAGTTGATGCGATGCTAACTTCAACACACTAGAAGACAAAAAAAACCTCCAAATTTTCAAAATTTCCATAAAGACATCTAGGGTTATTTTGGGTCAGTTTTCAAGTCCCAGGAATTCATAAAATGATTTTTTATTTTTTTTGCATTTATTACATTGGTAATAAATAAAGTTTAACTCCAGTTTCATGCTTTGAACTTAACATAAGGGAGATACATGAGGTTTTGTGTCTCATGTGGTAAGTTCAATGTTCGGTAACAGATGATAGTCACTCTGATTGAGATTTTTCAGGAAAGAAAGTCTCAAATAAAGTCCATTGATAATGTTTTCAACACTAGTATGTGATAATGAGAATGTGTATTTGGATTTTACATTTGTTGATGGTACATTGTCACATATTGTATGCCTATAAAGAATGTAAGGATAACATACAAATGTATCCCTTATGTTTATGGACATTTTGGATACTGATGAGAATGAAGTCACTACAGTGGCTTTTCGAGTCAGTGTTTGAATTATTCTGCTTGCATATTGGGGGATGACTCTAGTCTTATGTTTGTTATTCTATCCACAGGTGTTAACCTTATGTAGTATTTTGAAATATACATAAAAGCATTAGATGGAGGAAAGTCACTACTTAAATGATCTACTAGTGGTGTGTACTCTAATAGCTTTTTATGTGGATGTTTAATTTGCATGTGTTATGTATTCAACCTATAGGTGTTTCATGATATGTGTAATTAGATTCTCGGTATAGATACTATTTTATGGATTTAAGTATCACTATTATCCTACATTTGTGTTATTCTATACATTGTCATTTTGCAGTCACATTTTCTGTTAACAATAACAGTGTCACTATTGAAACTCTAACTGGTTTCAATTTTAAAAAGTGGAAAGAGGATGTAGAGATGGCAGATATTAATATGGCCATGCGTATGAATAGGTCATCCTTACCTACGTCCATTAGTGAGGAAGCTAATAAAATAGCATTAGTAGCCTAGGAGAGGTCAAACAAGATGTGTTATTTGACCATTAAGAGATCAATTCTGGATCATTTGCTTAATGCACTACTAGATACAAATATAGAAAAGGAATTCTTGGATAATGTCTTCCAGAGGTACAAAAGCTCGTCCAATGCAGAGATATGTACCTTGGCTAAGGAGTTGTTTTTCATGAGGTACACCGGAGAAGGGAGAGTGTGGGAATACATAATTAGGATGGTCCACCTCTAGAGTAAGCTGAAGGCACTAAATATTCCAATTCTTGATGCCTTAGTAGTGCACCAAGCTCTAAATAGACTCTTACCAGAGTTTGGTATTCTAGTCACTACATATAATTCACAGGATGAGGCTTGGGACATTAATGCTTTGATTGCTCGTTCTGTTGTAGAGGAGGAGAAGCTAAAAAAACACTCTTTGTATAACTTTGTTTGCAACAACCAAAGGAAAGGGAAAGGTCAAGCCCCAAAGGGTCAAAAGTAAGAAATCTAAATCCTCTCCACATGGTCAGTCTAGTATTGCTAAAGGTCCACAAGATGTGAAGAATATGAAGTGCTTCTTCTGTAACAAGAAGGGACATAAAAAGTTTAGATTGTTGGAAATATAAAGCTTGGAAGGAAAAACAGGAGCTTTCAAGTAACTCCTTGGCTTATATGATTCATAAATCCAATCTTGCTATAGCCACATCTAGTTCTTGGTGGATAGATAGTGGAGCATCTAAGCATATTGCCTTTGCATGCAGGGGTTCATATCTAGGAGAAAGCCAACTAAAGGGGAGGAGAAACTGATAGTCAGCAACAATGAAGAAGTTAATGCTATGTATGTAGGAGATGTATGTTTAAACCATAATACGATATTTGTTCTTATATTATATGACACGTTTTATATATCATTTTTTCGACGAAATCTAATCTTAGTATCAGTGTTAGACAAAGAAAGTTATCATTTTGTCGTTAATACTTTTGTTATACTATTATCCTTTAATGCAAAACATATTGGTACTGCTTTCTTGTCATATAGATTGTATAGAATGTGTCTTATCCCTCATGACATGTATGCTTCTTCATATATTGCTAAACAAGTTACTCGAAAAAGACCTCTGATTAAGAAAAAATCTTACATGCTGTGAATAAACAATTAGGTCATATTTATAGAGAGAGAATTGAGAGATTGATAAAGGATAACATTCTCCTAACTTTAGATTTTGAGGATCTGGAAACATATGTTGACTGTTGTAGAGGCACGTTGACTAAAATAAAGAAAAAGAGGTCAACTCAAGCATCGAGTTTATTAGATATCATTCATACAGATATTAGTGGACCATATATAGCTACCTTATGCAATTTTAGATATTTTTTGACATTTATTGATGATTATTTCCATTATAGTTATGTGTTCTTACTTAAGGAAAATTCTAAAATTCTTGAGAAATTCAAGATCTCTAAGGTTGAAGTTGAGAACCAATTAGAAAAATCCATCAAGATTGTTAGAGCTGATCGTGAGGGAGAGTATTATGGTAAACATGAGCTTTCAGGATAAGAAAAATGTTTGTTTGCCAGATATATGGAATCTTAAGGAATAATGACTCAGTTCACTATATCATGTAGTCCTGAGCAAAATGGCATAGTCGAAAGACGTAACTACAACTTAAAAGACATGATAAGGTCAATGCAGAGTAGGACTAATATATACTTAATAGAGTCCCAAGCAATTCAGTGTCGAAGACACCTTTTAAGATCTGGAATGGGTAGAAGCCTAGCCTTGCACATATTCATGTATGGGGCTGCCATGCTGAGGTACGCTTGTATAATCTTTATGAAAGTAAATTGCATGCTTGTTCTACTTGTTACTATTTAGTTGGATATCCTGACCACTCTAAAGGCTACAGATTCTATTGTAAAGAAGGAAGGTCTAGAATTGTAGAATCACAAACAGTTAAGTTTCTGGAATATGATGTCTTTAATGAGGGTGATCCTTCTCACTCTTCATATAATAGCAAGATAGATACTACAGTTATTTCATATCTGCCATTCATACAGTCAGATCCAATAGATCAAGGTTTGAGGACCATGCCCGTACAGGAATAAGAACTCATACTTGTATATATAAAGGTTCTTGAGGTATAAGAACCAATGTAATTATGGAAATTTACTAGAGTGAGATGACCTACTATTTCATATGATTACATAGTTTATTTAGG
The DNA here is from genome assembly GCA_027575705.1 of Erythroxylum echinodendron. Lineage (NCBI taxonomy): Eukaryota > Viridiplantae > Streptophyta > Magnoliopsida > Malpighiales > Erythroxylaceae > Erythroxylum > Erythroxylum echinodendron. The sequence continues at coordinate 32,835,215 of JANZXR010000172.1, read as the reverse complement.
TGAATAGGACTATGATATTATGACATGTTGTAGATCCAGTTACTTTTTCAGAATTTGTTTCTTGACCCAATGCAGATTTGTGATGGGATGCAATAAGTGATGAGCTACAATCCATGAAACATAACAAGGTATAGGAGCTAGTTGATTTGCCTTAACATTACAGACCCAACAATTGTAAATGATTGTTTAAGACCAAGAAGGACTTTCAGGTAAAGTTGGCCAATTTAAGGCTCAGTTGGTTGCCAGAGGGTTCATCAAAGAGAAGGGGTTGACTTTAATGTTACCTTCTCTTCCCTATCCTCTAAGAAAGCACTTAGAGTGATCATGGCAATATTAGCTCATTATGATATGAAGCTACATCAGATGGATGTTAAAACCGCTTTCTTAAATAATGAATTTTGTGAAGAGGTCTATATGGAGCAATCTAAAAGATTTCAGGATCAAGAAAAGACTGACAAAGTTTGCTAATTGAGAAAATCAATATATGATTTGAAACAAGCTTTTAACAGTGCTACCTTAAGTTTTATGAAGTTGTAACCTCTTTTGGCTTCGTGGAAAATAATGTTGAAAGATACTTGTACTACAAGGTTAGGAGGAGCAAAGTTATCTTCCTATTGTTGTATGTGGATGGTATTTTGCTTAGATTAAATGAATTGACTATGTTGCATGAGGAGAAGCAAATTTTTTCCAAGCATTTTGACGTGAAAGACTTTGGTGAAACATCTTTTGTCCTACATATTCAGATTCACTGGGATAGATCTTGATACTCGTTAGGCCACTCGCAAAGTGCATACAGTAAGCAAGTACTGCAAAGATTTAATATTGCTGATTGTAAACCTATTATAGCACCTATCTCTCATGGAGAGAGATTATCTTTGGCACAGTGTCCAAAGAATGATGTCGAGAGAGAGACTATAAAGAATGTGCCTTATTCTATTGCGGTTGGGCCTGATGTATACCTAGGTGTGCACTAGACTAGATATTACATTTCCTATTGGACTGCTAGGTTGATATTTGGCTAACCCAGGAATGGATCATTGGTATGCAGTTAAGTGAGTGTTGAGATATTTGGAGGGAACTAAGGATTATATGTTAACATTTAGAGGGGTCAACAATCTAAACCTCATAGGGTATATAGATTCAGATTTTGCTATGTGTCTGGATGCTAAAAAGTCCACTTCATGTTACATCTTTATGTTAGCAGGTGGTGCAGTATTGTGGAAGAATGCCAAGCAAACACTAGTGACTTCCTTGACTATGTATACAGAGTTTGAAACATGCTATGAGGCTGCTTCATAAGTGGTTTGGCTCAGGAATTTGATTTTTGTTATCTTCGGTTGATTCAGTGGCTAAACTCATTCGGTTGTATTGTAATAATCTTTCTGCTATGTTGTTCAGTAACAACAATAAGAATATCACAAGGTCCAAGCATATGGAGGTCAAGTATTTGACCATAAAGGAGTTGATACAAAAAGGTGATATTGATGTGGGGCTGTTGAGGACTGAGGATATGCTTGCTGATCCTTTGATTAAAAGACTTCGCTTACATGTTTTTAAGGGACATGTATATAGTATGGGTGTGTTGAAGTTCTTAGACAATATTAGCTAGGGATCGCTATATTTGCTCCTTTTATATTTGTATATTTCTTATATACTATGACAATATGGTTGTTTATTAATAAAGATGATCATCATTTGGTTCTCAATCATATGTGTTATTATGCATTGTCATAATACAGGTGAAAGTCCTAAGGTCTGTGTCAATCTTAAGTATTTTAAAGGTCATTGGGCATATATATAGATTGACTTTAGGACTATATCATTAGGACACATATAGTTTTCTCTGATGCGTTTTACATTCAGGGAGAGAAAATAGATTTCTTTGATGTAGTTTGACATAAAGTTTGGAGAAATCGAGACCCAAAAGTAGAAAGATGATACATTTCAAATCATGCAGATATCATCTTAGTTTGTCACACTTCATTTTCTCATTCATATTAGTGAAGTATTAGATATGCGTGATTGTATTGGATCTGTGTCACACATGACATATGTTTTTGACATTTTCTGGTATCGAAAGCCTTACGGAATGGGATGATAGACTTTCGTTATCTTTGGATCAAGTGGTTTTTTAAACTTGGTCGACCTATATAGTGATCTGCTTAACCTTTTTTACTGGTTTTCAGCATCATTACAACTACTGTAATTAATTATTGTCCAAAGGGGAGAATGTTAGATATTTTCCTATGAGGTGGGCAACAATTAATTATATTTTAACGGTTTTGATAAATTTACAGTTAAGCAAATTGTATTTAATTCAGATAAAGATAATAAAGTAGTACAATAAAGGATCTGAATTAATGGGCTGAAGTCTAGGGATAAAAATGAACCTCAGTTAGTATGGACTAAATTTGTATCAGGCTTATGATAGGGAAGCCCGATATAGATACTATATATAGAGAGTTAGGTTCCCTGTAGCTGTTGATGCAAATTGTGAGCGTACGAATACTCTAACTCATTCAGATGTCCACGTATTCAGAAAAGCTATAGAAAGGCCTTAATGTGTTGCGGTGAGCAACTCTCGTGAAGGTGTTGGTGAATTCGCTCTCGTTTTGAGTTCAGAAAGTTCGTTTAAAGTTATGAAACCGAAATCAGGTATTTTCTATATTTCTTCATTTTTTTCCTTTTATGTTTGATTCTGGATATGTAACGAGTTATGCACTACATAGCCGAGTTGGAAATAAAAAGAAATTGATAAATTTGGTACATGCCACTTATATAATACACCTAGCTCCCATTAATTAATTTTGTTGTAGAGTTGAGTTGACAACAAGTTGACCAGATTAATGTAAGACTAGATAAACAATTAGCAGTATTTACGAGAATTCAAACAATGCCCTCTTTATAATCCCAACTGTAGTCACTGCAAGACGGAGATGTACGTTTACAGATATTTTGCACAAAGAATGACTTGGAAGTCTGGAAAAGGTCGAGGGGCTAAGTGAAATTCGGTGTCTTGTTGGCCATTTCATCACAATTTTCCTGCTAATTCTTACTATTGGGCTCCGCAAAGTTCTAGGCCAATTTTAGATTCATTTTTTATTCAACAAACTTTTTAAAAATCATAGCATTCTATATTAATTAAATCAAGTATGATCTATTTATTAAATAATTTATTCAAAATATATGACAATGAGTTATTATTTAATAATTAAAATTTTTTTATTATATACATATATATAAATCAAGTATGATCTATTTATTAAATAATTTATTCAAAATATATGACAATGAGTTATTATTT
>JANZXR010000172.1:32817483-32831811 GCA_027575705.1 Erythroxylum echinodendron | reverse complement strand
TGAACATAAGAATGAATTGTCATTTATCAAATGCTCAAGTATGGATGTTTGGAATAATATAAGAACCCTTCACTCACGTGTCATGACTCTGAATGTTGGGCTGCGGAAACGGGGTCCAACACTCCGATCAAAATTCACGTTTAAGGAATCGGTGAAAAAAAAGGTTGAGGAACACACATAAGAGGGAAACTCACTTATAGCCCAAAAGAAAGAAGATACAGGGATCTTTTTTTATTCTGTGTAGTATTTATGGAGTTATAGACAGAGCATTTATGGATTTAGGAGTTGGCATCAACAAAATACCATACTCATTTAGTCAGAAGCTAGGTTCAGGAGAGCCAAAGCCCACTAAGACATTGGTGAAGACAGCCAACAGAACAAATTGACAAATTCTTTTTTTTGATGAACTTTTACATACTGGATATTAGAGAAGACAAGGAAACCCCAATGGTGCTTGGGCAACCATTTCTAGCTGCTGCCTTTCAATTATTGATGTTGATGGGGGGGGGGGAATTAATACTGAGAGTAGGAAAGGAGCAGTTGACGTTTAAGGTATTGAAGAAAAATTATCATGCAGTTTCACCTCCAATATACATCAAAGAACCTGAACACTAAGGTAGATGGGAAGATGTTGAGGACCCTAGGAATGCATGTAAGAAGAAACGATCGTGCAGGGGAAGGCGTAACAAGGAAAATAATAAGGATGGTGGAGTCTATATTAAGGTAGCTCATCTACAGAGTTTGAGATCAGTGTCCGCGCTGTCACAGTACCAGTCATTTAAACAACTATAAGTATAAAGGAGAGTCGAGCTACCGATGTTAAAGAAGCACTACATAGGAGACAGCCAATGGAGGTTCATTTTCCTTTAATTGTCTTTGTTTATTTGTTTTTCAGATTTCTTTAACTATAATCATGTTTGAATTGAGTTTGATTGATGTTAATGTAGTTTTTTGTTACAATTTCAATTTGTTTTCTTTTCAAAATTCTTGTTGATGATATTAATTTGATGTGTTTATAGGTTGTGGGATCATGGAGAAGTAATAGTAAGCTTGGAAGAAGGTTTGTATTTGAGAGAATCCCCTAATTGCCACGATCATAGGAATTGTATTGACTCCCATGATCGTGGGAAAGCTCTCCAGAAAGTTTTTGGAGAGAAACCCACGCTTGTGGGAATTGTCGTGATTCCCATAGTTGTGAGAATCTCTCTAGAAAAGTTTATGGAGAAAAATCCCACGATCATGAAAATTTCGGTGATGAATTTTCGTGGGAATTCCATCTGGAGGGAAACTTAAAGTTTACCTCCCCTTTTCTTTTTTCACCCACTCTCAAAATTTCATTCCCTCTCTCCCTAACCCATGACGTTTTCTCTTCCAACTCTCTAAAACGCTTTAATTTTTCTCTAGATTCTTGGTATTTTCTTCAACTCTTTCATTATTCTTACAATCCTTTCATCTTTTCATGCATTAATCGTTCAAAAACACAAAGATTTGAGTAAGATTTTGCTCTCTCTGTCTCTAGAAGTCAAATTTCATTCTTTTTCTCTCATTTTTGCATATTTTCATCTTACAATGGCACCAAGGATGAGGAGGTTTAAGAGACCGAATGAACCGACTAATGAATTATGCCATGAAGATTTTTGTGACAGCAAATGTTATTTTACGACGACTTACTGCTCTCCCTTATCATTTTATTTAGAAGAAGAAGGTACATCTTTTTGTGACCTTTGGATAGTCACTCCTAGGTATTTTGATTTTAAATTGTCAAAGAATATATAAGTGAGACAACAACTTAAGTAATTAGCTGCAAACATAGGGTGGAATAGGTTTGTTCGATGTGATATACCTATTTATGCTACTATAACTTTAGAGTTTTTCACAACAGTCCAATATAACCCAAAAATGGATGTGTTTTGGTTTAGGCTAGCTGAAAATGTTTTTAATTGATGATTATGTCATACGTGAAATTCTCAACTTGTCGAATGGAAAAATTGTAGATGGTCACACTAATTTTGATGTCGGTTCTTATTGGAACACTCTCAGGGTGAAGAACATTTTAACTCACACAATGCACCAAATTCCCTAATTCGGAGTGCTGAACATGTACTTTTACTGAAATTTATGTATCTGACTATGTTTAATAAAATGGAAAGCAACAAATTCTTAGCAAAACAACTTTTCTTTTTATGTTTCATGGATCAAAAATTAAAATCAACATAACTTATAGGATTTTTTGATCAATAGTCAGCATTGTTAATAAAAAGAGATCATTTTTTGGGATGTCTCATATTGCTTCTGCTTTGGGTGTGTTTTATGATGTTAATATGGAGAATTTGCATACAACTCCACACAATATGTTTGACATATCGCATTTGAGATGTTATGAGATTTTGGAGTTCTATTCTATGGAGCTCGAGATCCTCAGACATGTACTATAGTGAGGAGCAGGAGGGGCATGAGTACAGCCACTTACCAGCCCTCCACATCCAGAGCAATGTCGGAGCCAGTGGTAGAAGCAATGGAGGAGGAATTGCGTGCACCAGTGGAGGTCGACCAGCGTTAACAAATCCTCGACCAGATGGCTGCCAACTCTAAATAAATGACATCCCAGGTCAACAAACTCGGCACCCAAATGTGGCAGTTCCATAAGGTGCAACGCAATTTGAAGAAGAGATTCCCCAACTTCTATCAAAGGAACAACTTTGAAGCTCCTTGACCAACATCATCGCCACCATCATCTGAATAAGCTCTTCTTACCCTTTCTTTTTAATTTTTTTGTTTCTCATATTTATTTTCGTTTCATTTCATGTTGTTTGGCTTCATGTTATTTCTTTTGTTTGGATTAATCTCATCTTTTGTTTGGTTTCATGTGATTTGTGTGTTTCAATTTCATTTGTTTGGTTTGAGGTCATTTTCCCGTATTGGGTGGTTAACTTCTCACACTGAAGACAATGTGAACTTTAAATGTGGGGAGGTGACTTTGACTTTTGTAATTGCATTGTTTGAATTTTGTAAGATAGGATGCATGTTTAGGCATATTTTATGTGTTTTATGTCAGAAATGGATTCGTACTTAAATCACTCTGATAAATATTGTTATGAAATTGTGTCATGCTAGTTGGAATTAGATTGAATGTATGCTTGAACTCGGATTAGGCTACTTGAGTAGAAAGTGAACCATATAGAGTGATGAAAAGTTGTTGGTTATATAAGTTTAGTCATAAATTGACATTTGAACAATGAGGTAGTGTAGAGATGCATAATGAGTTTTCATTTATGGCAAAGTGAGAATTAAGCCATATGGCTCCATTCAGCCATTCTATTTCGTTATTGAGTGTTACTTTCTTAGGTTAGTACCTTCAGAACTTGCTTTGAATCGATTTCAGTCTACCGGATGCATGCTTGATAGAGATGATTTAGGCCCTTTTTGTGTTAACCCTTGGCTTAAATGACCTACCCTTTGTATTATTCTTTTCTACTCCCGTTAAGCCTTAACCATTTTTTTCTAAAACACCCAAAATTTTAAAATTCTAAACCTTATTAACTTATTCGTTCACAAGTTTATTAGAGTATTAAGTAATACATTAGTTGGGATCATTTTGAAATTTTTGTTACTGAGATGAGTTCAGTATATATCTACCTATGGATTACAGTGCATTTAGTTCTATTTTGATTCATAGCTCTTCCATGTATTTAGAAAAAGAGAGAGAAAAATGAAAAAAATAAATAAAAAAGGAAAAAGGAAAAAGAAAAGAAAAAAACAAGTGACTAACATTAATAAGTGCAAAATATCAGTTAGATTTGTATACCTCGGAGTTATGATTTGTTATCCTGTTTTATCCACTTTTTACTTTACTAATGCTTGTGCTTAACCCTTTTTCCCTCTTTACCTACCTTAACCCTTATCATATTACAACCAAAATAAGTCCTTTTGATCTATTTATGCATGTAATCATTATAGAGGAGAATTGGTTTATTAGCATGCCTATGGTAGTGTAGTTTCCTATAGGAATTTTGAGCAAAAAACTAACCATCAAACACTTGAAAGAAATGAGTGAAAACCATAAGAAAAATTCATTTTGCATCTTTACTTATCTTTGAGTAATGGTGTCAATTTCTGAGTTTGCTTATGTACATCAACGAAAAAGTAGATGATATGTGTATTAACTTAATATTTGAGTTAGTCTAAATTTGAGGGATTGTACAATTTGATCATTGCGAAGATGAAGTGATAGAATTAATTGGTTGTATTTATTTTGCTTGAGGACAAGAAAAGATTTAAGTGTGGGGATGTTGATAGGTGTGCATTAGTGTTGGAGCCCAATTATCCAAAATATCAAAAGACGTGAACGTATTATCCTATAAGGTTATTTCCATGTGATCTCTCTAGCCAAAACCAATTCCAACAGTAAAATCAGAAATTGAATTCTTTAGAAAAATTGTAACTCCATGTCTCTAGTTTATTTTGAAATAATAATCTTCTCATTCGTAGCTCTACAGGTCAAGATATGATTAAAATAGTAAAGTATGTTCGGTAAATCAATCAATTCATGCTCTTTTGGTCGTTTCCCCCCACTTTCTCTCCATCAATATTTTTCAAATCAACCTTAATGGATACCAAAATTTTATGGAGAGGTAGAGAACTATGTTAGGAATTTATTAGTTCAATAATCACTTCATTTGGAGATTGGGTGACGAAGTTATGTCCCAAAGAGTCAAACCTGATTATGTCCTCAATCATATTGTACCTATCTTGGGTAATTGACATAACTTTCACTAAAGATATTGAATTTTGGTCATGTTAGGATGGTTTTGAATATAACTTCGAGATTTACAACTTTTATGAAGACATTGAAGATGGATTTCACCATCTATAAAATAAGACAACTTGGTCTTAGATGAAGTAATTAGGTCTGAATGGATCAGATGAATCAATCTAAGATGATCCAGACTAAGACGATATCCAGACTAAAACGATCCCAACAATACAACTGAACATACCAAGCGCCCTCCATCCATCTCCTATAATTCCTACATCCACTTTGACATCACTTTAATGTCCCTCTTTAAACATTCAATTACCAAATTGATTTCATTAAACTCCAAAATCTTAACTTCATTGATTCATCAAATATAACAAATTCTTATCCGTCACTACAGTTGTCCTATATTCACCCTGAATCGCATTACAAGCGTGTAATGTTCGTATCTCCCAGTCCCAGCTTCCAAAAATTTCATACTTTATATCATTGGAAAGCCAGCAAGATAATCTACGACTTTCATAAAGACAACTTTGGCTAATTCTACCTAAATAGATTCAATTTTCCCTTAAGTTTAGAACATAATTTCTATACCTATGAAAGCTTGCAAAATGCTATATCTCTTCATATCAATTCAACTACTAATTACTTTTGTTAAATTCTTGAATCTCACCTCAAATGACTAATCCCATACAACCTTTCCAATCTCTAACATGCTATTCTAAAACAAACAACTATTTTGCAATCTCAACAATGAAGAATATGCACATACCCATTTCACTTCCACAACCATCATACTCAACTTGTAAAATAACATCATCATACACAAAAGCAAATTCTCAAATTCTCATTCTTATTACTAAGCAAAGTAAATATTTGAACAAGCTTTACTACATATCAACATACACATCACTAACTTAAAATAAAATGCCAAGGATGCTCATGTTTGATATGCCTATAAAGTTATCCAAAATGTTCACTAACTTAGTACAAAAGTCTCCAATATCTTGAAGTTTTTGATGCCTTGTAATTATTACTAACCGTCTCATTATACACCTGAGAAGTGGAAAAAGGATGGGTTGAGCTACACGGCTCAGTAGCTAATGCACTTATAGCCATCGACAATTGACCACAATTCAAGCATATGAACATGTATAGCTAGCAATTCAAGCATTGATCAATTTAGCTCAAAACTCATAATAAAATACATAGATTTTAGTCATTAAACACAACAATCGAATGCATCATACTTGACAATTCAAAGATGCAATGCACAAACAAATGGCTTAAGAGTTCTATGGAATGAAACGTAGAAACCGAAGTTTACGCTGTGAACAAAATGTGTTTGATTTCTTAGGATCTCGTGGCCTCAAGCGGACAGCCAGGAGAAGGCTATAGGTCAATGTGCACGTGACTAACGAAATGGGTTCCTCTCTTGCCCAATCACAAATAAATTTTATGCTTAGTATAGTCAAACAGAAATCCATAATCTTATGCTTCTTTTACCTTTTCTTCTTTCCTTTTATACAAATATCATAACATTTTTCAAAGCATAACATAATCATAATTCATCATGCATTTTCAAACATTCACAACGATTTCTATTTCAGGAAAATCAAATGCAAGCAAATCAACATACACACACATCGGCAAGAATATGCCCTATTACACAATAACTATGAATACATTACCCACCTAAATCCTTTGTAAAAATCTAACTCAAGGTTGTATTTCCTCTCGCTCTTGGGTAGGATTCTCTTAGTTTCCTAAAACAACTAAGGTTCCATTCAAATCAACATTCTAATAAAATTTATAAACTTTAAGAATCACAAAAATATTACAATAAACACAAATTAAGCTCAAACCTAACCTACCTATAGTCCATCTAGGTTAGAAAACCCAAGACCTAGTTTATTAACCCTAGGAATCAAATGGATTCCTTCTTCATCTTCTTCCAACACAACACCCACTCTCTCTTCAATCCCTTCATTCTCAACATAACTAATTTTTTTATAAAGCAAGAAGAAAAGATGATTAACTTACCTTAACAAGCTTGATTTCTCTTCTTCCCACGTTTTCTTCTTCTTTTCTAACTTCTCTCTTTTCTTTTCTCTTCTACGACTCCCTCTTCTCTTCTTATTAATTTTAAGACAACTTTTTATCCTTGGTCTCCTAATTATACCCTCATCATTTAATACAATATCGATTTACCCCTTGTTTTGTCTTTATCTACTAACTCTTTAAGCTAACTCAATTCTAACATCCCCATATTAATTCTTACTTAATTCTAGCCTTTCTATCTAATTCTAATCTTTATTCATGCTTACTAAATTTAATGACCCAATTATAAGATAAATAATTAAACAAACAAATTGTAATTAAATAATTAAATAATAATTGATAATAATTGAAAATTTTTTTTGGTCCAACAATTAGTCTATGTTTTCCTATACAATTGGCATGTGTTTGCTTGTATACTTGTTGATTATTATTGTAGTTTAGGATTCATTTTCTATATTTTTGTTTAGTTGGATTTCCATTAGTGTTATTTTATGATGATAACTTAGGGTAAGAATTGACTACTTTTGTGTAGGAAGGAAGATGGAAAAACTTAGAGATTGAGTTAGAAATCAAGAGCAGAAAAAAAGAAGAGTGCATCTGTAGCCAATGACAATATGCGGGGCTTCATTAAACTTAAGGTTTTGGGGACTATTTAAGCATCATTAAGCTCCCATCTTCAGGAGGGATGAAACCCTTTCGTAGAAACACAATCCTTGAGTGAAGAACACATGTTTGGAGCCTTGAGGAAGGAATGAAATCAAGGATCATCATCAAGATTGGGGAACATAGCACATCAACCCCAAAATTTTTAAACTTTGGCAAAGAAGAGAAGGAGTTCTTTTATTCACTTTTATGTCAATTTTACTTCTTTTATTCTTTGTAAAATGGACTATTTGAATGTTGATGATGTTATGAAGACCATGTTAGGCTAATTTAGTTTTAGAGGTTGCTTTTGAAAGGTTTTCTAGAATGTTTATTTTATTGAATTAAATAAATTTGTCTTTGATGATTGTTGATTTTATTGGTTATGTTGCAACAAATCGAGAGAGTGAGTAATATAAATTTGTGTAAGATTGTACAACGAGAGTTGGCCACCTATAGACTCACAATCATCAATAGAAGAGAGATCTCGGTTAGTCAATTGATTATCCATAAGATAGTTTAATAACTAGCTAAATAGGTCGAGTCATTGGGTAGGTTGAGAGATCATCCAATTGATTCCCTTTAATTCAATTAGGACAATTAATTACAACTTGCAAGAGGGTAGTTAATACATTACAAAATCTAGGGTGAGACAAAATTCAATCAATAAAATAGTAGGGAGACAAAATAGGGAAAAAATAATATCTGGTCTTAAGATTCTTGAATTCTAATTTTCTGCACGTTGGTATTGTCTATTTTTTTGTGTTAGTTTTATTTTTAATCTAATTTTCTAGATTATTTTTATTAAATAAATTCATTTCTTAAACAAAATTTTAACTAAATTAATTGGTGTCTAGGCATCAATCTCTGTGGGATCGATCTTCGCCCTTTTAAACTATAAGTCATGAACCATTCACTTGCGATTTTTGAGTGTAAAACAAATAGATAGGTTTTACCATCAATAGTATCCTAGGTTATTCGGTGGTTATGTTTAATTAACGATCTTATCTTTATTAAACAAAACCTAAGGGAAAACTTGGGTTAATTATTAACTCACGATTAATAGTTGCTAGGAGAGGTTTGAGAACAACAAATCAAAGAAAAATGTTTAATTAGGGTATAGGTTGAGACTGAACTAAAGAGTCGAGTCCCTATTGAATTCTCCATTTTTATCATTTTTCACATATTTTCTTTAATGTGTTTTTATTAGTCTAGTTTTATTTTATTTTCTTAATCTAAAACCCCCAAACCTAAGCACCAATTAATTTCAGTTCAACAACTATACACACTATTTGTGGGATCATCCTAGACTCACCACTGCTATGGCAGTAGGTTTACTTATTTTATTTTGACTAACATTAGAACGAACGGTCAATTTTGGCATTGTTGCTAGGGAGTGCAGTGTTTTAGTTTTTGTTTGCGATTTTAATTAGTGTTTTGTAGATATTTGTTCATGATTGATTTCTTTTTAGTTATTTCATGATCCTTTAATTTTTTTGTTTTGTGTTTGCCGAAAAAAATTCATGGACGGAAGTAATTTCTTTTAAAACATGTATTCTCAATCCTATAACAATGTTTGGACTGATCAACCTAACTTTTGTTATGGATAGGATAATCGTCAGAATTACTTCCATGATATTTTACAGGATACATAGCAATTCCTTTGTGGACCAGAAGCTTCTTATCCAAACTCAGGTACATCTTCGGAAGAATTGATGAATGTTGTGATTGCTAACAATCTCCAATTTCAACAAAGCCTACCACTTCAGTTGCAATAGTTCCAGTGGGAAATAAGGCATATAACATCTAGAAACTAGAACATGGCAAGCCAAATGGGTGAGATGGCAGCGAGGATCGACTACCTAAAATCAAAAATGGAAGAGGAGTAGCCATATCAACCCGAGGTATACCTAATGGTCATTAGTGCTAAAACCTTACAGAGTGATGAGGAGCTTGAGAATTTTAAGCATTGATAAAGGAGTTTTGATAAATGTGAATTGCATCATGTTTTGGGGTTTAGTTTGATATGTATTTAAGTGTTAATTGTTTAGTAAGTGTTTAGGTTAGAATTGTTTTAGTTTGTTAACTAATTGTGTTTAACTTTTTTACGAGTTAGACAAGTTTTTAAGCTTAATTATTGTGTCTTTGAGATACCTTAATGTGTTTGTTAGTGTTTTAAGGTCAACATCGAAGAATGTAGAAGTTTCGGAGACTCTTGGGCCAAAACAAGGGCCTATGATTGTGACACAATAGCCCACGATCGTAACAAAAGCCCATGACACAGCCCATGATCGTGACCTATTTGCCACGATCATGATAGAAGGTCTTAGATGTGGCCTACGATCGTGCCTTGTAGGGTTATGGTCGTGGCTCTTGTTGGGAAAACGCGCAAACATTCAGAAAAGTCAAGTTTTGAGGGAGCTTTCGGACCTTTCGAACCCTAAAAAAACCCTGTATAGGGCTACCCAAAATGCAAAAGGAATATAAAGAATAAAACAAAGAGGATGAAGGAACTTTTGCATCAGCCACCATTGAGAAACCCTAAAGAGAGGTCATCGAGAGATTGAGAAAGAGAAGAAAGAAGAGAGACGTGGAGAAGAAGCCGACACGAAATGCTGCCCAGAATAGGAGGTCTCTTGACGTTGCTGCCTCCATCATCAATTTAGATGTTGTTTTTGGTGTATTTTTAATTTTATTAATGTATAGAATTTGAATAACCGTTGATGATAGGATTGTGTGAACGTTGAGGATATCTAAACTCACCTTCGAGTTGTTTTTATCTTTGATTCAATAAAAATCTAATTGTTTTATGTTATTTGGAATCATTGTGATTGATTTATGAGGTTGTATAATTCGGTAATATACTGAGAGGGTAAATTAAATGAAAAATAATTAAATTGGGCTAATAAAAGTAAGTGACTTAATAAGAACGAAATATTAATCAAATCGATAATTATGCAAAGAGAGATCTCATATAAGTTCCCAATAGTTTATTGGAAAACTTCAAATCTAATTAGGATTTTGTATATATTGTTAATTAAGAGCTTCCAATTTTCCATAATCTTATTAGGGTTTACAATTTAGGGTTAATGGTTATAACCTAAAATAGAATAATCAACCCTAGGATCGTTTTGGACCAATAATCCAATAATTTATAATCAATTAGGTTAGCATTAAAAATAGGTAAACATTCCCTTTTTTCTTAATTGATAGTTCCATTAGGTTGATTCTTGAGAGTGGTAGCAATTGCTGCTTGTTAATATTTTTGTAATTAATTTTTGGAATTGAGTTGCATGATTGAATTAAATTCTTGCCTTAGTCTTGTTACATTTTGAATTATTGCAAATTATTTTGGCCTTAGATATTAGGATTAGATTATTCCTCCTCATGGATCGACACCTTTGGTACTACACGAACGACCCTTATGCTTAAAAATTATCAAGGTTAAATATTAAAAATTGTACATATCGAAAAATCACGTTCAATTTTTGGCGCTGTTACTAGGGAGGCGATTAGTTTAGTTCTATAGTTTAAGGAGTTTGGCTAGTTTTAAATTTTTGTTTTTGTTCCTTCTTTTCTACTTCTGAAAGCGTACTCTTATACAAACATAAGATTCACGAGAGGTTCTAGTCATGCAGCTGAAATCTTATATTTAGATATCACTCAACTAGAATGAACCATTAGGAAAGCAAGGCGTGAAGAAGAAGAAGAAATCGTAAAATCAACAATGGCAGAGGAATTGCAGCAAAATTTGGACCACAGAGCAAACCAAGGACGTGAACAATGGACCCTTATGAACTTCATGAGACAAGGGTTCAATGTGGCCAACCAAGGAGTAGCTAGGCCACTCGTACAGGCAACATCATTTAAAATAAAACCAACCCTTCTAAATATGCTTCAACAGAATGTGCAATTTCATGGACTAATTAACGGAGATCCCATTGCACATATAATAAACTTCCTTGAAATCTGTGATACCTTTCGATACCATTAGATGTTGAAAGATACAGTAAAAATTAGGCTTTTCCCTTTTATCGTTAGAGATCTAGAAAAGGCTTGGTATGATTCCCTTAACCCAACCAATGTCCCGATATAAGATCAGTTAGTTCATGCTTTCTTAGACAAATATTTTCCTTTGACAGACCACTAAGACAATCAAGGAAATTACCAACTTCCAGTAAAGTGATTGGTGTTTACAAAGCCTAGGAAAGATACAAAGATTTGCAACGAAAGTGCGCACACCACAACTTACTCAAGGAATTATTGTTGCAAACATTTTATAATGGAGTAACCCAACATACGAGATCAATGATTGACGTAACTTTAGGAGGATCACTGATGAGAAAGACAGTTCATGAAGCAGAAGAGGTAATAGAGGAGATGGCAAGTAATAGCTGCCTATGGACGAATGAGTGGAGTAAATAAACTATTACATTTCATGAACAAAAAAGAATTGTAGTTATTGATTAAATGACAAAAATGCAAGCTAATGGTTCCTTATCTTCGATGAAAGCTGCGCAACTCAAGTGTAAACTTTATAGACAAATGGACCATGATACAGTGGACTATTACTTAATGAAGAAAAGTGATCTAGAGTAGAACTATATAGGAGCTCAGTATGGAAGAGGAGGGGGCAACAATCCCTAATCCACCACCTATAACCCTAGGTGGAAGAATCACCCTAACTTCTCTTGGACAAACAATGTTTGAGGATAGTTCAGACCTCAATGACAATCAGAATTCCGACAAGATAAACCAAGCGCGATGGAATCCAAGTTGGATAAGATTTTAAATAAAATTGGAGGCATGGAGGATGCATGCAGGAGGCTTAAAAGAAAATTCGAGCAGGTCACCAAGAACCATGCCTCTTTAATACACAATCTGGAAGTCCAAGTAGGTCAACTAGTGGAGACAATATCTTCTTAAAAATGTAGGAACCCTTCCAAACAATACCAAGTTTAACCTAAAGGAACGGATCATGGCCATCACTCAGACCTAGGAAAAGGAACTTGAACATGTGAAGGAAGACAGAGATAAAGGGAAAGGACAAGTAATTATGAAATTCCTTCTAAGTGAACTTGTAATTTAGCTAATCAAGGAACCTCAACCTAAAATTTAATACCCTATTCTAGCTCAGTAGAAGTCAATTTTGAGTAAGGAAATGAGGAATTTTAAGGAGGTTGAATCAAAAAAGTTAAGGACATAATGGAACAGCTAAAAACAAGTTCACATTAAAGGAATCAATTAAGAAGAAGGTTAAGGAGAACATAGCGGAAGAAAAGCCTAACATAGAATAAAAGAAAGAGGAATCAGGAGATTTTTAGGTTCCTTGTAGTATCAATGGAGTCAACATAGACAGGGCCTTGATGGATTTGAGAGCGAGTATCAATATGATTCCCTATACCTTTATTCAGAAGTTAGGATTAGGAGAGTTAGAACCCACAAAGATGTTAGTAAAAATGACCGACAAAATATTTCATCAATCGAAAGGGATTATTAAGAATATGCTGGTAAAAATTGATAAATTTACTTTTCCCACCGACTTCTATATATTCTATATTGGAGAAGATGTAAAACCCCTATGGTCCTTAGACGACTGTTCCTGGCTGTTGCTCGGTCAATAATTGACATTGATGGGATTGAACTATCTCTAGGGGTAGGAAAGCAGGAAATAACCTTCAAAGTGTTAAAGAAATACATCAGTTCTCCTTTATCGACAACTAATATTAAGGAAACCAAACCTCGAGGACAATAGGAAGATATTGAGGATCCAGGGAATGCATTAAAAATGAACTGATCATGTAGAAGAAGGCATAGGAAGGACAATCACAAGGAAGGTGGAATCCGTAACATGGTAGCTCATATGCAAATTATGAGATTAGTGACTGCACTACCATTGCACCATTCATTTGAACCACCATGAGCAAAAAAGTGCATCAAGCTACCAAAATTAAAAGAAGTGTTGTATGGGAGGTAACCCATGGAAATTTATTTCTTTTTATTTTTTATAGAAAGTTTAAATTTTGTAGTTAGGATTATTTTGTTTCCAAATAAAATTGGGAAGGCATAGGACTTTGATATGAATTTTATGATCGATGAAGTAAACAAAGAGAGGTGAAAGGGCCACAAAGAGTTAAGAAGTGACTTTGGAAAGTGAAAAAGAAAAAAAAAGAAAAAAATGGTTAAAAATTGTAGTTCAAGAGTGAAAAAAAGGGACACGTGACTATCATTATCAAATTTCACCATTTTACCTTCCAATCACCTATATATTTAGTTCTAACTTCATTTTTCACTCACTTTCATTTTTGTTTTTATCTCTCTAAATTTGAAACCTCCAAACATGCTCACTTCTCTCTACCTAAATTTCAAACTTTCATTTTCTTCCAACTTCTACCGAGTCGTAAGCTAGTATGCCGCGCATTAAGCAACTAGTAAGGCACGATCAGTCAGTAGGGGAAACCAAGTCTCAGGATAAGGGAAAAGAAACAGAGCATTCAATTACAGAGCACCTTTCCTGATCGTCTCAGAAGAGGAAGGTACCCATTTTCATTGTCTCTGTAATAAATAAATTATGGTTCCAAAGTATTTTCATTTTGAAACTTTAGATAAATTAGAATTATGAGACAAGGTCGAAAGTTTAGCAGAAAAAATTCAATGAGGTTAGTTCATTCAATTTCAATTCCTAGTTTATGAAGAACTTACCTTTGGATTTTTTACATCCCTTCATTACGAACCCAACAAACAATCGAATGGTGGTTTAGGTTATGGGGACAATGTAACATCCCGTTTCCGTAGAACGGGTCGGACCTAAGAAACAGGCCCAAGTGAGGTCAATCGGAGAAGTTAGGAAAACACATCTCATGCTCATG
>JANZXR010000172.1:32785728-32801211 GCA_027575705.1 Erythroxylum echinodendron | reverse complement strand
TCTTAATTTAATTTAATTTATAAAATTAATTTAATAATTATTAATAAATATAATTAAATTTAAAAATATTTTAAAAAATATATATTCAAATAAAATTTGATTTAATTATTAAAAATATATAAAATAAATATTAGTTTATAAATAATAAATAATAAATTATTTATTTTTAAAAAATTTGGAAATTTTGTAATTGAATTCTTATATTTTTCAAAATTTTTGTATTATTTTACATTTAAGAACCTGGGTAAAGAAATTGACAACGAAATAATGAGATTCATTACCTCTTGGCCTACTAATTTTGATGATGCAAGCTAGGTCTGAGGCAGCAATAGATAAACAGACGCTTTTCCTCATCCAATGGAACTTAAAAGTCCAATGGAAGTGGAGCTATAAGAATCAAAATCTAGCAACAAGGAAAAAGAGAAAAGGTCGTAAACTGAAGCGTCAAAAGCTATACTCTTTATGTTTTTCTAGTATGCAAATAGAGTAAAGCCTTTGATATATAACAAAAAGGAAAAGGGATTCATCTGATTGGATAATAGACGATGTTGTTGGGATACATGGCTGTGGTTTAACGTACTTTTGTAATTGTATTCTTCAACTGAATTATACTTTACAAAATACGTGTAAATATGATGTATGCTCAATATTCATATAAAAACGATTCTGGTATTACGATCTATTTTAAGTATTCAATTACAGATAAATATTAGAACAAAGAAGAGGAGAATACAATTTGTCTCGGACAAAAAGAAAAAAAATCCCATAATTTGTCATAAACTTAAAAAAAAAAACAAGAAGTCATAAACAACACTTACAAGACCCACTACCAAAGGCACCTAACCATCTCTGCCTTAAGAAACATAAACCAAAAATCACCACTTTCAGACACATACACCTATATATATATACACACACCAACATAAGCCTGCGAGATCCGCTTTGCTGCATACTAGATCCAACATCGCCCATTACCACCGTTTCCTGATCTAACAAAAAAATGGGTTTCCCATCAAATGGGTCTGCTACCGATAACCGTCCGTTTAAGTTCCTAATCTACGGTCGCACAGGCTGGATCGGAGGCCTTCTAGGCAAGCTCTGCGAGTCTCAGGGAATAGACTTCAGCTACGGCTCCGGCCGCCTGGAGAACCGCCAGTCTCTGGAGGCCGATATCGCGGCCATCAACCCCACGCACGTCTTCAACGCGGCGGGTGTGACCGGTCGGCCCAACGTGGACTGGTGCGAATCGCATAAGGTGGAGACAATTAGGACTAATGTGGTCGGGACGCTTACGTTGGCTGACGTGTGCAGAGAAAGAGGTCTGGTTTTGATAAACTATGCGACGGGGTGTATATTCGAGTATGACGCAGGTCACCCTCTCGGGTCGGGAATCGGGTTCAAAGAGGAGGATACTCCCAATTTCATCGGATCTTTTTACTCCAAGACTAAGGCCATGGTAATGGATGTGAATCATAATTTTGTTTTTACCATTGTTTTACGTTTAACTCACTAAGAAATTTATGATGAATTTGTGGCTGCAGGCCCATTGGGCCTTTCGTGCCTTGTTTTTTCTTCAGTTCTTTGTTCATTAATCAATATTTATTTTTGTAACTTAATTTGATTTTATTAAGATGAAGAGAGGAGAGCCACCATCTTAATGTAGCTGTAAAGATAATTTTTTATTGATAGCGGTAGCGATCTTAAATTTAATTGCTGTGCAGGGTTGTGAACAGATGTAATTTGGTATGCAAATTAGATGTGAGAAATGTTGTTATCATGATATTAGATTTGATTGAATTATTGATTAATTGTTTGAAAAAGGTGGAAGATTTGCTGAAGAATTATGAGAACGTCTGTACCTTGCGTGTGAGAATGCCAATCTCGTCCGATCTGTCCAATCCTCGCAACTTTATCACAAAGATAACTCGATATGAGAAGGTGGTGAATATCCCAAACTCAATGACAATTTTGGATGAACTACTTCCCATCTCCATCGAAATGGCAAAGAGGAACCTCACTGGAATCTGGAACTTCACTAACCCCGGGGTTGTCAGTCACAATGAGATCTTGGAGATGTATAGAGACTACATTGACCCCGACTTCGCATGGAAAAACTTCACCCTTGAAGAACAGGCAAAAGTAATCGTTGCCCCTAGGAGCAACAATGAGCTTGATGCCACCAAATTGAAGAACCAATTCCCACAACTCCTCTCCATTAAGGACTCGCTTATCAAGTACGTGTTCAAGCCAAACCAGAAGACTGCTTGAATGGTAAGTTTTTCCTTATTGCTATAAATGTTGTGTGTTTCAACTTCACATGCATCATGCACTATCTAATAGTTGCTATCTTGTATTTTTTACCTTTCCATCATCAATAAATTGGATTGAGGTGATTATTTATCATCTTTTCAATTTTATTTTTTGTTGGAATTTTAGTTTGATTTTGGACTTTATATCACTTGAGCTGTGTAATGTCTCTCCTTAGAATTGGATAACTCTCCTCGTTTTGAACCTTAGGACCAAAAGAAAAATAATTTGGCTGGATGGCGTTGGAATTTCCAACAAAACATTCGACATGCGGACTGCAAATAACTATTCTCCTGTTATGTTTTTTAATTAAGGAGAACCAAAAGTAAAAATTGCAGATTTGGCCCGCCCATGTCTGTCTCCGACATTGTTAGTATGGACGATTAGTCTGTATGCTCGTAAAGCTCTATGGTCAAACTTCCCTTTCTGAGATTGACAGTCATAGGTTTTTCTCGCCTTCCTTGGAACTTCATTTAACTCAGTTTTTATGATTTAATAATTTAGTAAGAAATATTTTTTTTCCACCTATATATTGTTAATTAATTATAATATATATATATAGAATTATCTTACTAAAATTTGATAAGTATCAGTTAGACACTCTTAAGTTTAATATAAAAAAGTACTGCCTATAAATTATTAAATTTAATGAAGAAAATACTCTTAATATCTTACTTGAAGATTTTCATTTCTTTTATACTCTTACGTAATCTTATTTTGATGATTAATAACATTAAGAGGTGAAAAAGGTAATAAAATGGGAATAGACCACACAATTTTTGTGCCGTTACATGTATCTAACAACAAATGATACAAATCATTATAATTTTTGAAAGAATATAACATCTCATATATAATACATGATAAGAAATTTCAATACTCATTTGATTAGGGAGAGGAAGTCAAAATCCATCTTTTTCATTTTGGAGTTAACGAAACATTTGTTTTACAAAAGAAAGATAATTAAAATAACGTAGTGTACCAGTTCTTTTACATATTAAAGTCTCTTCATAAATTTTTAAACGAGTATTTTAGTGAAAAATTATTTGTTTTAAACTAAAAGCCCCTAGTTAATTTCTTTTATACATAATAATTTATTCTTATAATAAAATATGTAAGAAATAAAGTATTTTTAAGAAAAATTTGTTGTCACTATTAAAAACATATAATATGGTTGTTTTAACGTTACATATAGTTCAATTAATTATATATTTTAATAAATTAAAATATAAAATCATTTTATTTTATTTTATTTGGAAATTTAAAAATGTTGTAGATATTGGTAATACATCCTTGCTATTAATTATTTATAAAAAGTGAATAATTCATTATCATTAAGAAATACAAATATGCACTCGTGTAAGCAGTAATATCATTATGTTAGTATGAGACAAGCAATTATATAAGCAGTGATCTCATAATCCACCCCGTCCACTTAACATGTTAATGTGTTAGTATGTTGTGATATAAGAAATGATCTCCTATCCACCTATTTTCTCTATAAACAGAAGATCACTTGTCATTTGTAAATAAAGTGAGTTCAAGAAATAAAATAATTACTTGTTTCTCTTTCATAATTTAAACTCCTTTTCGCTATTATATCTTCAATTCTTTCTATTAAAGTAATTATATCGGGTAAAAAATATATGCTAAATAAACATTACTTTTGGCATGATTTGATAATATTAGAAGATTTGATATTCAAAATGAACTATATTTCATGTTCAGTTTTGTTTCTACCTCTTCAAGGAAAGGGAGCAAATTGAGTTAATTTAGAGCAACTTTAAAAGAGGCAAAGAAAGACTTAAGAGCATGTCATTGTGGTTACTAGTTCTGTTCTCCTATGCCCCATTATGTTTCTCATTAAATCCACAATCTAAGGAACATAGCACCTACATGACAACTTATTTGAGTCGTATTCTAATAGGTGTCATTTTTGTTTCTCCTTGCTTACCCTGCACACTATCGTACTCAACCAATGTTTGCCAAAATGACGTATACACGATCCTATGCTATGTCCTATGTTGGCAATGATGATCTATGCAAAAGTTATAGAATATGATGAAAAGCAACAAAGTATGTACATAGATCCGTGCTAGAGTCATTTTGACATTAAAAATTATGGTTTTAATTATTAAAACAGGAGACAGTTGGAAAGAAAGGAGTTTTTAGGCCATGTAAGAGTTTGAAAGGTAGAGGAGTCATTTAGAACTCAAAAGCAATAAGGAAAGATAAAGGAAAAGTCAACATTAGAGGAAAAGCAAGGATGTCAACAAGATTCTCAAGAATTCAAGACTCAAGACTTCTTTATCTTTTATTCTTTTTTATTTCTATTTTGTCATTTTTTAGTCATAATTATAATTAATAATTAGGTTATAATTAAAGCAAAGAATTGTGCAATCACTAAGTTAATTATTGCTATCAAATTATTAATATTTAGGTTTCACATCTCCCTAAGGTTTTAACTGATCTTTTGTCATGCAATTTTGTTGATGATTAGTTGGACCGTGGAGACTCCTAAGGTCTGTTAGTAATTGACCTTGAGTCTACTAACAACTAATCCTAAGATTTCTAACCAAATTACTCAGGTTAAATTTTATATGATTGCGTTATCGTTTTATGAATCCCTCTATTAGTTTTGACCTTAATCCAGAAGAATTATGTCATCCTATCTCTAGAGTTGCAATCAATTCTTTTCAATTACCGTGGATCTATTCAAACCTAGGATTTCTTAATGTTACGTTTGAAATTAAATTATGGTCTAATATTTCTAATTACTAGAACATAAATAAACAGATAATTGGATCGCAACAAATAAATCAATCAATTGCATTAATAAAACAATCAACACATGTTTAGGTATCCAAATAGGGTTCGTCTAACCTAAATACTAATGGAAAATTTAGATATACATTGGCAAATACGAAATTAGATGTAAATATAGAAGAAACAAAATCGAAAACAACAAAATCATAATTCTAAATCTCTCTGATTGTCTATATCAAGTATTTTGGCGATGTAGATGTCTAATCTTGTATTCTGATGGATTCTTCAATAAATCCTCGCGTCTCCCACTCTTCTAGCTCCAAATCGCCTCTGGAAAACACAGATTGTTTCCTGCTACCTCCTTCTCTCAATTGCC
The DNA here is from genome assembly GCA_027575705.1 of Erythroxylum echinodendron. Lineage (NCBI taxonomy): Eukaryota > Viridiplantae > Streptophyta > Magnoliopsida > Malpighiales > Erythroxylaceae > Erythroxylum > Erythroxylum echinodendron. The sequence goes on along the minus strand of JANZXR010000172.1, from coordinate 32,795,762 downwards.
TCCGAAAAGCATCTTTTAGATGGAATTCTAGGTTCGAAATATTGCCAAAAGTGCACGATCTAGAAGAAGTGTATGGTTATGTGCATGTTCGTGCATCCCTTCAGATAGTCAAATCTTCGGTTTATGCCAAGTTCTGAATTATTCTCCTTTAAGTTCATGAAAGCAATTAAAATCTGTATATATACTTGAAACGAATTAAGTGCCAAATATATACCAAAGTAATAAATATCAAGCGAAAACACACCAGATATAGGATAAAAATATGGTCAATTGTCCATCTATCAAATATCCTCACATATAAGCTTTTGATTGTCTTCAAGCAAACTATAATCAAAATTATAAATTTTATAACATCATTCCATTGTCAATTTCAACATGTCCATTTATACTATACATTATCATATCCTATCGAATCAAATTAACATACAATCATAGTCAAGTTGTCCTAAAATTAATTACCTAAGTAATATTAATAATAATCACATTAACAATCGCATTGAAATCAAAAGAATATCTCTTTATACCCTCACCAAGATTTTGCTCAATGCACTCAAGTGTTTAGGGTGAAAAAGTACCAAGACTCTTAATCCATGCATAGTAGAATTCTTACCATATGCTTGGAATAAATCCATCACTTATGTACAAACTAGAAACAAATATCCAAAAGTCTTTATGTAGGTTGTCATAGGGCTTAGATACAGTATGAATGAGACAGTAAAAGGGGTTTAAGTGAAGGAATTTTACTCAAAGAAATATTACAAGACTTGTTTACAAAATACATAAGTCCTTTCATCACAAATCTAATGGTACCACATATTTTGTTATATATGCTTTTTTTTAGAACTTCATAGTAAAACATTTAGCATTCAATATCACAATTCAACAGATATTGGACCTTTCACAAATTTCAAGTCTCAATAAATAAATAAAGTAAATACTTCAAGGTTCAAAATAATAAGCATGTCTTTAAAGAAAAATAGGATAAAGGTTAATATGTGGGTTTAATCAATGACAAAGGTTATGGCTCAACTTAGTTATTCCTAAAGGTAAATTTTTGGATATGGTGATCTTCAAAGAAAAAAAGCAAAAACAAGTTGTTTAATCTAAGTGTCTTCATCATATCAATGTTTCTAATTTAACAAACATGGTCTTAAAATGCTTCAAGAATGATCTTACTACTCAAGACTTCACACACATGAAAGAATAACAAGAGCTTTAAAAATTTTGAAAATTTACTCTTAAGCTCAAAAACTCAAAAAATTTGGTATGTATAAGTGTAAATAATATGCAATTTCTTTCAACTTGAAAATTGCAATGATTATAAAAAATATGACTTAGAAAACTTTTTGTTTCCAACCATCATCCTTTTTCACACCAATTCAAATCAATATTCAATGAGGACATATAGTATTAATGGATAAATTCAATTAGTTCAAAATATTAGTTAATAAAATTTATAATCACGATTATAATAAGCTTGAAGAAATCAGTTAAATGTTCATTAACCCATGCTTAGAATTGGACATTATCTTCAATATACATAATACAAGTAGATATGTAGGTGAGAGGGTTGTTTGGTACTTTCCTGATTGTGGTTGACAGGCCCCTCTTTTGAAATGACTAGGTGGCCTGCCCGGTACCACATGGTGGCCCTCCATTCAATATCTGATCTAGTTGGACAGTTCTCGTGGATCTAAGCTTATTACCTTTTTAATGAAAAGCCTTAACTCAACATTAATAAATATAAACAGTAGAGTTTTTTTAAATTATTTTATTAAAAATTTTTGCCGTATAATGGTTGCATTTTTTATATTTCCAAAATTTCCAAAACCCCTGAAAATGTTCAAAACGCTTTTATATTCACACAAAATTGTTCACTACAAATTTTGGACTCCAAGTCCACTTACAAGCAATCTCAAACAATCAAATCAATTAATTTTAAAAAAGGCTAAAACATATTTATGCATTTAATTGAAAAACATTTACACACATGCATTCTTTACACAAAATTACATTCAAAACCTATTCATAGATATGCAATAGTTCCCAAAAAGTATTTTCAAGGCAAAAATACCCACACAGTAGCATGTGAAGAAGATAACTACTTATGAGGTGTAGTCTCTGCTGCTGAAGCTCTTAAGCGTGCACCTGAGAGGTTTTATTTTAAAAACATAAAATAAAGTTTGAGCTAAACGAGCTCATTGAGTGTTAGATTTTGTCTTCAAATCATATTTAACAATTTAAACCTCCCTAAAACAAATTCATTTCATTTCGTATAATACAATACTAATATAAAACGTATATGCTTCCTAATCTCAAATTAAAATAACTTTTAAAATAAATATTGGTGACATTATTATTTTCATATATTTTCTTACACAACGTAACCTACCACTAATTTCTTTACCACACGATACCCTAGGCATCAAGTCACGAAGCTAGTTCTACATCGATTACCTACGATTGATTAACTACTAGTTGCAAAGTTGGTTCTACATCGCTTACCTATAATAGGTTAACCTGTATAAATCGATAGTTATGGAGTTGATTCTACATAGCTTACCCGTAACAATTTTTAGCTAGCATTATATATACCCAATAAATGCAGAGGGTGACTCACTAGATTACTAATAGACACAATACCACTAACTGTTAGTAATTGATTCCCCCCAGACACTGCCATACTCGTTTTAAGGTACTCCAACTAGTAAATCTGTAATATTATCTGAGCGTACCATAGGCTAAAAATTTATTTTTCTTCGGACCTTAACTTTTGGCATAGAATTTAAACCCCTTGGTAAATGAAAAGCAACTCATACATTTATAACTCATATTATTTTTGAAATCAAATATGGGAAGGATTTTATATTAATAACAATACTAATAAAATTCATAATCATACAATTTAATGCATAATTTAAAATCACATCTCATCAATTCTTTTATAAAGAATTTATTTGTGTAAAACAATTAAAATACACTCACTGTTTTGTAAATTTATTGCCAAGTACACTTGTGCGTTTTATGCCTCTCCTTTACCTACATAAATCATATTTCGCTTAGGAATTTATTTCCAAATTTGAAAATAAGGCACTAAAATTATATTTTTGATTTAACCAAATTTGAAATTAGTGTTTAATCGCGTAACACATACATTAATCATATTTCTACTTTAACTTCTGTAAGTTAATCTATTGTTCTCTGTTTCAAAATCTAACTTTGAAAATTACCTAAATACCATCTTTTACCTATTCTAACTTATCAATTTTTTCAAAACACTATCTTACCCAATTAATTCAATATGTAATGCTATTAATGCTAAATTTTTCCATTTGATTATTTACAATAACAACCTTAAACTTTCAGCTTATTTATGCCATAACTATAATCAAACTTCAACACCTCACACCAATAACTACATTTCCTCTTAAGGTCAAATTGCCCTCAACACACACACACACACACGCATGCAAGCACGCACGCACACACACACACACACACACACACATATAACACAATTCACTTAAGATCTATGTTAAGCATAATCCAAACACATCAAACTAAAAATTACAATGTTTCTCTAACAATTTTCTACACTACAAGAATACAAGGCATTTTGTGACGTTTTTAAAACGTTGCAGAATGTCGAAAGACGTCGCAGAATCCAATTTGCGACGTTTTAAAAAATGTCACAAAAAATATCTCGGAATGTGGTATAGGCAAAATGTTTAAATTTCACGGAATACGTACACATTCAGCGACGTTTACAAAAACGTCGCCAAAAGGTTAGACTTTCTGTGACATTAGACACAAACTTCGTGGAATTGTTAATATTCTGTGACGTTTTAACAAATGTCGCAGAATCGTTAATATTATGCAACGTTTTAGTAAACGTCACATAAATGCAGATTCCGCGATGTTTTCTGTAACGTTGAGGAAATATACATTCTGTGATGTTTCAGTAAACATTGTGGAATGTTTGATATTCTGCGTCATTATAAAAAATGTCGCAAAATGCTGCATTCTGCGACATTTTTAAACGTCGCAAATTGTTGTTTTCCTCGACGTTTCATTTAAACGTCACAGAAGGTTTAACAATCCACGATGTTTTAAAACGTCGCGAAATTTATAGAAAAACGTCGCATAATATATTTCATTTGTTTTTTATTTCTTATCCCAAAATAAATTTAATTTAATAATTTTACAATTTAAATATTATTTTTAAATCTTATATATTTAATAATTATTGAGTATTGAATTTTATTTATTTAATAATTCTTAAATTTTTTAGTATATAATTAATTTTAACAATTATTTATGTATCACAAGAATTTCATAAGTACAGACAATTTATTATTTAATTGCAATTTCTAAACATGTCATAATACAGTAATTAATATAAAAAGTATGTCATAATTTAATAAGATATCAATATGAGTACATATATATCTAATCTAAGCGAATATTATGTGTAGAACATAAAAGGTCCAAGGGCTTTTTTTGTTGTTCAAATTCAATTCTTTGTTACTCGACTTCGGTAGTGAATTGATCTTGCATTTATTCAACTTTTTTAGTCAATTCATCGAATTGAGACTGTAACTCCTGATAAACCTTCTTCGACTCCTCTAGTTCATCTCGAAGTCTTTCTTTGTGGTCGAGGCCCAACTCCCATGCCAACAACATAATCAGATCTAGTGCCCAAGACTTTGTCGCTGACTTCATCCACTGTCATCGGATGACCTTCTTCTATTGAATCTACAAATTCCTTACACATTAATTCCTAAAAAATTAAGAAATAATTAGATACTAAAATTCATAAATACTAAAAAAATTGTATTTGAACTATGTACTCACCCATTTTTCTCTGCATTCTATAGTTGTCCATTGACCTTTACTTTTATCATAATGAGTGTGATACCATAGCTTCATTCGGTCATACTCTTAACCATCTTTATCACTCTATTGTATTGGAATATATTATTAGTACTATTGATTATCAATTTTGAAATATCAATCAAAGTAAAATCTAATAAGAAGATAATAACTTACAATCTCATGCCGTATCGCTACAAAGGCCTTGAAGCCAGAGTTTGGTCGACATTTGACTTGACTCGTAGCCAATTTAGCTTTTTGACTTTTTTCCTAACCATAAACGTAAGAAAATCTATTATAACATCTATAAATCAAAATTCATAAATACAAAAATATAATCAGTTGTCAAAAAAGTTGTGAAATTAAATTTTGTGATCAAATTAACTAACCTTTATAGCTGATTGCTCCCAATATTCGTATAAATCCATCCACTCTGCCACTGTAACATTTTGCGGCTTTGGATCCTTCCCGTGCTTAGTAAAATGTTTTTTAAGTGAAATCTTTGATCTTTAGATCTTAAAGAAAGAAACTTCTTCACAGTAACATGTACTTCATCGTCTGTCCTTATTCCCTTGACTTCGAACGTTTGCTGCAAAAAATTATAAATTATTGGCCAAAGCTTTAGTCATATGAAAAACACGTACATTTTAGATAGTTTTATAATACTTACGTCTAACTTATCAAATGCAATGTCCCACTCCTCAATATTTTGTAATTGGGTAGAGAATTCATCAATATTTTGTAAAAGGACATTCTTGAAACAATAGGGGTTAGCAAATGGGTACAGAAAGAGCACACTCACAACTAAAATTTGATTTCAAAAGGGCATATGTCAATGTTGATTGAAATTTTGTTGGCAACATTATTAAAACACTGAAGTTCCCATAATGTTTCATTGATTAGATTAACCATCTATTTCAACACTCCATCATTCAACATCCTCATCAATGGAGAACCTTCTGCGCCCCTTCCATTAGCATAAAATGCATCACAAAAGGTGATCCTTCTTCACATTACCTATTTCCTATTGTAATGGAAGTCTTTAATATACTTTTGAAAAGGATTGTAAAAAGAACCAAACATTTCAAATACCAATTCTACTTCTACATACCCATCATATTAACAAGAGAATCCTAATGTCAATAATAAAATGATACTCAGAGTTCTAGCTTAGTGTATCATATGGTTAACAAAATAAATATTACTAAAGACTTTGAGATTTTGGTAGTTAATAACACAATTGTATGAACAATCATAAGGAGAGATGTTACCTATAACTGAAGTAGGATTACAATTAATATTATAGATAACCATAAAAGGCATCTTCTCTCGAAAAGGTTTCTAGGTAAGAACTAATTAGGTGTAAAATATAACATATCCCTGTTTTAGGAATTGTTCAAACACTATACTAGGAAAGGAATCTATAAAATTTGTGCTTTAAAAGTGAATTTTCGAAAATCCTATAACACAATTGATTGGACATTTAGCATTAATATAATGCAAGCTATGAGTTTTCCTAACATTTTCATTGAATGAGTCAAGCAATGCATAACAACTATGACTTTCAATATCCCTGTGAATGGAGAGCCTTCCAAACTAATCAAAGGAGCGAGAGGCATAATATAAAGGGATGTTGTGTCTCGATATCTATTCTTATAGGTATCGGAGGTATTTAGCAAGCTCATGGATAAAGTTGTGGAGAGGAAAGCATCTTTCAAATTTCATGCTAGATGTAGAAAGTGATCTTAGTGAATTTAAACTTTGATGATAACCTATTCTTGTTTTCTAAAATTGATGGCAACACAGTGATCTCACTTATTACTACCCTTAAAATTTTTAATAAGCTCCCGAGGTTAGACATTGACAAAGAGAAGAGTCCAATTGTGGTTTCCAAAAGTTTGTATGACTAAAAGGAATGGTTAAAATCCATAACTAGTTTCAAAATGTTCAATTTTCCAGTTAAAAACTTTCAAGTACCAATCTCAGCCGTCAAACTTACAAATGCTAACTTTAAGCCACTTATTGATAAGATACTATCAAAAATAAAAAATTAGAGCTCAAAAAAATTTGTTGTTGTCATAGCTAGATTTTTTGCTACATTGTGCCTCCACTTGCCTAATTGCTTGTGATCTTGGTGACTGTCACCCCAGCGAGGAGCGATTGTTGCCCTGCTAGCTAGAGCGACTGTCACCTACTGCTTTCCTTCCAGACGCAATAAACAAAAACTCTAATAGCACAGAACCAAAACGAAACCCATAAAAAACACGCTCAAACATAATTTTTGAAAAAAATCTTCCACGTTCAAATCACATTCAACACAGCCGCAATCATCAAAGCTTATTATTTTATTTTCTAGCAATTTTATTCAACAATCGCAACAAACACCAACGACAGCTAAAACCAAAGTTCACATTCTTGCATAACGAAAATAAGTAGGACATCGCGGAACGTTTGAAATGGAAATGGGTATTATAGAAAATGAACCTTACCAGCTAAAACTGAATAAAAGAGAGAGAAGCCTAAATTGAAGTGACGTGTAGTGGAAATCATCGAAATGTCAGAAGGAGGAAGGAGAAGCTCGGCATCAAATTGACGGAGCGCGCAGGTGTTGGGAAGTGAGAGGCGGGGGAGGGGACTGGGGGCAACATTTTAACAAACACGAAACGACGTCATATTGCTCCTACGGAAAAACGTTTTAACTAGGCCTTCTGTGACATTTTTTTAATAAAATGTCGCAGATTCTATTTCGCGACGTTTTATTTATAAAATGTCGCAAAAAGTGTCAAAACTCCATGATGTTTTCATAAAACATCGCGAAAAATTCAAACTTTTCAAACTCCATGTCTTGATCAAAATCTCTTCAAATCACACTCAAAATCCATTAAAACCAGTTGCCCTCTTCTTCCTCATCTCCTTGGCCGAATATTCACCTTAGCTTTTCTTCTTTTCCTTTTCTTTTTCACTCTCACAGTTAACACACCAAATGAAGCAATTCATGACTAGATTTTCCTTTTTATACTCTTTAGTGCATCACACAAGTCATTTTCTCATTAGTCATCTCTAATGACTCATCACCAAGTAGTTAATGATTCTTAACCATTATGAAATCTTCTAATTGGTCATTAAGTGTGACTCATTAATCCACCAATATCATTTTATACAAAAGACCATATTGCCCTTTAATGAATTTAATTCACCAACTAACCATATTAAAAATATTCACCAACTAATTAGGTCAATATTTATTGATTGAATGCTTTTAAAAAAAATTCAAATAGTTTAAAATCATCAATTTCCATTATTTTGTAAAAAGGAAATTTTAATTCTAAACTTTCATCACCCGTAAAATTCATCTGATCAGACTTATTTTCGATCCGTTTCAGTATCATTAGACTCTAATACCTATTTTGGATATTTTCAATTTTTTTTGGAGGTTAAGTCCCCAAAAATCAATATTAAAGCAAAAATACTATTTACTCGAATTCACTATTCATCCAGAAATACTATTTACTAAAAATAAAAATTTATATTCAATTGAAAGGAAAAACTTTGGGGTTTTATAGTGGCGATTTCTTGATGTTAGATCCATCCAATGTTAACTTATCCTTGCAAAATATAAGAAAAAGAAAAAGGGATAAAAGGAAATAAAACTAAAAATAAAAATAACATAATTGAAAACAAACCATAAAAGCATCATTAATTATAAAGTTAGACATGAAAAAATAATTACCAAAAAGAGAATTAAAAACATACAAAAAAGATAAATAAATAAAATGAAAGAAGATACAAATTAAACATCTTCTACAGTTCGGGATCCTGGTTGATCCAAGGAAGATGGGTGCTCCTAACTATGTGGCGGAGCTGTAGATGAGGTGCCCTCACCATATAGTGGAGGTTGAATAGTAATTCCCTGACAGGCTACCATCTGTAATAGTCAATCGCCTATCCATTCCACTAATGTCTCGAGTTGGTTCATCCACTCCATAAACTCTGCCTACTGCCTCTCCAAGCAAGCTATAGTTAGCTAGTTTGAATGGAACTGCTCCGATGCTCTCCCTCCTGTCTAGGATGGTGATGACTGAAGATGTCGTTGAGGTGCCTGAGGAACCTAGTCCCCTACCTGCTGCTCTCCACCCTCCCATATTAGCTCTTCAAGCTCTTCAATAAGTCAGTATACTAATCCCATAGGCCCCCTATTGTTGATGAACCATATGCATATGATGCATTATTGTCAAGTTGAGTGCTTCCATGGTCCTCATTTCCCGCATTGGTGGTAGTTGATCACATATCCCCATCCTCTGTACTAACCAAGTCATGTAAGGTTGTAATACCCCGTAACTCAGTAACTTTAGAGTTTTTACTTTTTTTTTCATGATATAACTACATTGAAGTAAATAAAGGACTCTATATCATGAAAAATTAATAAAGGTGGATAGCTAAAAATTTTTTACGAGCCTGGGACACCGGTAGGCTCGAAAACGGTATAGGAAATACTCGACGATCATGATTTAATCTTAAGTTTTATATTTTATTTGATTTTTAATGAAGGGTCGAGATGATGACACGTGGAGGGCCAAGATGGTGACACTTGGCAGGACATTTTTGTAATTAAGTGAAAAGGAAGCTTATAAGAGAAGCCATTGCCAAATAAGACAAATTAAGGTGTCTTCCTTCTTCCATCAATGGCCGAACCACCATTGAAGCATGCTCTTCAATTTTTTCAAGCCTTGCAAAAAAAATTTTGAAGAGAAACAAGTCAATCCGAAGAGAGAAAATAGGTTAGTACTAATTCTACCTCAAGTTCTTTCGATTGGAATTTAGAAAAAAAGAACTTTTGTATGATTTTTTAGAAACCCATATGAGAGAAATTAATGATATGATAAATATGATGATATATTCAGGTTCCTTGAGTCTTAATGAATATGAAACAAGAAGAAAATTTGACTTTGGTCGGGTTTAGGGGCACGAACAAAAACCTAGGGTTTCTTATTCTTCAGGCTGTCAAGAAGGCAGATTCGTAGGCGAACCTTATTGAACTTTTTTGAGCTTTTTAAAAGTAGAATTTGATGAAACTCAAAACATGAGAGTTGTTCCTTTGGATGTCTAGTATGTCCCTGATTTTTTGTAAGGGTCGAAACTGAGTATACAGTGAGATATGGCCA
>JANZXR010000172.1:32763362-32785628 GCA_027575705.1 Erythroxylum echinodendron | reverse complement strand
TTTTGTCCTCTTTATATTTCCTTCCATTAATTATGTTTATAGATCTCATAACTACTTCTCTTAATTTAGGAAAAGTGCTCTAAAGCCAAGGCCAACAGTGCCTTAAAGAAGACTTCTCATAACACCAGCTCCAGATCATTTGTCGTTGTCCGACAAGAATTAGTAAGTGTAGTGTATCTTTTCAATTTATTATTCTATTTTTTAATACAATAAATTCTACTTGGTTATAATTTTTTAAATTCATATTATAGAGTCAAATAGCACTCCAAGGGCAAGACTGTGATAAGATCATACTGTACAAGTACACACACTACAAGAAAGGTCAAGGTTGAATGTCCAAAGAGGCATAAAGTAATTATGTAAGTACAAATAAATTAATATTACAATTTATTTTTCTATATAATATTAACTAATAATCTTTTAATTAACTCGATTTTCTACTTGACATTATAAGATAAGATACAGGAGTTATTGCAGAAGTCATTGGCTGAGGAAAATCAGCCCAATGTCGATGACATTTGCATCAATGTCCTTAGTACAAGATCGGGTTATATCAAAGGTTTTGGATATAACCCTAAGCCTGTTGGTGTTTCTTCGTCACGACCAGCATATGTGACGGCGGTTCAAGAGGAAAACCAGGTATTGAAGATAAAATTACAATGTACAAAAAACAAGTTAAATAGTGGACTAAAAGAAGCTAGCAAGCTTAAAAAAATTGGTTAAACAAATGTTAGGTTCTGCATATGTTAGTAGTAATGACTCAGATGTAGACTCTTAGTTTGTAAATGATGTGTAAATATTGTTTTATATATAATGCATTTCATTTATATATTTATTTTATTTCAATTTATTATTATTTACAAATATGTCACTAACATTAATTATAAAGAAATAATTTAAATATTTCAAAAATTGGTAAATTTGTAATAAATTAAAATAATTTCGTTTTAACAATTATAATAATTATTAATTTCAAAATTAAAATTTGTTACTAGATAATATTGTCTATCAAAAAAATTCGTCCCAAAAGACTTTAAAATTGTAATAAATTAAAATAAATTCGTTTTTAATAATTATAATAATTATTAAATTAAAAGTTTAGTTTTATCACTAAATACTATTAGCTACCAAATAAATTCGTCACAAAAACTAATTAACTATGTATAAATAACGTCGGTAATAAGGTTTTGCTACAACCATATTTTGGTAGCTAAAACTTTTCTGCTATCAAAACACAATCGTCCCAAATTCCTATTATCAACTAAAGTGTAATTCGTCACAAAAAGTTTTTACTTACATTTATAGAAACGTCTCTAAAAATATTTCCTTATAATAAAAACTTAGTAGTTAAAAGGATTCTGCTACTAAAATAAAATCGTCACTAAACATAAATACCTATGAATATAATTTCGTAGAAAAAAACTTTTATCTACGAAACAGAAATGTCGCACAAAACCTTGTACAACGTTCTTCCTTATTGATAATAATTTTTTCCGACGAATTATTTTTGTCGCAAACAAGTTTTGATAATGAATTACGCAAAATGTTGCGGATGTTATTTTACTGCTGAGATTCAGCAACGATTTAGGCGACAACATTAAATCGTCGCTAGTAGAAGACTTACACTACAACAAACCGGTTCTTTCACCATAAAAATAAACGTTGCTAAGAAAAGAGAAATTGTCGCAAAGCGAAAGAACCTATTTGTTGTACTGTAAGTCTTCTACATTTTGAATTTGAACCCCAAATGCCAAAGGTTGATTTAGGAACAAAGCGAGCCTAGCTGTCCCTAGACGCGTCGTCGTCAATATTTGTTTTACGCGCGAAAGTACACAAGGTTTTGAACCCTAGTCCGATGAGCCAGGAACCCCATCGATATAATCAATTTTGCTCTTAGCCGTCCCTAGACGTGATGATAACACTTTTCTTTTATAAAAAGATTATAGCTTATAAGTATTCACACTTTAACTAATTTATGTTCTGTAGTTAGTTATTAAGTTTCTAAAAACTTGGCCAATAGATAAGAATGATTAGTATTCAAGTAAATGCTTTGTTACAAAAGTTTGATAAAGTATCTTTAAAACTATTATAATTCAAAGATGCTGAGACGCATGAGCTAAAAGATTCTTGTTACAATTTTATAATTTTTTTATATATCAGAAAATACGTACTAATAAAATGTTGGAAGCTTTGATGGGCTCCAAATAAAAGAACTTTCACAAAAATATGTATTTGTATTGATAACAATACACACAAGATACAAATATTTCTCTCTAAGTGCTACTACACTCTTCCTCTCAATATTTCTTTTCTCACAAAGAGCTACAGCTCTCAAAACACTTCTTCTTCTTTCAAATACTCTCTCTCTCTTCTTTTTCTCTCTTCTCTCTCATTCATTCTATAAATGGTTACAAGATCACATATATATAGACATGCTAAAAGACTTCAAATACAATTTGACTACTTCTTACATTAATTAACTCATTCTTATCTTCAAGACTTCAAGTCCAACTTGATTACGTCTTTGACTCATCCTTATCCACAAGACTTCAAATTCAATTCGATTACTTCTTTGAGTCATCCTTATCCACAAGACTTCAAATTCAAGTTGATTACTTCTTTGACTCATCCTTATCCACAAGACTTCAAATTCAATTTGATTACTTCTTTGACTCATCCAGTAACTCATCCTTATTCATAATGAAGGAGGGTTTGCATTTTCTAACATAAAATGTACGGTGCTGTTTTATTTTACTAACATTTTTGTCTACCAGACGCATTTTCCCTCCGACGATTACCTCTCCGTACGCATCCAATGAAGCTTGAAACTTAGTGGATAAGGTAATTACAAATATTAAGAGGTAAAACATCAAATAAAAACATAAACTTTGAACGCACTTTCTGTCATCCATTTGCATCGCCTGATGCAGGTTTTCTGTAAAGTTTCTATGTTATACACGGACTCGTATCATTTCACATTCTTTAATTTGGTTACTCACTTAAGTACAATTTAATAAAGACTAATGGCAGATATTAGTTAGAAACCAAGTAAGGCAATAATGGACACAGATCCAGAATGATATATAGAAAGAAGTATTATTTAAATCTTAAATGAGCACTGAATAACTGAAAATGACAGTTTATCAGTAACTGAATATGAAAGTTCTCGAAAGTGGTAATTAATTATAATTTTGCCTGAGGAAGTTGTTCTTGAGAAACTTGGAGGAGCCATCGAATTTGGATGGTTTCAATAAGTAGGATGAAGAATTGGTAGCACCAGGCAGAACATTGTACACGACCAGTGGGCTTCTTACCACATAAACATCGTCTTTCCAAACGATCGCACCCGATACTATTGGTTGCTGAGAAATAACTGGACCATTGACGCTAACCCGGAATGTTTTTGTCTCTCCAATGTTGGAAAATGTCAGGACTGGTGGATCCACAGTGACCTTAAACAAGCTTGGAATGTTCCAGCTGGCAGTGTAAGTAGAATTTGGTGAACCAACATTGGTAACAGTCCTAGTAAAGACTGCGTTAATTGGCTGGCCATCTTCAACAGCCAAAGCAAATGATGGGTAATTTAGATCCCAAGCTCTTCCTGGTACTGTGCTATTGCAATAGCTGCTATTGTCACCTGTAATCAATCTAAGGTCCGTCGTGTTGTAACCTTGTTTACATAGGAAATTTATGTAATCCGCTTCTGATGTGTTATAAACAAGACCAGGTTGTATTGCTGCTGTTAGATTGATATGACCCGATCCGTATGCAAATTCACGCTCGGGATGCTTGTTTGGATCAACTACAAAAGCTGTTCAAAACGAAAATACCCCAAATGGCACATCAGTGGATCAGACATATATATTGAAACATAATTAATGCACCAAAAGAAAATGGAAACTTTGTTCACCTGTGGTCATGAGGGCTGATTTAACGGCTGCCGGAGACCAGTTGGGATGAGCAGCCTTCACATGGGCAGCGGCGCCACTGACATGAGGACAAGACATGGATGTGCCGGAGATTATATTGAAGTGTACACTCCTTTTGTCATCAAAGTATGCTGAAGGAGGTGCAATAGGAGACCAAGCAGCGAGGATGTCCACACCAGGAGCAGTGAGATCAGGCTGTTAACATTCACTCATAAAGAACATTCAATATAATTTTTCACAATGGGGAGATAGTGAAACTTTATCTAGAACTCTCTCGTTGACAAATGATGATTACCTTGAGAATATCTGGTGTGATAGGATTAGGTCCTCGTGAAGAAAATGATACAACATAAGGTGCAACAATATCCTTCCAAGTCTCACCAATTAGAATAGTCGCAGTTGGATTCCTGAAAGAGTATCTTATGGTCTTAGTTTAAAAAAAAAAGCATTAGCTTACTAACTATACATTGTCATTAATTAGAGAAAGAAGATTGAGGTTAATTTACTCCGTGGATCTGATGTACTCCAAAATCTTTTGGGCGTCTTCGGTACTGATTACTGTTGCTGGAAGAGCGTAGCTGAAAGCAAGATCAGAGAAGATTGAATCTGCCATTATGACTCCTACACCATTAGATAATAAAATGGCAGAACCATCATTGAGGGATTCGCAGAAAACAATTTTTCCAGACACTTTATAGGAGTTGAGGGCACCAGGATGACAGTATCTGGCGATATCTGTGTCAGCTCCTGCGGAGTAGTTTGCTGCATCTCCTCCCCATACCAGTGAATACGAGGTTCCGTTCAGATTGAAGCTGTTAATGGAATTTCCCTGCCATTTTGCCATATCATAAAGTTACGTCTGTGAAACAACATATGGCATATCATATACGTAAAAAATGTATAACAAATGGCTTGTAACCCACAAGATAGATTTGTCCATTTCCAAGAACCACTTGTGAAACAAATTTCCTGTCAATAGTGCTGGCAGCCACTGTCAACGACCAAGGTGAGTAATTAGAAACCGAATATGGAAAAGGGCCTGAATTTCCCGCAGAATTGGAAGTGAGAATGCCACGTCTCATTGCATGGAAAGCACCAATAGCGATCACATCTTTCATATAAGGGACAGGCCAACCAAAACCAATGGACACAGATATAATGTCAACACCATCGGCAATGGCGTCGTCAAATGCCTTAAGGATGTCGACGCTAGAGCAACCGAATGACCAACAGACTTTGTAGACAGCTATCCTTGCATTGGGCACTCCACCTCTTGCTGTTCCTTCGGCTAGTCCATAGTAGCTTGCACCTGATACCTTCCTTCCAGCTGCTGTTGAAGCAGTATGACTTCCATGTCCCTCGGTGTCTCTAGGAGATAAGATGTCGTCGGAATTTTCACTTGAATTGTGGCTTTTGTAGTACCTGGCTCCGATGATCTTACTGCATGTTGAAATAGTCTCTCATTAGTTAGGGGATGAAGTTCATTGTGTTTAGGTTGTCATTCAAACCCTACAGATGGTTTCGGAAGATCTTGGAGATGTAACTGACTGCTTAAACTTAAAGCTCACTTGTTGCAGGTAAAGTTGACATTCTGACAAGTCCCTTTCCATTTAGCAGGTGGAGCAGTCATATTGTAATCACTGAAGCTCGCAGATTCTGGCCAAATTCCTGTAGCATAGAACATTGGGAAGTTTCTTATCAGCAGCCAATCATCTTACAAAATCTTGACAAACTGAAGCAACTGAGTATAGAACTCGAACCTGTGTCTAAAAGACCGACGATAACATCTCCCTCCTGAGGAGCTAGTAGGTTGCTTTGGGATTCGGAGAAACTCATGAAGTTCCACGACCTTGTCGTGTGAAGCTTAAGTATCTGATTGGGTATCAAAGATATTACTCCTTCCATTTCTGCACCAACTTTCATGTTACCACTCCGTATAAGTAGCAAGTTAAATTTATCATTTCTAAGTGAAGTAAATACCTTTCATTTTTTCGACCTCTTCATCTAATAACTTAGCCGCAAATCCATTGAAGCTCCTTTCGTAGCTATAAACTAGCGACTCTCTTGCTGAAAAAGTACTGCAAATTTAAAAACATTTCGATAATTAATGTTGGGTTATAAAATTCGACCACGAAAGGTTCAGAAGTGATGATTAACTAGTGGCTGTGCCTCCAAGAAGGAGCACTGAAGCATTGCTGAATGCCAAATATATTGGAGCTGTAGGCTTAGTTAATTCAATTTTTACAAAAGCAAAACGCTATAATTCTAGGCAACTTGAATTCTTAAAAATTTCAAACGTTGGAATTAAGCTGATGGAGTGATAGATATAGAATTATATTTCGAACCTTCCAAGTACAGTCTGTAGCATGGAGTGATGAGCCTCGGCAGCAGAATAACTTCCCCGCGGCTTGTCGCCCATGTATATAATGTGAACCTACAAAGTGTCCACAACAACTTTTAGCACATCTTAATCATGCATAGACTACTTCAAAACGAATTATAGCATGTAATGGCTCCACCTTCCTCTCACCGCCAATTCCATGCACCAGAAATGATGCAAACAATAGTGGGTAGAGAACCCAAACCATAAACCTTCCTGTCTTGGCCATCGAAACCCACTCTTTGATTCGTCTGTGGAAGTTGGGTTGGGTTTGATACTTCTTGCTTAATGTCAAGCCCCAGTATATATACCATCAAAATTAACTTGTAAGAATCACACAATCTCGTCTATTGCGAGCTTGCCGGCATGAGGCGGCTTTTGTCTGTATCTTATTACGTAAAGATCGCTGAGCGGCTGTGTTTCTATATGCTATCAAAAGGCATTGTTGTGCACGTCAATTTTCGTCTCGTTTTGCTGTCTCTTGTCCTAAACTGGTCATAAAATACACTAGTCGTTCAACTCGAAAACATAGTCAGAGTTGCCAAAAGGTGTTCCTTCTTCAATTGGAATAAGGATTTGAAAAGAGAAAAAACCCAAAAAAAAAAAAAAAACTAAAGGAATGATGGTTTCTCGTGGCTTACGACAAGCTAATCGCAGAGAGAGGAGGAATAAGCTATTAGAAATGATATCTCAGAAAAATATTGACAGTACATAATAAGAATTTTAACTTAATAAAAAATAATTAAAATTATTTTTATATTCCATATAATCAATTTCAACAAAAAAAAATTATGTTACTCAAATTTATCTGAAACAACTAAAATAGATAAGAGAAATGAAATGAGATTTTTTTCATCGTTAATAAAAACTCTTTATATATCATAATTTTATAATTTCAGAAAAAATATTGAAAAGATAAATAAAGAAATAAATTATATTTTTGGAAATTTTAAAATTAAATCAAAAATATTCTTTTAATTAGAAAAATTAAATTAACTAAAATAATAATAATTTTAATATTCTTTTCTATTATTAGTAAAATATATTTAATTATTAAAACTGTATAATCATAACATTAAAAGACAATTGGTGAAGATAAAAAGAATAACAAAAAAGTATGATCTAAAATTTGAAGTTAAATTACAAAAGGATAATACTTTTACAAAAGAAATTATCTAAAGCAAATAGCTCGTGAAAACATAGAGAAAAAAAAGACAAATTAAAAGAGAGTGTAAAAATTCAATACTTATAAGGACTAAAATTTAAAAGAAATTTTTACAAATTTAAAAAGATTATGAAAAATAATATATTTCAAAATAATTACGTTTCCTTATTATACCATTGATTTAAGGGTCATTCTTTGTTTTATTTTAATTTCATATATTTGAAATACTTCCAATATTCTCTTCTGCTACTGGTGCTGTTTAACTTTTTTATGACCAGTTTTAGCATTAAGCACATAAGTTTCATAAACATAATATACATATTTTGACGTACAGTTTGTCACTGCATCATTTCATAATAAATACTTTGTTAATTTTTATTATATAATAAAAAATACGTCTAAAATTTATATATTAAAGTTTAGGGCCATTTTTTGTTTGGCTTATTTATTATATATTATTCTTATATATAAACATCAGCATTTGATATGCACAAAATAAGCAAAGCTTTATAAAAAAGTCCATAAGCTAAAACCTGGCAAGGGCACGAAAGCCTCTACTCCCGATCAACGTCCTCTCTTTTGTTTATTGCTTAGTTAAATTCAATAAGTTAATAAAATTTCTGAAATTTTATTTAGGGAGTTGCGATGATAATGACGTAATTGATATTTACGAGTGCTAACTTATTTTCAAACTTGATTAACTATTTTTTGAAAATTTTAAAATTAGTTATAAGATTGGGATTCAAATATAAAATTTTTAAATTAATAGGAGATCTATCATTTTTAACCAATTTCTTGAATATTTAATAAATTTTAAATTATTAAATATTAATTAAGTCCTAATTTTTATAAAAAATTAATTAAATCTTTTTCACATAATTATTTTATTATTTAATAAATGTGAATTACGTAAAACCCTAATCTTCTCCCCGTTAAGTTGTATTTTCCTTCTACTGTCGCATTCTTCCTCGCCTGATCATTCATCGTGATGGAGTAAAGCTGCAAGCTTTACTTTAAACCCATCAAACCAGGTCTGCTTTGCCAATACTATTCTGTTTTTTTTTTTTTAATTTTCTATCAATTTGATTGTTTGGTCAATGGTCATATTGATTATTTTTCCTACAATGGCAGTCTACTTTTGCAACTCCACCTACTAGTGTCAACAACTCCATCTACGATTCAAGTGGATGCGAGCATATACCGTGAGGAGCCTGAGGATTTGGAAGTCTTTAAGAAGTGGAAATTAGGGTGGGGTTTTGGAGGAGAAGTGACAGGAGAGTCAGAGCTTGATTGAAGAAAATGGAGTTATGGAGAGTGTGCATAAAAGGGTTGTTCATAATAATGTTGATGAGGAGACTTTCTGGTCTAGGTATTACTATAGGGTTTAGAAGCTCAAGCATGATAAGGACTTGAGAGCTAATCTCGTGAAACAAGCGATATCTACTGAGGAGGGGGACTTGAGTTGGGATGCTGATGATGATGAAGAAATGATCGAGTAAGAGGCTTAAAAAATCATTAAAAATTAAGGATTTAAGGAAAAAGGGAGCTCAAGTAGTGAAAAAGATGTGAAATATAAGAAAGTAGAGGAAATAAATGAAGTTAACACAGGGGATAATCAGGGTTCTGAAACAAAGATTGGTATTAGAGAGTGTGTACGTATATCTGAAGACGATGACAATGTGGTTAGTGAGAACTAGATTTGGAGAAGAGTAAAGAAGAAAGTCCATTGAAGTTTGATGAGAAAGTTGGTGTAGAAGTGAAAGGTGATAATAGTCTTTCAAAGATAGTGAATTCTCGGTGGTATCAAACCTTCAGTCAATGGTAGAGGAAGAAGATCTAGATGGGACAAGATTAAAGACTGAGCAGCACAGATGAGAAGAAGAGACCAACGGGTCAGGGTGAAAGTCCAAATAAGATTGATATATAGAAACGACTGAATGTTTTTGTAAAAAAGTTAAGAATATATATAATATATATATTATAGATGAAACTATATCTACATTACAGTGAGGTCAAGGCTATTCGTCTGGTTTCATAATTGACGGAAAGTAATAAAAAAAACTATCTAAGAAGAATGACAAATCAGATGTCAATGATGAGTAAAAAAAAAACAAAAAGACTATAAACTCTATCTACATCGTATTTCCATGGAAAGGTGATGCTGACAATTTAAGCATGTATGTAGGTTCTGATCTAATTGACTATTCCGTCCACAATTTGATATGGTTCTTATTTCAAGGCAGTGAATCTCCTACTGTTTCTTTCTCGTTAGATGTTGTAAACACTAATGATAAAGGTAGCTTGGAAGAGTGTGGCTTTAGGGACTCCTTTCTATGATTTGCAAGTAATCCAATTCAACACTTGTTCCCAATTGTACCAACCATTATTATCCGATAGCAGATGCAGTAGTCAGCTCCGAATAGCCTCGGAGAAATTGCATAGGAAAGAGATAATCTCTATCCTCCACTACCATATTACAGAGGAGGCATGTATCATTTACACTGCCTTTCTATTGACTGAAGATTTTAACCTATTCTTGACTGCCAGACAAGTGATAAAGGAGGCCTTGGGGCAAAAAGTGTTCTTCCACAAGAGATTAAACCAAGGGACCATAATATGAGAGATGGAAAACAATTTTTGACAAGAGCGGTTAGAGTACGTACCATTCGGGTTAAGCCCCCAAATGTTGTAATCCTCATTCTCTACCTCATTTAGTGGAGGTAAGTAATCCAGAAGAGAGTGAAAGCCTATAAAATTGCCTTGCCTTGCACCATTGTCAATTAGGTATGAAACCTTGAGATTCAATGGTAGTCTATTTCTTAGCCGTTGAAGTTCAAAAACCTGTACAAGAGGAGTATTCGGAAGCCAATTATTGAACCAAAACCATGTCTTTCGCCATTTCCAATTTTGTGTTTAATGCAAGGATATCTAACATCCCTCAACTCCATCTTCTGCTTCAGAATCCAAGAACCTTCTTTGGTGAAATTAGCTTACCAAAAGTTAGTATGCTTCAAGTAATATTCATGTGTCCATTTAATCCACAAGGCATTCGAATCAGTATATATTCTCTATAGTCTCTAACACATTAAGACATTTTGCATCGTTAAATGGAGATGATACCAAGACTTCAATGCTTCTTTGGAATAGTAACTTTGCTCCCTTTAATATGAGCATTTTTATAATTATCAAGTTTAGCTAACCATAAGAATGTCTTCATTTGTTTGTCCGTCTCCTTTATAGATTTCTTAGGCAAAGCAATATGCACAGTCCAATAAAGATTCAAACTGTTGAGAACAAAGATAACAAGAGTGATTCGGGTAACATAGGAAAGAAATCAATTTTGCAATGCCATCACCTGATTTTTTAGCCTGTGAATGATAGGTGTACAATCTGAAATTTTTAGCTTATAGGATGTAATATAAACTACCCTATAATTGAAGTAAGTTGGGAGAGCAATCAGGTCAATAATCTGTTGTATTTCATTATTGCTCACATCATGAGAAGTATATATGTTGCTCTTAGCTGGATTGTGTTTTAAGTCGAACCATGTAGCAAAGGAAGCCAGAACTTGTATCTAAATGTTAAGATAATGTTCATCAGCTCCACATAACAAAATCAAGTCATCAATATACATGAGATGTGTAAGATTGATATACCTACAGTTATGATGAAACTTAATCCCTCAATGGCAAGATATAAGTTTGTTGATAAGCCTGGAGAAACCCTCCATGACAAGTGTAAATAGATGTGGGGATAAGGGATCACCTTGTCGAATTCCCTTAGCTATTTTAAAAGGCTTTGTAAGGATGCCATTAATTAGAACATTGAACGTTGGAGTTTGTATGAATATACCATTTGATAAAAATTGGAGGAAGGTGCAAAGCTTGAAGATATTGATGGATGAATTGCCAGCTAATAGTATCAAAAGCCTTAAAGAAGTCTACCTTTATCAAACAATTATTGAGTCTTTTTACCAAAATAGTAGTCCTTTAGTAGTTCTTGAATCAATAGAATATAATCTCCAATATCTCTATCTGAGAGAAAACTCCTTGTGTTGTGTTCACAATATCATAAATGGCCAATTTGAGCCTTTATGCTAGGATCTTAGATATCATATTGCAATAGGAGATAGGACAAAATCACTCATAAGACAAGGTTGTTGCTTCTTTGGAATCAAGCAGATGAAGGTATGATTGATTTCCTGAAAAAATTTGAAGAATCAAAAACTTCTAGAACAACCTTAGTAAAGAGTTTACCAATGATCTCCCAAGTATGTTGGAGGAACGTAGCAGAAAAACCATCAGGGCCAGGAGATTTTGAAGAATGTAAGCTAAAGAGGATTTTTTTTTAACATCATGTTCTATGATGGCTGAGATCAGAGACTTCTTTATGCCTAGATCAACATTCCAATCAAAAAGACTTAGCACATTAGGACTTGGTGTTGAAGAATCTACATTTCCCATTAGTTCAATAAAATAATTTCTAGCTATCTCCAATAAGGAATTCTTTTCAAAATGTGCGCATCTACCAGCATCATGAAGCATGGAGATCTTATTGATATTTCATTTAGCCAGCAAGAATGAGTGAAAAATAATTGGTATTAGAGTTATCGTCCTTTAACCACTCAAGTCGAGCTTTTTGCCCCAGGACTCAGTTATGAAATGTAAGAGCTTCCTGATATTCCTATAAGCATGTCATTTCTACTTATCTAAATGCTGAATTGTGAGGAGAATGGTAGTAATTATCTTGGGGAAGATTGAGCTTCTCTTTAAGAGTTTGTTTATTAGAATTTCTGCCAAGCATAAATGTCTTAAGAGCAGCCTTCACTAGTCGTAGTTTGAACATAAGTTGATAGGATTTTAAACCTATTACATTAGAGTTCAAACAACTACTAACACTTCATGAAAACCATCCATATTAGTAATAGCATTGAAAAATATGAAGGGGGCTTACATTGTTCTGGAATCAGTGAGCCTCTAGATCCACATATAATAATGATTGGATGTCAAAATTTTGCCAAAATGTACAAAAGAATTTAGAAATTGGTTGGCCATGTAGAGTTCACTAATGATTTGTCTAATTTCTTTATGAAAAGAAGGTTGTCGTGCTAGTTATTAAACTAGGTAAGTAGCCTTCCTATAAAGTGATGGTCCACCAGATCCATCCTTATTAAAAAAGTTAATAGTTTTGTGGTCATACCGAGATGGTATCTTCTGTTCCCCTCCATTTCATTCAAGCTAAGTGAGCAGTTAAAGTCCACTGCTCCAATCCCTGGTGATTGAATGTTGAGTTTTAGGTTATAAAAACCCATTCATAATATGTCCCTCTGAAAAAGAAAATTTGAGGCATACATTAAGGAGATATCAAATTCAGCACTCAGATTTGTCAACCAACAATGTAGATGTAACAATTAATCTATTTCTTTTAGGACTTGAACCTCAATCAAGTCAATATTATAAAGACAAATGATCCTGACATTATAATGTGAGCTGTGATTAGTGTAAAGCTCTTAATTAGTGCCCAAAAATCTTAAACAAGAAGTGTAAGAGGATATTTTATTTTGGTTTCAAGAAGACCTATTCTAACAGGTTTCTTGTCCCTCACTACCTCTTTCACCACGAACTTTTCAATACAAGGATTGACATGGGAGGGGAAATCCCTTTTATTTTTCTACTTACCTTTCTTCTTAGATGCTCTCCTTCTGGTAGCTTTAAAAAGGATATTGTGTTCATAAGGACCATATTTGAACGTTTCAATAGAAGAGGGACTACTGCTGTCTCCTAGTCAACTCCATTATCACTTATGATAGTGTCACTATTGTCTATTAGTTCATCCAATTCAACTCCCCGTTCCCTGGTATTAATTTCGTTGCCCTGTAGCTTCTTTTTATGATGAATTGCTACTACTTTATGTTTACTAATAAAGCAAATACACACAAGAGAGGGTGAATTATATGTAAAAAATTTGCAAGGTACTTCAAAATTGATAATATCCTCTTAAAAAAAATAAGTTTATAAATAGAAGGATCCTATTAATTTTCAAAAAGTTCCTGTTAAAGTTAAAAACAAAAGAATCTTTTTTAAAAACAAATGAAGCCTATCAATTGAAAAGAGCTTGCTAACGCTCAAGAGGAAGGAGCCTATTAATTGATAGGAGCCTGTTAGCGTTAAAAAAAAGGAACTTGTTAATCGATTGGAGTCTCTTAATGCTCAAAATGAAAGGAGCTTATTAATCAATAGGAGCCTGTTAATGCTCAAAAAATGAAAGGAACCTTTTGTATTATAAAAACAGAAGGAGCCTATTGTAAAACTGAAGGAGCCTTTCGAAAATACAAACTTATAATGCGGAAATTTAAAAGTTAGGAAGAGAGAAAGAATGACATAGTTGATTTACACTGGTTCAGCTTATAACAAAGCCTACGTCTAATCTCTAAGTATTCAACTTGAGTATTTCACTATAGAATTTAAGTAGTAAATTTTTATAAGCCTCCCCAAGCTCACAAGCACATAATTTTCAAAGTTCTCGAACCTTCCACACTCGTAGTGTTTAATAAACCTCTACAAACTATCAATAAGAAATATATAAAGAATTTAATAGTCTCTCTCAATAGAGTGATTTTACTTTCTAAGGCACAAAGAGTTTGATATAACTTTCAAGAATATTGATGCTGCTAAAGAATTTTACAAGTTTTTTGTGTGTCGCAAAAGCAGTGACTCTTCCTTAAGTAGACATTTTTCTCAACTAGCCGTTGCTTAAGCTATGGTATCATTTCTGCTGAAATCTTCGACATTCAGACATTAAGACAAATGTTCTGTCAAGGCTTCTAAAGCTAATTACGTAAGGTCATAAAATAGGTTCATGCAAAAAGGAAGCAATTATCCTATGAATTTTTTTCCTTTTAAAAATTATATTGTTGCCTATATAAGGAAATAAATCTAATTTGAATTTTGAAATATTATAAAGTTATCATCAAATCGTTAAACATAAACCTTGAGCTAACATTTACTACCACTCTTTATTTGTGTGGTGTCTTACAGTTGTGTAATAAGAGCATTTGGAATTTTAGTCACTACAGTTGCAATAGACAGTTAAGTCAACTTCTCCCTCTACAGCGGCCTCAATAAACTAAACTGCACATCATACTCCATATTCCTAACTTCTCAGCCCCATTATGTTCTGTTTTATCATGCTACATGAGTGAAACATCAACTCCAGCAGCCATTAATTCATCTTGCCACCCTGTTTGGAATACTTTAGTAGTTGGGATCCATTTTTTTGTGGTGTTGCTTGGTTTCCATGGATAAGTAACTTAAATCTCGACAGCTTACAATTCACTAGACTCTCCAAGCCTTAAAATACCTAAGCTCTCAGGCAGTGGTGAGTTTTTATGAATTTCTATACACAATTTGGAATAATAGATCCGTTTCATTGTCGCAGTATGAGTGTCCATGTAAATGGGCTTCCCTAGTGAGCTGGCTAGAAAACTCAACCCCTCAATTGTCCAAAGCTCCATTAGAAGATTGTGAAAATGGAACCACAGTAGCAATGCCTCTATCTTGCTCCGATCAAGTTCCATGCTAGGTTTCCACTTCCTTACAAATAAGGGTTTTTGCCCAATATGCCAAGGCCCGAGTTCTGTAATTTCTACCAAATGCATATCATCACATAATTTAAACATAATAGAGCCATCGACCCTCAACATCACCTTCTCTAACCCCTTTTTACTCCATCTAGCCTTAGCCTATGCTTCCACAACGAGAAAATCAAGTCTCTTGGACCAAAAATACCAATCAAAGATGCAAATCAAGCTTAAGCATCCCCCTTAAAAGCTCGAGAGTTGGAGACCTAACCCTATTCATAACCACATTTTGATAGTGTTTAAGCAAACCTTTGTTGTGCTAGATCGAGACCTTATGTCTCTAAATGCCCAAAGGCTAGGAATCGATGGTTTTCTAGCTAACATTTATCTGGGCGCCATCAGGCAATCCACCATTGTGAACAACGAGAGCTTCTCTATTGAGGGGAGGAAAATCTACCTGTGAGAATGACGATTCTCCTTGTTCCATCTCCACTAAGAAGAGTTAAGAAAAGAGCCTTCTATCAAGGTAGATGCCCCAACCACCGTTCATCTAATAAGAAACCAGAGGAGAAGATAGGTACGTTAGGAAGGAATTTTCCAAAAGTGTTAAAGAGTAGGGGCAGAAAAGATATTTCAAAAGACCATATCACTTGACAAAATCCAAGGTGTTAGATTTCAAGATCCTAAAGAAACTAAGTATTGCTAAAAAAGAGTAGGATTTAAGTTGGGATATTGAAGTTGATGACAAAGAACTAACTAAACCTTGAAGCTTTTGGGAAATTACTTGATCAATATATTGCATTGTCACTTTGTAAGTGAAAATATAATTTCTTTGTACCTTTATCATTGAATTTGAAACATATGTTTTGATCGATGGTTTAGTTGTGTGTAAGTTTTAATTAATAACCCTCGATAATCTATAAGCACATGGTTCATTAGCATAGTACCGAAGATGTTGATCCCACGAGGAGAGAACTAATCTAATCCTAAAATCTAAGGCCAAAAACAAATAAAAGAATTTCAAAATGCAATTAAACTAAAACAAGAATTTAATTCAATCAATCAAATTAAAAATCAAACACGAAAATACTAATTACTAAGCAATTGCAACACACCCAAGAATTAACCGAAAGAAATTATCAATTAAGAGAAATGAAA
Organism: Erythroxylum echinodendron; assembly: GCA_027575705.1. Taxonomy (NCBI): domain Eukaryota; kingdom Viridiplantae; phylum Streptophyta; class Magnoliopsida; order Malpighiales; family Erythroxylaceae; genus Erythroxylum; species Erythroxylum echinodendron. Next base: position 32,769,417 of record JANZXR010000172.1, on the reverse strand, counting down.
TTTTACCTATCTTTAATACTAACCTAACTCATTATGAATTATCGAATTGTTGGTTCTAGAATATCCTAGGGTTGATTATTCTCTCTCGAGTTATAACTATTAACTTTATATCATAAACCCTAATCATATTATGGAGGTAGCAATCTCTCAATTCACAACCTATCTAAAACCCTAATTAGTTCTTAATTTCTCTAACAAACTATTGGAAACTTATGCAAGATCTCTCTTCGCACAAATTACCGATTTGATTTAACTCTGGTTTCTATTAAATCACCTAACACTTGTTAGTCCAATTTAATAATTTTTCATTCGATTCACCCTCTCAATTTGTTACCAAATTATGTAATAGCAGAATCAACCACAACAAAATCCAATGACACATAGACAATCAAATTTTCATTAATTCAAAAATAAAATTTCGAAGGTGAGTTTAGAACATTCTCACCGTTCTAGGTTTATCATCAACAATTCAATCCAATTCTGTACAATAGTAAAACTAAAAGAATAGGAAATACAATCTAAAATAGATAAGGGGAGGTAGCAATGTCGGGAAACTCCTGATCTGGGAAGTATTTCGAGTCATCTTTTTCTCCTCTTCTCTCTTCCTTCTTCTCTTCCTCTATCTCTCGATGATTTCTCTATAGGTTTTCTCAAGATGGCTGATGCAAAGCTCACTTAGCAAACACTTTTTTAATGCCTTTTTAGCTACTCGTTTCTATGAAAAAATACCAGCTAAGTTATTTAGTTGAAAGACCTAAAATTATGAATGAATTTGACAACTTATAGGGTGATAAACTAACTCTAAATCCTAATTAACTTGCATAATTTAGCCAAAGAACTTAGATCATTAATTTCGCGAGCTAATGACTCTTCATAACTTGATAGATTATGTTTAAAATTAAATCAATTTCATTCCATCTAATCCATTGACATATTCACACAATTCACAATATACAACTTTAACAATCTATCACACAATATGCAAAATTCATACCCAAAGCAAAACACATAACCTACCTCACACTTGAACAACACATTGCCTTCAATATGAGAAGGAGGTAAGCAAACTCATATGGTGAGAAGTGACATAAAATAGAATCAAACAAAAATAAAGACTAAATTTAAAAGAAAAGGGTTAGAAATAAAGTCTCACGGTGATGGAGGCAGGGATGGTATCGGAGGTGGCAGTTGGACACTTTGAGCCTCAAAGTATCAGTAAGACGTATATTTGTAATTACCTTAGTGTTGGCAGAGATTGTATCAAGCAGTTTCTTCCAATCAGCTTCTTTTGTGTCTTCTTCCTTTTCAGACTCCTCACTAGTCGAGTCCTCTTCTACCTACTGAGGTGGCGTTATGCTTGAACTCGCCTGACTAGCCCTGATCTTCACATGAGTCTTTTGGCTGATCTCTTAGAGTTCCATATTATGGGACATTATGATTTCAGCACACCATAAATGATGGTGATTTAGAAAATCAGGGAGGGGTAGATGGTTAGGCCTCTGCCTAGACATTATAAAATTCTATTATACTAATTAAAGAAAATTTTTCAACTCAATTTCACTTAATAATCTAATATTATTCCCTTTTTTACTTTATTCTTGATTATAAAAAATATCTTTACTAACCTAACCACCATAATTATTAACGTTCACAAAATAATTCAAGAACAATCCATAATAGGGATCTAAAAACCTATAATCATGTTAAACATCTTAGAAATCCATATAAACATCCAAGAAAAAAAAATTAAAGGAAAAGAAGGAAAAACTAGTTTGTGCCTTTATACATTCTTTTCTTATTGTCTCAACTAGATTCCTCATAATGAAATCTTCTGATCTTGCTTAGGAGCCATTGACTAGTGACCATAGAGCTAGTTTGAGTACCTTTCAATATTCTTTTGTTCCTTTTACCTTATTGCTCAAGTGTCAAGCTCAAAGTAAGCTTACGTAGCCAATTACTTTTATCACTCTGTATGGTTCACTCTCTACTCAAGTAGCCTTGCAATTTTTAATTAAGGACTATTTTTTCATAATACAAAAAAAAATGATAAATATAAATATACTCTAATTTTTAAAAAAAATTAGCAGATAAGCCATTATATCTCTTTTTCCAAACCCCTTCTCTCTGTACTTGGTAGTAGAGTTATGTTCCGAACAGTGTGGCCATTTGCTGTGTATGCTTCGTATATCCATTTGCTCTGCATATGTCTCTATAATCTCCATTCATTTGTTTTAGCCATATCTTGCTCTGTAGGTATCCAAATTGGATGAATTTAAATTCCTATTAAACTAAAAACTTATATCTACAACTTTCATGAAGGCGTCAAATTTGATTTCTGTCACTAAGTATGTCAAAAGTTGGAAGGCTACAAGGAAGCAATAACTACTGGAATCAAATTTGACGTTCATGGCCACAATCTTTTCTCTTATATAAGAAAAATACAAAAATTAAAGAACTGAAGATTCGGCTTGAATAGTTATGAGAAGCCTATCTTATCTTTCAAAGTTTCTATCTTGCTGCTCAAACTTGTTTTGACTTCAAGGAACATAGTCTTTATTCTCTTGAACTGATTTTGCATTGTCTCAAGAAAGGGTTAAACTGAAAAATATGTATGGGGTAGAAGAAGAAGACATGGCACCTCAGACAAAGTTTTGGCAGTACGGACCAGACGTCCCATGATCTGCACTTGTGATGATACTGAAATCTTCCGTTGTATTCAAAAATTTTAGAAATGAGTCAAGAGACACCTTTCATAGCTAAGGTAAAGAGGTAAGGGGGTGTAACTATGTTAGTATCTAAATTATCCCTACTCATAGGATTAATAGGAAAGGACATTATTAATCCAGATAGACTAGCACATGTTATACTCCTTAATTTGATCAAGCAATGAATCTCACATACTAAAAGTATGAGACCCTTCTTCATATGTTAAATCTAGTTGTATTTGAATTTCTTGCCCAGGAATCTTATGTGTATCATCAGACCGATATCTTCTTAAAATCGAAACATAAAACACAACATGTAACTTGGCCAACTCTCCAGGAAGAGCTAATTGATGGGAAAACAGGTCATTGGGTACCTTCGGTGGGAAAAACAACTTTTGGCCCAGCATGATGCCAACTGCATAATCCGAAGGATCGCACATCAGCTCAAAGGGCATGTCCCATTTCAGTGGCTGAATAATCGGCGTTGTAATCAGTCGCTCCAAAAGAAGATGAAGAATCGATCCTTAAAGTTGAAACGAGCGAAGAAGTACAGAAGAGTATTGACACAATAATTACATTGACACAATAATTACAGTGACACAGACGATGGTGTGTTTGGGTAGCTAGAAAAATTTGGTCGGAGAAAGAACAGGTCTCTCTGGTTCTGGTTAGTTGCACTCACAGTTCATATGGGAGCAAGTTAAGGCAATAAACTTTATTCCTAATGTTGGTACAAACTTCATAGAAGCCATTGAGTCGCTTCAGAAGCTAACCCATAATCCTAAATATAATGAGTATATATATGTTATCTCATTAACCTCCTTCATTTCTCATAGCATACCCTTCTGGAGTGTCCTCTTTTTCTGCAATAAATACAATCCACATTCTCATTCTAATAGCACTCTTCAGTTGCACGGTTATTTTTCCCACAAAATCTACAATTTGGGAACATTGCCCATTTAGTTGTTCTTCTATTCACAACTATGCAGGACCATTTCAAGGGAATGTGTTAGCTCGTTCTATTTATGGACTACCCAAACCATTTTTGATTGCTTATGTGTTTATGATTTGTTGACAAGTTTGGACAAGAGGACGTGGACATACATTTTTGGGGCATATTGTGCAACCAGTGTGTTCATACCCTTACAGAATTTGGTCTTTTCTTAGCCTTAGAATGACCATTTACACTACCTGGTACCTGACCATTGCAGCTCTAGAATATTTTTCATAACAAAATTAATTAGTGAACTGTTTATGATAAGTGATAGCACTGCATCCATGAATGTAAGGGTTAGCCCTTTGCCTATTGTTGCAGTCGTAGTAGGAGCTGCCATGTGGGAAAAAAGCCGATTGGGTACCTTCAGTTGGAAGAATTAGTTAAAGTATATGTTGCTAACTATTTGCAATCCTAGTAGGAAACAAGTTCTAGAATCTAAAACTTTACAAGCCAGGCGGATCAATTGATGGAAGCTGTCAAACGCCTAGCATCATAAAGCAAAGGGACACCAAATCGAGTAAATAATGCAATTGAAGGTAGTTATAAAGAAAGCGCCATACATTCTCATCTTTCTAACTAAATCATTATCCCATTTCAATATGTCCAACCGTTTAGTCTCCCCATAATTTACATTTAAAAAATGTTGGATTTTTTACTCGAACAATCAAGTAAGAATTTCGAGGATGAAATTTCTTTTAAAGATGGGAGAGTTGTAACATCTCATTACCCATGTTACGGCTAGAATAGTAAATATGAGAGATTAGAAAATGCATTTCATGTTCATGCATAATTATGTATAATTATATTAAACACACGTAATGTTCCATTATAATATAGTTCAATGTCAGGATTGTGTTGGTGCAATTGATGGTACACATGTTCTTGTCAAAGTACCTGCTCCAGATGCCCCTAGCTAGGTTTCAAGGGACGATTAATTCAACAAATATCATATCAAGAAAAAAAATGTTACATCCAAATTTTGTTGGCAAAACCATAACTACAATTTTTTTGCATTTCATTTAACTTCTGAATGATAAAATTGATGTGCATAAATCCATTGTGGCCACCACCCCATTTTGTTGAGGGGTATGAATACAATATTGTTGAGGCAAAATTCCATTGTTGGATAACAACATAAGACAATCTTGACTCAAGAATTATGATCCATTATCACTTTGTACTAATTTATTTTCTAAAATTAATTAGGAATGATTCTAATAATTAATGTTAATCATATTAAGAAAAATAATTAATTTAATTTTGTAATTGATTTTTAATTTTTAAAACAATTTTAATAAAAATTCAGGATATTATTATTGAATAGCCTAGTACACACACATATAGGGAAGTTCTTCGAACCCTTATTCTAATAATATAGGGATTTCTAACTAAATTATCTAAAATAGAGTTGAATCTTACTCTAATACGAATTCCACAATCGTGGCCTGCATGTCCATAGTAGAAGGCTCAGATATGGTCCAAGATCGTGGCCTGCGTCGAGTAGACACGCAGACATTCAAAAAAATTAAGTTTCGAAAAAATTTTCCGACTTTTTGGAACCTAAAAAAAATTAATTGCTCCAACAGCATTCTTGTAATTTGTTCCTGGATGACAAAAAATGTCAAAATTTTAAAAACCGGATCATACCAACCAATTCAACTGGAAAGAATACCATCTGTCTGAGGATAAAATGTTGTTCTGAAGTTTAACTTCGTACCCAAAGCTGTCTGTAACCTTCTTCAAAATCTCGAAGTAAATCTAAGATCCCTAATAGACACTAAGACTCCATATAATCTCACTATCTCATTCTCTGAGAAATATGGAATTACATCAACGAGAGCAATATAAGGTTATCACACTTAAGAATGGGGTAGAGCTAGAAGAACCATAAAAAATCAAACTAAACCCAACCTTAGGACGATGAAGTTATGGTCAAAATACTATCATATCTGTCTTTTCGTCTAGTGCTTCTTCTGGTTCTTCTGCTTTGTCTGCACTTCGTCTGGTGCTTCTGCTTCATCTGACACTTCATTTGGTGCTTCTCTCATCATTTAGGAAGGAATCAACCAGTACTGATTCTGATAGGGCAAACAAAGAACAGAGGAAAAGCAAAGAAAGAAAGCAACTAATTCTGATAGGGCAAACAAACAACCTGACTGTCAGGTTTTTGGCGATGCTGGAATTGTAGGTTGTACATCTAGTACAATCTTGATTGTCGTTTCGCTTGTTACTGGATAGATTGTATAAGGATTTTTTGTAATCTTCAATGGATCTTCTCAATGATCTCATAAGGGCCTATGTATCTTGGACTAAGCTTGCCCTTCTTACCAAATCTCAAGACCCCTTTTCATGG
>JANZXR010000172.1:32749935-32763262 GCA_027575705.1 Erythroxylum echinodendron | reverse complement strand
GAGTAGAAGTATCATCTATGATGACGTCAGAACACAGAGGACACGTCATCACATAGAAGATAGAACACAGAGGATAGACCATAGACAATAGGTGGTCAACACAGAAAATAAAAGTCAACTACAGAGGATAGATCACAGACGATAAGTGGTCAACATAGAAGATAAAAGTCAACTACAGAGGATAGAACACAGAGGATAGAACACAAACCATAGGCTAACCACAGAGGATAATAAGAAGGAGTTAAGAAGTTTTATTAGTTGAAGAGTATCATCTGTGTTACTGTTCACAGACTTCGTCTGTGTTACTATTCACAGACTTCTTCTGTGTTACTATTCATGGACTTCTTCTGTGTTGCTGTTTACGGACTTCGTCTGTATTACTATTCAACGACTTCGTCTGTGTTACTGTTCACAACTTTTTCTGTGTTACTGTTCACAACTTCTTCTCTGTTACTATTCATGGTTTATATTCTACCCTATTTTTGACCTTTCAAAAGATACAATTGGTCTTTGAAGTCTTCATGAAAGTTGTAGCTCTCGAAGTCTTTTTTCAAACTATCCAAAGAAACCCTAAATTGGATGCCTATAGAAAAAGTTATTCCTATAGCCCCAAAACATGTACATATGTAAAGTGTGGACTCACCAACCCTGTTCCTTGAGGTATTCAGGTTGAAATGGATAAATAGACTAGTCGACTATCATCGTATTAGTCGACTATTCGAAGAGCGGAGCTGAGCTCAGAAAGGGGAGTTTTGAGTGCAAGTATGGTTGATGAATGTATGTTAACCGAATGCGATCGTTGGGCTCCAGACGGTCGACGTCGGATGGTATCAGAGCAAGCATGAAAGTTAGACTCTTGAAACGGGGTCCGACATTTTATGGTATCAGAGCAAGAAGATAAACTGATAATAATTAAGGTGTTCTTTATTGTAAATAGCTCAAGTTTTATGATTTTCTGCATGAAAGTTAGACTCCGGAAATGGGGTCTTGTAGATATTCTAGATTCTATCATCAACTATTCAATCCACTTTTATACAATAGTAAAACTAAAAATAAACAGGAAATACAATATAAATGGACGATGTGAGGCAATGGCATCGGAAACTTCAGGACTTGGGAAGCATGTCGAGTCAACTTCTTCTCCCCTTCTCTCTTCTTTCTTCTCTTCCTCTATCTCTCGATGATTTCTGTCTAAGGTATCTTAAGATGGCTAATGCAAAAACTCCTCTCTACCTCTTTTTTTGTTTTTTAAATATCCTCTTGTGTTCTGAGTAGCCCTAGGACTTTTTTGGGGTTCAAAAAGTCTAAAAAATCCCTCAAAACTTAACAATAATATGTATCTGTGTATTTTCCTGATGTAAGCCATGACTGTGGCCCTGTAGGCCACGATCATGGGCCATACCTGAGCCTTTTGTTAGGATCATGACATGAAGGCTACCATCATAGGCCGTTATGCTTTTATCATGATCATGACATTCAGGCCATGATCGTGAGCCAACTTTGATGCTTCTGTCACGATTGTGGCCTGACATGCCATGATCGTGGAATGTTTTCGGCTTGAATGTCTCTAAAACTCCTCCGTTCTTCGATGTTAACCTTAAAACACTAGCAAACACATAAAGGTACCTAAAAGCATAATATTTAATCTCAATGACATACTAACCCATAAAACACTTAAAACATAAATAATTAACAAACTAACATAATTCTAACCTAAACATACTAAATGATTGAATTAACAGCTAAACACATATCAAGCTATGCCCTAAAACACGATGCAATTTACACTTATCAATATCTCCAAACTTAAATGTTTGCTTTCCTCAAACAAGCAAAACAACAAACACACAAAATCACACAACAAACAATGAAATAATTAAATAAATTTAACTTTATACACAACCATTCAAGTTATTCCAAATCCTTAACATGCAAAATTTGCGTCTAGGAACTTTGAACTAAAAATACATATTAATCAAGACGCAAATGTCAAATTATTCATCCTTTTTAATTGTACATATACATTAATAATTATTTGGTAATTGAACTCTATAACTAATCCTAAGTATGTTTTCATGAAAAGTTAAGCTATTTACAAGTTCGGTAGGTTTTTATTAGAAAACATTTGTTCTTTACTTTTGGTAGACATGAGCTTACTCTTTTACACAGAGGCAAACATTGGTGATAAATGTCTATCCAGTTAATCGACTAAGTCATGTTTTTATTAAGCTGCTTGTTTGGAACGTCATTATAGCCTTTTTTTGCACGAAGGCACACATTTGTGACTCCTGTCGATCCGGTTACTTGACTACATCACTTTCTTAACTGACTATGAGCTCTATTCATAACTTGAAGGTCAACAGACTAGTTATTTATTTAAAATTAAAAATACACATTTTTTAGTTATTTATTATTTAATGCCTACCTTGTTGCTTTAATTACTCTTTTCATGAAAAAATACTAGCAAAGCTACTAAATGTGACAATTTAAAGGGTGACAAACTAACACTAAATCCTAATTAACCTACATATTTTAGCCAAATAACCCAGATCACTAATTTCGTGAGCTAATGACTCTTCACAACCTAGTAGATTATGTTTAAAATTAAATCGATTTCAATCCATCTAAGCCATCAACACATTCACACAATTCACAATATGCAACCTAACAAACTATCATACAATATGCCAAATTCACACTCAAAGCAAAACATATAACCCTCCTCATACTTGAACAACACATTGTCCTCAATCTGAGAAGGAGTCAAACAAACACGCATGGAAGGAAGAAACATGAAATAAAATAAAAACAAAAATAAAAACAAAAATAAGACAAAGTTTAAAAGAAAAGGGTTAGAAATAAAGTATCACGATGAATACGATGTATATCCCAGCTCTAATGTCATTATGTTCAAGCCATCTCCATTATCCTTTTAGAGTTCTCAACAAGTGTATCTGTAATTACCTTAGTGTTGGCAGAGATTGGATCGAGCACTTTCTTCTAACCAGGCTCTTTTGTGTCTTCTTCCTCTTCAGACTCTCATTAGCCGAGTTCTCTTTTGCCTACTGAGGCGGCGCTGTGCTAAAACTTGCCTGACTAGTCCTAATCTTTATATGAGTCTTTTAGTTAGTTTCTTGAAGTTCTATGTTATGGGACTTTAGAATTTCAGCACGTCACAAATGATGGTGATTTAGAAAATTAGGGAGGTAGATAGTTACGTTAGTACCATTCATGCCATAGTACTCAGCAATGGTGAAAATCAAGTACCCCATACCCAAATTGTTGCTCCTCTTATGCAGAGTTGCAACAATAGCATTCAACATTTGTGTGGAGGTGTACATTGGGATGCTGTGATCCATGCATTACAACTAAAAAGGTTCCTTTGTTGAGCACTTATTGGTTTTTAATTTGTCAAAAACCATTTGACACATGAACTTATGCAATAACAAGTGCTCATTGGTTTGTATAATGTTGTTGTGGGCATTCTTAGTGTTGAATCACTCTAACCCAATAAGCTCATTCCAATAGTGAGAAGCACAAAAATCATTATGCTGATTAATAATGGAAGATTCGGGGAACCCGTAAATATCACACATGATTTCAATATTTAGCTTATAAGCTCGTCCTCGCAGCCTAAACCATATTTCCTTAGGGTTACTAGGATCGAAATAAAGAAAGTGAAGAATTTTAGAGTGAGCTCCTGGTAGACAAGATATTGGAAGTGTATAAACTTCACCCACTGAATTCTTTCTGTTAGATTCTTTACCCTATCTCACAATTCTAGCCTATCAAGCCTATCAAAATCAAAATATTTTGGGACTATTATTTGTTTAATATTAAGGGATTGGAAACAAATACTTTCCTCCTCTATGTAGACTGGGAAGGATGCTTTAAAGTTCGCCACCTTATTTCTTCACCCTCAGCCCAAGACTTGATTTTGTCCCAATAATTGTTTGCATTTCACTGGCTACTTGATGTGCAGCATATAGACTTGCAAGTAAGTGAAAGTTGGATTAAAGTGGAAATTTGGAATTTGGTTAGAGAGAAGTGAGAGTGATTGGATGTTCTAACTTAGAGAGATAAATTTAAAATGAAAGTGAGTGAAAAAATGAAGTGTGACATGAATATATAGGTGAAGGAAGGGTAAAATGGTAAAAAATTAGCTGAAATTCGCGTGGACAATTTTACCCTGCCGCAGGTTTCACCAATTCTGATTTTTTTTCTTGTTTGTCCTTCTACACATTCTTGAGATCACTTCTTAACTCTTTATAGCTCTTTCACCTCTTTTTTGCTTACTTCCTTGATCATCTAACTCATGTCGAATTCCTATGCATTCCTGACCTTATTTGGAAATGAAACAACCTAACTGTGCAATTCAAACTATCTAAAAGTCAAAAGAAATAACAATCCATGGGTTACCTCCCATGCAACACTTCTTTTAACATAGGTAGCTTGATGCTCTTCTTGTGCTCAAGGTGGTTTAAATAAATAGTACAATGGTACTGTAGTCATTGATCTTACCATTTGCTCATGAGCTACCATACCCTGGGTTCCACCTTCTTTATGCTTCACCTTCCTTCGCTTTCTCCTTTGTGATCGTTTCTTTATACATGCATTCCTAAGATCCTCGATATCTTCCCATTGTCCTTGAGCTTTGGTTTCTTTGATGTTAGCTAGGAGTAAAGGAGAACTGTTGTCATTCTTCGACACAATGAAGGTTATTTGATATTTTTTGACCCTCAGAGTTAGTCCACTCTCTATCAACATCAATTATTGAGTAGGCAGTAGCCTAGAATGGTCATCCAAGTACATAGGTATTTTCACATCTTCTCCAATATCCAATACAAAGAAGTCTGAGGGGAAGGTAAAAATATCAATCTGTACTTACACATCCTTAATAATCCCCTTCAGCTGATGAATTGTTCTGTCTATCATTTTCACTAGCATCTTAGTGGGTTCTAACTCTTCTAACCCTAATTTTTGACTGTAACTGCCCTGTCTATTTCAACTCTATTGATACTGTAAGGAATGTAAAAATCCTTTAGGTCCTATTTCTTCTGTGCTATATTAGGGTTTTCTTCCACTATGTGCTCCTTAACCTTCTTTTTGATTGATTCCCTTATTGTGAGCCTCGTTTGTAGATGTTTCATCATATCCTCAACATTTTTTAATTTAACCCCTTTAAAATTCCTCATCGTCTTACCTGAAATTGACTTCCACTGACCTAGAATAGGGTGCAAAAATTTAGATTGAGGTTCCTCGATTGGCTTAATTATAAGCTTACTTGAAAGGAATTTCATATTTTCTTGTCCTTCTCCATTGTCTCTATCTTATTTCGTATGTTTGAGTTTCTTTTCCTGAGTCTGAGTAATGGACATGATCTATTCCTTTGGGTTATATTTGGTATTATTTGGAAGGATTCTTGCATTCCAAGTTAAACTTGCCTCTTCTAGTTGACCTACTTAGACCTCCAGCTTGTGTATTGAAGAAGTGTGGCTCTTAGTGACTTACTCGAACTTGCTTTTAATCCTCTTATGCGCATCCTCCATGCCTCTAATTTTATCTAAAATCCTATCCAACTTGGATTCTATTGAGCTCGATTTATCTTGTTGGAAACCTAGTTATCCTTGGGGTCTAAATTGTCCTTTAGCATTGTTTGTCCTAGAGAAGTTAGGGTGATTCTTTCACCCAGGGTTGCATGTGTTGGAGTAGGTTTGTTCCCCTTCCTAGTCCATATTGATTTCCTATATAATTAACTTGTTCCAAATCGTTATCCTTCATCAAGAAGCAGTCCACCATATCATCATTCATTTGTGCACAGAGTTCACATTTTAGTTACACAGCTTTTACTAGAGCTGAGGATGAAGCCTTCATATTGTTTGATAGTTGTGATTTGCATTATATTTTAGGGTTTAATTTGTGATGTATTTAGTGTGAATTTGAGTGTTGAGTGTGCTTTTAGGTTTTAATTGTGCTAGTTTATGTGTTTAAGTTTTTTTTATAGCTTAGGATGAGTCGTTGAGCTTAAATGTTATGTTTTTGAGGTACCTTGATGTATTTGTTAGTGTTTTAGGGTAAATGGTGAAGAACGGAGAAGTTTCGAAAAGTTTCAGGCCAAAACCACAGCCCACAATCGTGGCACAATAGGGCATGATTGTGAAAAAAAGAGGCAAGCCAATAGAACCTAGGCCACGATCGTGATAGAGACAGTTAGGTGTTGGCCACGATCATGACCTGTATTGGGCAGACACAAAAATAACTGAAAATGTCAAGTTTCAGGGGACTTTTTAGACCGTTTCGACCTGGAATCAACCCTAAAGTTTCCAATGTATAAATAGAGCATAGAAGAACAGAAGAGCATCCTTTTTGCATTAGTTAACTCCAGAACCCTAGAGAGAATACTAAGAGATTTAAGGAAGGAGACGAAGGAAAAGAGACACGGAGAAGAAGCTTGACGGGAAATACTTCAGGTAGTTTCTCGCTGTCGCTGCCTCCACTAATCCATTCCAATAGTATTTTTTGATTTTATTTCAATTTTAATGATGTATAGAATTTGGATAGTCGTTGAGAATAGGTGTTGTTGAATGTTGGTTTTTGTTTAAATTCACCTTCAGGATTTTGATCTTTGATATTAATGAAGTTTGATTTATTGTATTTTTATTGAGGTATTCATGATTCAAGTTCTGTTCGTAATAATTTGGTAATAAATTGAGAGGGTGAACTAAGTGAAAGTCATCAAATTGGGCTAACAAGAGCTAGGTAGATTGATAGATAAGAATTGAATCAAACAGGTAAAATCGTGTAAAGAGAGATCGAGCATAGATTTCTGGTAGGTTATTAAACAAATTCAGAACTAATTTAGGTTTTGCGTAAATTGAAAATTGGGAGATTACAATTCCATAATCTAAATTAGGGATTATTAATTAGGGTTAAACATTACAACTTGAGAGAGAGTAATCCACCCTGGGACTGTCTAGACCTAGTAATTCGATAATTTCATAGTCGATTAGATTTTCATTAAGGTCAGATAAAATAGTTTCATGGTTGATTCTTGATTGGGTTGTGCAAAATTGCTATCTTGTTTATATTTTATGAAGTTAATTCTTGAAATTGATTATTTGATTGAATAATCTCTTTATTAGTTATTTATTTACAAATTTAGTTAAGCCTTAAATTTTAGGATTAAATTAACCCTTATTATGGGAATGATGCCTTAAGTACTACGCGAATAACCCATGCATTTGTAGAAATATTGAGGTTATAAATATTCAAACTTTGCATACATAAAACACCTTTCATGGTCTATCTGTGCATAGAGTTCACATTTTAGTTGCATAGCTTTTACTAGAGTTGAGGACGAAGCCTTCATGTTATTGAGCTGTCGAGTTAAGTTGTCAATTTTTGCCTGTATTTCTATCATTTGATCGACAGTTACAATTCCTTTCTGTTCTAGGAAAGTAGTGGATTATCTAATCTACTTATTCGTCCATAGGCAGCAATTACTCGCCATCTCTTCTATCATCTCTTTTGCTTCATCTACCATATTTCTCATTAGTGATCCTCCTAAAGCTGCATTAATCATGCCTCTCATATGTGGGGTTACTCCATTATAGAATGTTTGTAACAATAATTCCTCAGGTAAGTTATTGTGTGGGCATTTCTGTTATAAGTCGTTGTATCATTCCCACACTTCATAGATCAATTCCTCGTCACTTTACTGAAAGTTGGTAATCTCCTTGATAATCTTTGTGGTCTTATTAAGGGGAAAATACTTGTTTAAGAGGCACGAACTAGTTAATCCCATGTGGTGCCATTGGTTTGGTTAAGGGAGTGGTGCCAGGCCTTTGCTCTATCTCTTAGGGTAAAAGGGAAAAGCATAATTCTGACCACATCCTCCTACATCTGATGGTACCAAAAGGTATCTCAGATTTTAAGAAATTTTCTATATGTGTATTAGGATCTTCATTCGTTAGTCTATAGAATTGCACATTCTGTTGAAGTATGTTTAGGAGGGCTGGTTTAATTTCGAAAGAGGCTGCTTGTACGAGTGGCCTAGCTACTCCTTGGTTAGTTGTATTGAACTCTAGTCTCATGAAATCTATAAGGGTTCTTTGTTGACGTCCTTGGTTTGCTCTGTGATCCAAATCTTGCTAACTCGACCATTATTGCTTTTGCAATTTCTTCTTCTTCTTCATGACAAGCTTTCCTAAATGATCATTCTAATTAAGTGATATCTAGTTCTAAGGTTTCAGCTGCACGAATCGAACTTCTCGTGACTCTTGCATTCATGCAGGAGCACAAATTCAGAAATAGAAATAGAAAGAAAGAACAAAAGATAAAAGTAATTAAAATGCCTTAAACGAAAGAATTAAACTAATCGCCTCCCTGGTATCGGTGCCAAAAACTTGATTGGGGTGTAAGTTTTAATTATTAACTCTTGATAATTCGTAAGCACACAGTTTGTTCACGTAGTACCAAAAGTGTCAATCCCATGAGGAGGGAGTTAATCAAATCCTAAAATCTAAGGCCAGAAACAAATCACAGAAATTTAAAATACAATGAAACTAAAACGAGAATTTAATTCAATTAATAAAATTAAGAATCAAATACGAAAAATACTAATTATTAAGTAATTGCAACATACCCAAGAGTTAACCGAAAGAAATTACCAATTGGGAGAAAGGGAATTTTACTTATCCCTAATGCTAACCCAACTGATTATGAATTATCATATTGTTAGTTCTAGACTATCCTAGGGTTGATTACTCTAATAATATGGTTACATTCGTGAATAATGTTATTGAGCACATATGTAATATTTACTTGGAGATGATATAGGAGGTGACCAATGATTTATACCTTCTATGGTAAATGTTCTTAAGTCTTAGTACCTATAGTCAAACTTATGAGATGAATCAAAGTGGCTTAGGAAAGCATCTATAGTCATTAAGAGGATAAGTTCAAAGTATAAATGATGTTACTTGTACGAAGGATTTAAGGAAAAAGAATAAGGGCATGATCGTTGCATAGTCCCGACGATCGTGGCTGAGATTAATTAGTTCTGTCATAATCATGGCAAAGTCCCCACAATCGTAGCTAGATCCATGAACTTCTGTCAAGATCGTGGGAAGGTCCATCACGATCGTGGACAGAGGCAAAATGAGAAGTGTTGTCCAAAATCAATTGTGATTAAGGTATCCTCAACATAAGTTATTAATCGGTGAATTGTCAAAAATAAATCTCTAGATAAGATGTAATGATCTTGATGATAAGTATCAAAGTATAAGAGTAAAGGGATGTGTTTATTGCTTCATTGAGCTTTATTATAAAGAGTATTCTGATCATGTAAGGTATAATAGAAATTGATCTTATTGAGATATCATGAATAGTTGAAATCGATCTTATTGAAGTATTAAGAATGGCTAGAAAGCGAGGATGAATATAGATGACTGATAAAGAGTATGTAAAGAGCATAGATGATTGAGGAGAGAAATTTTCTTTTGATAGAGAATTTCACCAAATTAGGTTAAGTAGGCCCGATGGTTTACTTCCAAGAATGAATGACGAAGGAACAAATCAGAAGCGAATATTAGAGTCCCATTTTAAACTAAGACTTAGGCATAAAAAGTCGAATATTCTACTGAGAGAGCATACATTTTGTTTGATCTAAAGTATCCAACTATGTGATTGGATTTTTGAATTTGATGTAACACTATTGCAATTGCTAGAAAAAATTAGGTCCACACTATATTTTATATTAATATGTTCAGAAGCTACAAGTTAGATTTGGCGGTTATGTTTAGAAAATTGAGACTTGCGAATAAATTGAAATGTATGGAGAAACTAGTATGAAAGAACAAATATTAAAATAAGTCAAATGGGAGACTAAGAAAAACATGAGGTAACATTATCTCATTTGAGAAATCAGTTACTTAAGAATTTCGAGAATTAGTTATGGGCAGTGGAGTTAATTGTGATACCTGTAGGGGTTAACAAATGGCCAGACTACAGTCATGGAATTAATAAATAAAGTGTTCCAATTTTATTTCGATCGGTTAGTGGTTGTGATTATGGATGATATATAGAATGTATTCGAAAGGTTAAGAAGAACAATTTGGACACTTGATGTTAGCCTTATTTATCATGAAGGAAAAAAAATATATGCTAAGTTCAATAAGAGTGAATCTCAACTTGATTAAGTAATATGTTAGGTTATATAGTAGCTGAACATGGCATATTAGTAAAGAAAGTAAAGTTAATGATGAAGGGAGAAACTTCTGAGGAAAAATGTGTCATTCAGATATACTAGTGAATGTAAGAAGAAATTTCAGGAGTTAAAACACTGACTGATTACAACATCGATGTTAGTTATTCCAACTAGACTTAGAGATTTTGTAGGATATAATGATGTTTCACACTAGAGATTAGGATGTAATCCAATGCAGCATAATAAGTTGTTTTGTATGCATCAAGCCAATTAAAGTTTCATAAGTTGATTATTTGATACCTGATTTAGAAATTGCTGCAATAGTAATTGCCTTGAAAACTTAGAGACATTATATGTGCAGTGAAACATTTTGTGTATATATATATATATATATTATTAAAGTTTGAGGTAATTATTGGGTTTGAAAGAGTGAATATGAGATTGAGATAAGGGATATAATTACTGAAAGATTTTGATTGTACAAATGAGTATTATCCAGTAAAGTTAGTGTTATAATTTGATGCATTAAGCAGAAAATCCAATAGTAGAATGGTACAAATTCAGATATTGAGGTTACAGGATCTAACGCAATGAAGAGCCTAGAATGATTGAGTTGAAATTAAGGCAAAATGAAGTGTCATTAGCCACATTGAAATTAAGATCAGTTTTGCATTGAAGGACTAAAAAAGCTCAAGGTGAGGATTCAAAAATTGTGAATCTTATTGAGAAAGTGAAAATGAATCCAAATTTGTGTTTGAATAGTAAAAATGATACTTCTTAATTGTAGTAAAAAGTATTTGCACCCGATACCAATGACTGAGCAAAGAGATTATTAGAGAAAGCATAAATAGTAACCTATGCTGAAGCAATATCTAGGGCCAAGAATGAAGAAGCAAGTGATTGAATGTGTAACTAAATGATTAAGTTGCCATCAGTTTTAACTATTGGAAATATACTTAGAGCTTATATTTTGGAGTTCCTAGAAACATGAGATCAATATACAGTTTTTATTGAATTTGATCGTAACAATCATTGTCACTGTAGTCTTAGTATGACCATACACTGTATAATTGAGAGGTTGAATTTGAAATTGTATAAGGTGTTATGAGACAGAATGAGTTGTCTGCCTTTATAATGAGATAAAGAAGGCCTAAGAATAGTTAAAGGCTATAATTAATTAGAGATATTGTTGATAAGTGAAATTGAACTGTATTAGAAATTAAGTGATTCAAGAAAGATAAACGAGATAGGTAGATCAACATCGAAGGTATGGAATATACAGAGATAGATAAAGTGTTTTTGAAAGTACAACCTTGGCAAGGAGTGCTAAAGTTTGTTAAAGAGGGTAGCTAAGCCCGAATTGTGTTGGTCCATATGAAGTGATTGAGAGCATTGGACCATTAACTTAAGTTAGTCTTACCAACAAAGATATTCAGATCCACATTGTGTTACATGAATATGTATAGGAAATATTGGTATGATCTGATAGATGTATTGTCAGCACAGGAAGTGAAGCTTACGAGTAATAAGAGATATATTGAGGAATCAGTTAAAAGAGAAAGATATCTGACTAAGAAATTGAAAGACCTAGTGATTCCATCAACTATAATCACTTGGAAGAAAATACTTAAGTGGATAAGTTACACGGGAAATGGAAGAGATTGTGAGAAAAACAATACCCCCATCAATTTGATTAATCAAATAAGAATTTTGGATGATGAAATTTATTAAGGGGGAGAATTGTAACATCCTGTTCCCAGATTAAGGGGTTAGAGCCCGGGAATACCGTACATGAGAACTAGCAATGACATAATAAAGAAATGCACTTCATACTCATGCATAGTATAGCATGCATACACGTGAATTTGATCATTGCACACATTGCAATAACTTATTCATGCACTCATTTGACATTTTTTAGGTATAAATGATTGATTTAATTTGATTATGATGTGTATAGTGAATATTTTGTTATGAAATTTGATTTGGAGAATTAAATTATAGGTTTAGAATTTTTGGTGAAATTTGAGAAATTTCTAGAATTTTTAGGTATTTATGGACTAGGAAAAGTGCCAAGTGACAAGACAATTGATAAATGGTAGTAAAATTAAGTGTCAAAAATTTTTATGAATGAAATTGGGATTTAATGACAAGTGTCATTGAAAATTGGGAGACAATTGGATTGAAAATTAGAGGACAAATGGACTAGATATTAAAGAGACTAACTGAGAGCCATAAGGTGGTGACATGCGGCAAGTGACAAGTGTCACTTGCCATGCCACACGTCACACTCTCATATTTATCAATTGCAAGATAAGTTCCTTTGTTTTCTTCACTTTCCCAAATGCTATCTCTCTTCTTCTCTTCTTCTTCTTCTTCATATTTTCTTCTTTCTTCTTCTCCATAATCTACTACACTCTCTTCTCACACACTCCATGTTGATCCTTGCTATTATTTTTCATCACTAGTTACTTCAAAATCCTTGTCTTCTTCATCTTTCTATTAAAAAGACCCAACCCATGCTTCCATGAAAGATGATCGTGTGATGCTTTGGAGACTAGGGTTTATGGTGATTTTTGAAGAATAGTTGAGCTAATCAAGTAAGTACTACATTGCTCTTTTTGATTTGTTAAATGAGGCATATATGATGAAGGATTGATGAATGAAAGAATAAACATGTTCTGTTTTGGAGAAATAAAAACATGGATTTTTACTAGTTGTTTTACAGATAGATTAAAGATGAAGATGGGGTAGAAAGAGGGCTTGAATGTTGATGAACTAATGTGGACATAAATGTCTTGTTATTCTGTATGTGATGAGAAATAACTTATGGTATGTTCTATTTTTGTTGTTAATGATCAATCATAGAATAAAATTTGTTTCTGTTAGACCCCGCTTGCGGAGCCTAACTCAGACTTACCAGATTATTCATGCTTGCTTTGATACCAACTCTGTTAGGCCCAATTTTTCGAGCCTAACTTAGACTTGCTTACTTGCTCTGATACTATAAATCTATCGGGCCATAATTTCGGAACCTAACTCATCATACATGATTATTCATGTTTCCTCTGATACCATACTTGTTACTTTCATGCATATAGAATATCTTACTACGTAAAT
>JANZXR010000172.1:32721941-32744779 GCA_027575705.1 Erythroxylum echinodendron | reverse complement strand
TATAGTTCACAGAAATCATGACAAATCAAAGGCATAATATTAAGCATAATGTGCACAATTATCATCTTATCATTTTACTTTTATTTATGTATTCACTGGTATTGGTAGGTTCTATTTATTTCTAACGTGCTAGACCTAAGAAAATCTAAATTAGATTGTAAAAGTACAGTTAACTGCTGCTGTTAATATCACCTATTGCCAAAAGATGATTTTTGTTTCTAAATTTGTTATTTACTACAGCTTCTCAACATTGCCTCAATATAAATTGAAAACTTAAAAAGTCTTTGGAGATATTATATCTTCTAGGTTACATTTATTGGCAGAAAAAGAAGCATAATGTAGCAACTCCTAAAATATGTGTATCTTGCCTTCTGTTACTTTTGTTTTATATGATAACTATAACTTTTCGACATAAGGCATTCAAAGAGTTTTTTTACCTTTCCTTAAACAACTGCAATAACTCATAAAAACATTCAACAAAACATGAAGTTATTTGTTTATGAAAAGATTAAAATGACGTAATAAAAAATTCTTTCCTCTGAGCTAATTCACAGTCCTCATTACTTTGGCTGTACTGCAGCTAGGAACCTATATGATTGACATCATAGAGATGTGAAATTTGACTAGCAGCACTAGAACCAGATCTTTTTCTCAGGGAAAGGAAGAAAAAAGGTAGAAAAAAACAAAAATTTTCTAACACCAATTGAGCCTTATTTATAGAATAGGAGAATCTTTTTTAAATAACATAATCTTGATGAATTATTAACAAACTGCTTAGCCCCCTAAGGGACTTGACTTTATTTTCCTTAAATAGCGATACCTATTTCAGAGACGAATTCTATATAGGTTTGAACTGGAGAAGGTGATGCCAGAGGATGTCCCTTTTGAAGGAAAATACTTTTAACAGGTCTTCTTGATCCTACAATCCAAGCTAATCAAACTCCTACACTGCCACGAGGCATTCTTTTGGGACCCAAAATCACAGGATTACACCGGAGCCAACATCATTATGAGAGTGGTATGGATGACCACCCATTTGGTCACTATGTCAACTGTGGCATATCCTTTGAAAGCTTCATTTGTTATTGCACATAGGCTCGCAATGCCTAGTTGCCATAGAGCCATGTAAGTAGTTGGTGGCAATTGACCTTGGTTTGAATCATAACGTACTCTGAAGATTGTGATGTTGACACTTATGCTTGCATATAATTTTTCATAATTTAAATTTATCAAATAACAAGTAAAAAGCGGAATACACGGTAGCCATGTGACAAAAACATTAATCTTAATATTTCTTTAATTTTCTAAAATATAGAGACAACAAATTTAAGTGTCTAATTATTTTATGATTTTTAATATTTGTTAAACTTTCTAAAATTTTTAATTTAATGACTAAACCTTTTTAAATTTGTATAAATAAAGTCAAGACGGTATTTTGGTTGCTTATATGACTAATAAATGAAAATTGATGTGACATTTAATGAATAAATAAAAATAACATTTTCACTTAATTTATACCAATTTTAAAAAGTTCATCACTAAATTAAACATTTTTTAAAATTACATACTATTTAATTTGTTGTATTTAAAAATATTTGATAATGTAAATAACTTAAGTAGATAGACAAAGCTTAGGCCCGAAAATCCGTACCTCGATCATACAACACAGGTTTAATTAGGATTGTAATCAAGAACGAATGAGTTGGGCCCCTGTCATTTGTATTTGAAGGATTGAGTAGTAGACATAGGCCCAACACTGAAACACCTACCATCCACACATCATGCTCTTGCGCCTGAACTCACTAATCGCTGTCATCTACAGTGGGGCAGAAAGAGTGGGGTTGTTTGAAGTGAGCTAACTAATCTTTGGCAGACACGCATCGGCAACTCATTCATGACGACTCAACAGAAAGGAAACTTTTATGACTTAAAACCAGAAACAAAAAAAATACTAAGTCTTACGGGAAGAGAGAATTACAAAGGGAAGCCTTATTGCTTCCCAAAGCCTAGGAAACAACTAAAATAATAAACATTTTACTGCCATTGAATTTGACCATCAGTGACCATTGGCGATTGAACCGTTCTCTAGGATGATACTATCACCAGGCTTCTGAGCATAGAATCTTCTATACTTGGAGTCCACTTCTGTGAGATAGTACGTTCCTGGAGCCAACAAACTACAGTCTTTGCTTGTGACGAAGTCCTTAGCTCCATACCTGTGCTCCATCAATTTCAAAGTTTCTACAAATTTCTCTGGGGGAACCTGCAGGATAAAGATGCTGTCAATAATCCACTGTTCTAATTCCAACAATATCAATAATTATTTGACAAATTATCTTAGCAAAATTACCTCTTGTCTGGATTTCAGCTTTCCTTCAACATTCATCACCTTGGCAATATTTGACAAGGTAAATGGGTGCTGGCCTTCTTGTAGTTTCAGTGAAAACATTGTCGATGTCAGGCCACTTCCATACGAGAACATTATCACCCGCTTGCCTGTCTGCGAGTAATCAAAACAATGGCATCAAACTCAACTGGTGCTAAGGTGCAAAAACATTATTACTACATACTTACTGAATTCCTAAAGCTAGGATTTCAAATTATGGAAGATTGAAAAGACTTACCAACTCACTGTGCTTATTGTGAATAACAGAGGCAAGTGCTGCATAGAGAGATGCGGTGTACATATTGCCAACTTGCTTTGGTATCAAAGTTGCAGGTTGTACCTTCACATCATACAGAGGCTTGGCAACTACTTGTGATATCTGATAGATGCATCACAAATAGTGATTATAATCAGATTAATTATAAAACAGATTTCAGCAATTTAGAATTCAACTTTCTTCTTCCTGTACAAATAGGAAACTTTGAGGCATATATCAATGTAGGACCTCTCGGCTACTCCACTCCCAACTTCATCTAGGAAAAACAAAAATCCAAGTTTTTTCGTTCTAGCAATTTGGGCTTAATAACCTTTTCAAGATCCCGACTTGTGTAGCTTTCATCACTAGTTAGATTTGAAAATGGTAACAGCTTTTCTTTAGCTACCTCATCGACAGAGCTGCAAGTAAAAATCAATGAACAGGTATTTGTAAATAGGAATATATAATCCTCCCAAGTCAATGAAAATATTTCTCAAGTGTCACCAGTATAGTACAGAACCTTGCATTCCTCAAGAAGTCATTGAACAGCAGACGAGCAAAGCTTTTTTGCACAAGCTGCGGTCAAAAAATTGTATTTCAGAAGTAATGCAAAAAAAAGAAAAAAAAAAGAAAAGAAGCAAATATTAAAGAATTATATTAAACATGAAAAACAAGCAGATAGTACATACAAAATCATCATAAATGACTTACCTTGTTGTAAGGAGAATGAAATACAATGTAATCAGCATCAGAAAGTGAGAACTGTTTGCCCTCCAATTTCTCATATCTAAAGATTACACGATAGGCAACTATTTGCTTCACACATCACCTTTAATCATCGAAACTCTAAAATTCAAGAAAACAAGTTCAGAACTTCTTATGAGCTTACTTGGTGCAGAAATGTTTGTAACATGCATCAAGAGCCATGAGGTAGCATGTTTGAGATAACTTTCCATCCACAACCTACAGGATCAACTACCAGCTTAAGGAAATGTAATATATAAAAATGTATCAAGCAAATCATCATGCTATGTCAATCATAATGAACAAGCATTTCCGCTTGAGCATTTGATATAGCTGCAGAAAGGATTATTCTGTTCTAGGCGGTCAAAAGGACAATTACAACTTGCTGAAAAATATAATTCCGGTGGTTTTTTAATCCCTGAGATTGATCTAGATTTTCAACATCAAGATATCACTTGCATTTCAATGAACAATTTTAATGAGCCTACACTTAGTAGCCAGAAAATAATACCTTAAGATGATAGCAGAATACATTCTATTGTTTCTGCTGATTGTCCACATTGATTGATCGAATATATAGATGCAGATCCGTCACTTTAAGTTGGTAAGCTCCAAGAACAGTGGGAGAATTTAGGAGAAACCATTCATTAACATTGTTTTCCTTTTCATTGAAATGTGGGAGAATTTAGGGGAAACCATTCATTAGCTTTATTTTCTTTTCATTGAAATCCCTTTCACCTTGTTTCTAATATACCTGATTTAGGCACTGAATACTCGCATAATATAAAAGTCGAAGTCAAGCAAATCAAAGAACCACAAGTAAATGCAAATTACATGAGCTAATGAGGAACCACAGCAAATCATAAAATTATGACAAGACGTATAGAATTAGCTTTCTCAAAGACAATATGAGGTAACGTATGTCTCATAGAACCAGAAAAGCATAAGAAGGAACTTGTCTCATTTACTGGATATTCACTAGCAAGCTCAGGCTTGTAGAAATCATAGACATGAGACATATGACTGCCCCTAAATTTGCTTTCGAAAGCAATTGGTGCATCTGGACCTATTAGCAGGGCAATGGCGGCTGCTCCCCCAGTAGGACGAGCTGGTCCTTCGGCGTACACCTGATGAAGAAAATATCTTTATGAACATGTGCAAGATTTGCATACCTATATAACCATCTCAGCAGATACAAGATTTTCAGCACCATAATTTCCATTTAAATGCATGTTAATGTTTCAAATGTCTTCCAACAAGTTCACTTGTGCATGCAGCAGCAACTTAATTTGGTCTTACCGCACTGTCAGTACAGACAACAAGCCCATAACGTCCATCCCATGAACTACTCTCAACCCAGTTCACACAGTTGAGTAAAGCTGCCGTTCCTCCATAGCATGCATTAGTTGAGTCAACACCTTCAATATCAGTGTTTCCATATTTCTGTTCATTTTTCAAATAGAAATAGCACTTAATAAGTAACAAGTGTGCTACAATAAGAGACCATGCATATGCAGCAAACATCAGACAAGTAAAATATCAGAATTGCCATTATAAATTAACTCGCAGACAATCTAACGAATTATGAAGCTTTCAATCGTTTATTATAAGAACAAAAAGGTAAGCAAGGTAGTCAATTAAAAACCAATCCAAATATCAGAAATTGGAAAGAAAAAATAACGCATAACCCAGCCAAAATGTCTCTTAGCCAATTATCATCCCTTTATTTCTCTTGACACAAGCAGTAAACTATAATACAAGAGGTGGCTATCCCAACCTCCCATCCTTCGTGTAGAGAGACCAATCTCACAAATGACCTACAAAGAAATGCAACCAAATTTCCTGGTATTTATTGTCATTATTTATGGATCCCAATATAGTAAAACTAGATCAGGTCACAACTTAGTGATCCACTTACATCCATTCGCTCGGATTTTAGTCTTTCCTGTGCAAAGGACTTGAACATCCAGAATTTTACATCAAACAAGAAAGCACACCAGTGTCTTTTTCTTTTTCTTTTTCTTTTTTACCTCAAAGATTTGCATCAAGAAAGTTTTAATGGATTTGCTCTTGTCAATCACAGTTTCACTACCCACTTCCAGACGTCCAATTTGCTTTGGGTCAATCTTGTATTTCTCAAGGAGCGAAGTAACAACTGTCAAACTAAATTGTCCTCAGGAGGACAAAATCATAGTTAGGTATGAACTAATTCATAAGTCATGAAAGAAGATTGGTATCGGACTATAATGTAAAATTACCAACCTCATTGAAATGACATCTTCGACCTCCGTGCAGAATGCCATGCAATCTTGACCGAGTCCAATGGTATACTTTCCTCTACTAGCACCATCATGAGCCTCTAGTGCTTCCTATTTCCAGAAGATTAAAAAAAATACAAAACAATTATTTTATGAAAAAGGCATGCATATATTGTGATTAAATGGGTTGCCAGGAAGAACTAGAAAATCCAAACTGCACCTACAAAGTAATTTACCGCGACCGATTTTGGGTTTGAAAATTTTAGGCTTTAGCAAAATGTCAGAAACAGACAATCAACAACAAACCAAATTTCCCTGTTTTTTCTTTTTGTGGGTCAAAGACCAACCAACAAGAAACACAAAATAATAACGAAAAAAAGGCAAAAGTTCAGAACCCTTTCATCTTCCAACAAGAAAGAAGGCGTGAACAAGCTAGTTATCCCATTTCACAAATTCAACAAAAAAGGTCCACGAAAACGAATAGGATCGTCTAATTCAGATTACAAATGCAACAAACTCATTTTATCTCCAAAAAAGAATCAAAACCAATTCTCCAAGCACAATAAAAAGCTTGAGTGAGCTAAAAAAGTTGCCTTTTTTTCCATGTACAACATCGTAATTCTCGACAACCAAACCAAAGACTCCACCTTTAGACCCAGTTCATTTCTCAGTCCCCACATTCCCTCCGGAAACAAGCAATCAGAAACAAACCCAAAACAGTACACACAGAGAGAGGGAAAGGATCGAAGAAGACACCTGCTGAACACAGGTAGGAGGAAAGTATATATCCACAGCGAGAACCCCAACATTCTTTGTCATTTCCTCTTTGTTTCTTCACTTCGTCAAAATTCCCAGAAGCAAAAGGATGTAAGAACCTCAAACAAATAAGTAAAGCAATAAAATTTCGTTTTCGCTCACTCCTGAGTTCAAAAAAAGAGAGAAGAAGACGAGAAAGGTCCTGCAAAGACAGAGAGGCGAGGTGGCTCACACGACTGGACGCAATCGTTTAAAACACACATGTAGAACAGCTTATGTTTTAAGCCATGAATTGCCACTTATTTACGAAATTGGCATCATTATTATTCATTGCTGGAAGTTGATGCTTCTGGACGTGTCATTTACTCCTAAAGTCTTCCGTTTTGGTATTTTCCAACACTTGCACCTCTACCTCGTATGGCATCATTTACTTTCCCTCAACGTAGGGCATTAATATATTTTTATTTTTTAATATTATGCTTACGGTTCTGGGGAATATTTATATCTGCAGATGGCTTGACAATGCCATACCCTCTTGACCAAATATTTGGCAAGTTCCACGTCAAACAAGAAATTTGTAGTCTTCTTTAGGTAGACGGGTGGTATCACATTATGAAATTGTTTGGAGTTGTAACTACTTTATAATTGAGTTTGCATTAAGCGGTAATACTTATACCCCCCATGTTCTTTAATTTAATATTGGAAAACGTTGACTCAAATATGAATAGAATAAGTAACAAAATCTAATAGTATCCAAAACTATACTAGCCATGTGACTGTGATAACTCTCCAACGTCCTATGGACGTAGCAAATTTTATCAAAAGATTCAATACCCAAAATTGTATCATTTTATTTAAACCCAAAAAACTCAAAAATAATTTAAAAATAAAATAATTTTGAACTTTGAGTTAGTTTATACATGCATAAAAGATTCTTAAAATAAATTATTATTTATTTAAATAAATTTTATATTTAATTTTTAAATATTTTATCTACTTTAATTTTCATATATACATTTTATTTTGACTTTTTCTATCTCACATGGCTCTTTCCATGTACATTGTTTATGTCGATAGATTGTTCTTGTTGGTTTTTCTTTTCCTTTGACATTTTAAATAAAATTTGTTATGATTTATATAGTCTTGCATTCTGCATGTAGTTCTCTTGCTTTTGCATGAACGCGTCTCCAATCATAGTTGATAATCGTGATCCTACTGTTGATGGCTTTCAAAATCTTTCGCTTGGAGAAGAGGAGGATGCTATTGTTGATGTTCCTGTGGTCCAGGATGAGGCATTTGATTATAGTCTCTGTTTGGTGGATCATCTATTGATTGATCCGAGAGTAAATCATGAGGCTATGAAGTCCACTTTGGCAGCGGTCTGGCAGTCGGGTCGTGGAGTTAATATCTCTGAGATTGATCATCGACTTTTTCTGTTCCAGTTTTTTCACAAAGTCGATTTCAATGGTGTTTGGAATGACAGTCCTTGGGTGTTCAATAATCATTTATTGATGCTATCTAAGGTTCCTCCAGGGAAAGACCTGAAAATTGTTGAACCCTATCATGTCATGTTTTGGGCCAAGGCTCTCAAGCTTCAACCAGGTATGATGTCGAAATCGTTTGGTCTCCAAATAGGAGACTTTATTGGTAGGTTTATTGATTATGATCCCTGTAATAGTCAAGATCCTTCGGCTCGTTTTATGTGGATTCGGATTGCTACTGACGTTTGAGTCCCGCTAAAGATATGGAAGAAGTTTCGAAAACCTAATGGTGATGTTTTTCAAATTGATTTTGAATATGACAAGCTGACAACGTTTTGTTTTATCTGTGAAAAATTGGGGCACTCTGACCAAGTTTGTGAGGTTCTTTTTCACAAAGATGAATCGGAGATTGTTCGAGGGTGGGGACCATGGCTGCGAGCTCCTCTATGGTAGAATCCAGCGAAGTCCGACAACCACGAGTGGTTGCGTGATCGATTTGGAAAGCCGCTTTTAATCCAGGCGAGATTATATCCGGATTTTTCACAGAAAAATTCGAAATCAGATATGCAAATTGATCCTAATCCTGCTAGGCGTTTGAATAAGGCTATCTTGCCTATTAAATCGCATAATCCCACACACGTGGGTCAAGTCAATGCTGGGGTTTATGTAGGCTGTAGCTCTTGGCCGAATGAAAATATTGATGGGCCTAATTCCTTGGGTTATGGAGGTGCTGGCATGATTGTGAATCAGGGGACTCTTGAATACGGGTTGGATCAAGATGAAAATGAGATTATGGACGTTGCAGAAGGTAAGAAGCGAGCTCGTTTACTTGAAGGGGATGGTACGCCTTTGGCAGTAGGCATGCAACTGGACGTAGTTGCGAGCAATTCATCTGTTGTCTCTTCTACTGTTACAGAAACTGCTCTTAAAGAGGTGGAGTCTGCTCAGCAGGCCCACCTATAGCCATGAGGCTTATAGGATGGAACTACAAATGGCTTGGCAACTCTCGGGCAGTATTATCATTGCAGGAGCTTAGTAAATTGAATAAACCATCTTTTTTTATTTCTAAAACTAAATGTACTCGCTCTAGAATTAATGAACTTTCTTCTCGTTTTGGTTACTCTGGTTGCTTTAGCGTGGATTGTTCTGGTAGAAGTGCTGGCATTGCTATTTTATGGAAATCTAATGTTATGGTTGATCTTATTTCTTTTTCTCCTAGTCATATTGGTTTGCGAGTTTGTAGTGATAATGGGTGCCAGTGGAGGTGTACTGGTATTTATGGAGTTCCATATCGCAATCATAGTAGTGTTACGTGGGATCTTTTGCGGCAACTTTTTGGTGTGGATACCTTGCCATGGCTCTGTATGGGAGACTTTAATAATCTTCTTGCAGAGGAAGAAAAGATTGGTGGTGCCCCTTATCCTAATCATCTTATTGATGGGTTTCGTAATGCACTTAATGATTGTGGGTTACAGGATTTGGGCATGATTGGTTATCCTTTTACATGGTGGCATGGTAGGGGAGTTGATAGAAAAGAAGAGCGCCTTGATAGGGCAGTTGCAAATGAAGGCTGGCTTTTGACTTTTCCTACAGCCACTATTCGTAACCTGGTTGCGTCCTCTTCGAACCATGCTCCAATTTTGCTTAAGTTATGTGCTTCTATTTCTATTCGGTAGAAATATGTGTTCAGGTTTGAGAATAGTTGGGTCGACGAATCTGATTTTATTGATTTAGTTGATATTGGTTGGCGTGATGATGCTTGCTTGATCTTTACAGAGAAGTTGAAACAGTGTCGTGGCAGGTTGTAAGATTGGGGTAATTCCTTGCGACTGAAGTTCCGTCGGGATATTACTTTGCTTCATAACCAGTTGAGTAATTTTCAGTTGGACGGTGATTGGTCAAATGATGCCGGTTTTCATAATTTGCAGAAGCAACTTTGGCATCTGTTGGATAAGGAGGAGCAATATTAGCGTCAACGCTCTAAGTCTTTTTGGCTTGTATTCGGGGATAAAAATACTAGATATTTTCATAAAGCTGTTACTCAAAGGAAGCAACGTAATCGTCTTTTGGATATTAATGACGATTTTGGTGTTTGGCAGGAGGAGCAGCAAGCTATTTGTGAGGTGATGCGAAATTATTTTTCTAATCTTTTTTAGGCAGAACAGGTTGTGACTGAGTCGGTTATTGATGTAGTGCATTCTTCCTTAACTGTAGCAGATAATGAGGGGTTAGTTGCTTCTTTTCGGGATGAGGAAATTAGGAAGGCCATGTTCCAGATGCATCCTGATAAAAGCCCGGGGCTTGATGGTCTCAATCCATGCTTCTATAAAAAAACACAGCATCTCATTGACTTTGATATTTGTACTACTGTCAAAGCTTGGTTAAGCACAGAGAGATTTCCGGATTAGCTGAAGGAGACTACTATTGCTCTAATCCCGAAAATTAAAAATCCGGTCACAGTTAGAGATCTCTACCCTATCTCCTTATACAATGTTTTATACAAGCTTGTGGCTAAAGTTTTAGTTAATCGGCTAGAAACTTGTTCTTCATAAGATTATTTCTGCTTTCCAAGCTGCTTTTGTTCCCGGTCGGCTTATCACTAGTAATGTCATCTTTGCTTTTGAGATTATTCATTCGATGCAGAATAGAAGACATTGTGGCCAAGGAAGTGTTGCTCTTAAGCTGGATGTGAGTAAAGCTTACGATCAGGTCGACTGGACTTTTTTGCAGGCTATGTTGCATAGGATTAGTTTTGATCCCAAGTTTATGCGATTGTTGATGATGTGTGTCAGAAATATGAATTATTGGGTACAGGTGAATAGTGATCAGGTTGGATCTATTATTCCGACTAGAGGTTTGAGGCAAGGGTGCCCTTTGTCTCCGCATCTCTTTATTATTTGTGCGGAAGGGCTTAGTGCTTTGTTTTTCCAAGTGGAATGATCAGGGCTTATACATGGTTTTCGTCTTAGTAGAGCTGCACCTGCAATCTCATATTTGTTGTTCACTGATGATAGTTTTTTTCTTTTTGATGCTACTATTGCAGAAGCTACAATAGTTCGTGATTTGCTTGCAATGTATGAGAAACCTTCTGGTCAGGGAATTAATTTTCAAAAATCTGGAATTCTTTATGGTGCTAAAGTTGATGCTAGTCTACAAGCTAGTATTTCATCTCTTTTGCATGTATTTCTTTCGCTTAATCATGGGCACTATCTTGGGTTGCCTTCCCTGGTTGGCCGTCAGAAGAAGTAAGTTCTTAGCTTTTTGTGGGATAGGCTCAGACGACGTGTTTCTAAGTGGAGCTTTCGTTTTCTTTCTAAAGCTGGTAAAGAAGTCATTTTGAAATCGGTTGCTCAAGCACTTCCTTCATATTGCATGAGTACTTTTCTTCTTCCAGTCTCTCTGTGTGACGAGCTCTAGAAAATTATGAACTCGTATTGGTGGGGATCGCAGAATGGCAACAATAAAGGTATGCATTTGTATAGCTGGGAGCGGTTGTGTTTACGGAAGAATGATGGTGGGCTTGGCTTTCGTCATCTTCGATCTTTTAATTTAGCTCTTTTGGCAAAGCATCTTTGGCAGTTAATTACAAAACCAAATTCGCTGGTCAACAGAGTGATTAAAACTAAATATTACTTTAATGGGAGGTTGATGGATGCTGTTGTGGGACATAATCCTAGTTAGATTTGGCATAGTTTGGTTACTACTGTGGACTGCTTAAAGTAAGAGTATAGGTGGAGAATTGGTGATGGCATGTTTGTTAATGTTTGGAATGAGCCCTGGTTGCCTTCGGATGAGAACTTCCTCATTTGGACTCACCCTTTACCGGATATGGAGGAGTTATTGGTCCATGATTTAATGAATGTGGAGAGGCATAGTTGGGATATTGATTTTTTGAATGGATTATTTTGTGACGAAGACGTTGGTGATATATTGAGAATTCCTATAGTGGGAGTTAGCTTGGGTGATAATTTAGTATGGCATTGGTCTCGCAGTAGTCAGTATACTGTGAAGACTGGCTATCAATTTATTATTAGCTGCTCTCTCACTCATGTTTCTGATCCACCTTCTTGTTTTTGGCAAAAGTTATGGAAATTGTCTCTCTCGCCTAAAATTAAACATTTTTTATGGCGATTCGGGAGAGATATTTTGCCAGTTAAACAAGCTCTCCTTCTTCGTGGTGTTATTGCAGAGGCAAATTGTTTTGCTTGTGGCCAGGAAGAATCTGTTATGAATTGCTTATTTCATTTTGATAAGCCAAGACTTTGTTGGGTTATAAATGGGTTTAATTTCGGTCAAAACACCTTACTGGGTCCTTTGGATTTCCTAGTTTCCCAAGTCACTTCTCTCTCTCAGGAACGGTTTGGAGCCATGGCTACTCTCATGTATTTTCTATGGAATGATCGCAATAGCTGCTACTGGACTGGTTCCATTTCATCACCATATGGTGTTGTTATTGCTGCTAATGTTTTTTATCGCCAATGGTCTAATGCGCAGGAAAAGATAGCGGTCTGGTTACAATTGACGGGGAGCCGCAGTGCAGGTGTTGAATGGTTATCGCCGGTCGAGGGTAGGCTTAAGTGCAATTATAATGCCACTGTTTATGGTGAAGCTGCTGCTGTTTCATTTGCTGCAATGGTGAGAGATGAGTTTGGCCATTTCTTGACTGCTTTTTCAGGTCATAAGTCGGGTTTAATGGTCCTCGTTTTGCAAAGGCGGTGGGTTTATTAGAGATTCTTTCTTGGCTGAAGGGGATGGCTCTAGTTCGTGTTGATATTGAGTCTGATTGTGCTAATTTAGTTAATGTTGTTCTCTATGGTTTTAGTGCACAGTCTGACTGGGCTTTGGTTATAGCTCACATTAAAGATTTGTTGCAGCAAGCTAATTCTTGTTCATTAGCATGGGTCAGGATATAAGCCAACGAAGCTGCTCACGCTCTTGCGAAGCATACTTTGTCTCATGCTAGTTTCCAACACTGGGACATGATTCTTGATTGTATTGTGGATGTAATTCGAGATGATTTGATTTAACAAAATTTCTCAATTTACCGTCAAAAAAAATTGTTATGACTTAAGATTTTAAAAAGTCTTTTTTTAGGATATATCTGATGTTGAACTCTCCAAATATAACTGTCTATTTCACAAATCTCCTTGATATGGGTATACATTGATGTCGTGTGCTTGAAAGTAAGATCTCAATCCTTTCGTGTTGATGAGTAATCACTAACTTGTCTTCTTTTATTTTAGATAATTCAGCTATGGTTCTTGTAACAATTTGTTATACAATATATCAACTTTTAGTTGTTCTCTTCGTCCATGATCAAAAAAAAAACTTAAGAATGCATCTAAAACAATTATGTAGATGCATAATGATTCCCCTAATTTTAGGGTTGATAATAGTGGTGGATTTTTCAGATAATCCTTTAATTTTTTTAAAGGTCTATTAACACTCTACAGTCTGCTTGATTCTTTTGTCTTCCTTAATATCTTGAAAAGTGGTAAGTATAGATCAATCGATCTTGACAAAAATTTGATAGGCTCACTATCCTATCTTTTGTCTTATGCACTTCTTTAACAATTTTTTAGGAGGCCTAATTAGTAAAATAGCCTTAATTTTTGTATTTATTTACTTATAATCTTCTATAGTTATCCATTAATCTAAGGAATTAACCTAATCTTATACTAAATATGCTTTTTTTTGGTTAGGTTTTATATCATACATGCATATGTTTGTGAAGCATTCTTTCAGGTCGGTAACATAACACCCTCCTTTTTGTATTATCATATCGTCAGTTATAGTTCTATATTCCTCTTTAATTGCCTACAAAAGACCCTATAAAGGTTGCACATGCATTCTTTAATCTAAAATTATGTTTTTCTCATATGCTTCATTCATCTTTATATAGCTGTATATGAAACTTAGCATTTAGTAGGTTGAAGTAACATCTACTAGTTGATCAATTTTGGTAAAGAATACCTTATATATAATTTGTTTAATTTCGTACTCATTCTTCACTTCTTACTTACTTTCTTAACCATGGCCAAGCTAGCAAACCACTCTGAATAGTCAACTTTTCTAATAGAACTTGCTTTTAACATTTTGGTCACCTATTCTTTTATGGCCTATTAGATATCTATTGTAAAACTTCTTTTCTTTTGTCTAAAGGTTTAAAGATAGACTACATTTAATTTTAAAAAATATTACTCCCTTGTTCCCTGTAAGTATATAAGCCAAACTCCATACAAAAATGTTGAAGTAAAAATTTTTAAAGGCTTCTTCTATAGTTCCTTCCACTTAAGCCCTAATTTTCATTGTTTTAGAGTCTTTAAGTTTTTCAATTAAGATATATTTGATTTCTTCTTACAGATCCTCCTTAACCCCCCTTATTGGATCTTTGACATCCAATTCCTTTATAAATTTATTTTTTATTATATTATTTTCTTTTAAGGTGATGGTACAAAATTGTCTTATTATACTTTTGTCCCTAAATACATCTTTTGTTTCATTTAGGGTTGGTAATTTCAGTAACAATTGATAAGGTGAAAGGATTGTATAGGTTGTATAAAGGAAAGGGATTATAATTATTGAACTATGTTATATTCATTATTTATTTTGATTGTGTTCCTTACATCATTGGCAGAGATATCTTTCTTCAAATGTAGATCTTATCTCCCATAAAATTGAATAGGGCATTTTTCATAAATTTTAGTCTATCCATAGAGATATTCATCATCTCTTTGAATGCATCATCAAAGAAAATATCCACAAGAGTCCCTATATTTGCTAATATTATTTTGACAAAATAGTTGGCTATCAAAAGAGTTACTCCTATGGGATCTTTATAAGGGTGAATCATGGATATATTATTGATTTTGTAGAAAGTGACCTCAAAGCCCTTTATTCTTTTCTTATATCTTCTTAGCTCAAGCTTCTTATCATAAATTTCTCACTTTTATGCCTTTCTCAAATGGAATCTCGCCTTTTTATAATTCCTTATTATCATATGTATTATTACGCATTAAGTGATGTGTGTTTCTATGTATGGTTCCTTAATTCTCGACCTTTCCTAGGCACTCCTCCTCCATTCTTCCCTAATATAATCATTCCTACTATTTTGTTTTAACAAATGATTCGAACTTTTTTATTTGATTAAATCATTAGCTGATTTTCTTAATTCTCGTATTTAATATGATTGCGGAAATGATAATATAAGTACTTACCCTTTTGGAGGGGTTATAATATAGGTACTTACCCTTTTGGAGGGGTTAATAACCTTATTTTCAACTTTTTGGTTAATTCATTATCCAAGATATAGGTACTTGCCCTTTTAGAGGGATTAGTATCCTTATTTTCAACTTTTTGGTTAATTGATTATCCAAGATATAGTTAATCACCTTATTTATAAAGTGTTAAACGTTGGCAGATCTTCCTTGTCCTTTTCTTTATTCTTAACTTTAGCTCAATTTACTTACTAATTCTTTATGTCAACCATATTAACTGAAGAAGCACCTCTCTTTCTATTCTTTTTTTTTAATTTATTAAGCTTCTCAATTTTGCTCAACATCTTCAAGACTTAGATATTTTTGCACTTTGATTTATATCTTCTTAAAACGTTAGAGTCGTTTTCTTTTTCATATAACTCTGCAAAGGTTTATAGTATTTTAGGGTGTGCATGTTTGGGGGTATGGAAAAAAGGGTATAGGTATAGAATGAAAATTAATGTTTGGTATGAACTTATCATTGAAGACCTAAAAGTTTCATTCCTTAGTTTTGGGCAATCCTCCATTCCTCTCATAATCTAGAGGAATGGAAGAGAGGAATGAAAGTGATTGGTATGTTTTTAATTATATATATATATATAATGGATAGATAAAAGGTATAATTATGAGCCAAATAACTTAATAAGTAAAGCTCTAATTTCAATAATCAAATTTATAGCGAAATTAATTAAATAATTAATTACACTACAATTAATTAAAATATTGTAATTAATTAATTAATTAAAATATAATATTAATTAATTAAAATATTGTAATTAATTAATTAATTACAATATAATTATTAATTAATTAAAATATTGTAATTAATTAATCAATTAAAATATAATTAATTAAAATTTAACTATTCATGAATTAAAATATTATTATTCATTAATTAAAATATTGTAATTAATTAATTACAATATAATTAATTAAATTATTATTATTACTTAATTAATTACTTTATATTTAATTAAAATATTATTATTAATTAAAATATAACTATTCATTAATTAAAATATTATTATGAATTAATTAAAATAAAATTCATTCATCAATTAAAATATTGTAATTAATTAAAATATAATTCATGTTGTAATTAATTAATTACAATATTTTTTACAAACCAACCATTATTAATGGTAATGATAATCATTCCTTCATCTTAACTAACCATCATAATTATAATGATTATATCTATTCTCATTCCTCTCTATATTCATTCTTATTCTCATTCTTATTACCTTTTATAAACCAAGTGCCCTCTAAGTATGTATACATAGTTTGAGTATTGAGGTTACACCCAATAAAGATACTTAGACATTCAAATTAGTGAGAGTAAAGAATGTTAATACATGGAGAGCTCTCAAAGTGAATAGGTTATGATGGTGATAATCGTAACTACTTCCTTTTGGGTGTAACCCTATTATTCTAAGTAGATTTTAAATTCATCTTAACTAGGAAGCTTGATTGTTATTTTGCTAGGCCTCTATTTTCACGTTGAAATGGGCTACGTCTTGGTTGATCTTATATGTTTAGTTAGAGATTTCTAAATGAGCTTAGTAATGGTAAGCCTAAAAGTGAGAATCATACAAGGAAGTCTAAAGTCAAACAACAGCAATAATAACAACAATAATTTAGTAAAAATTTCACTAAAAAGTAAGGTTTGAGGAGATTTAATAATACACAGTCTTACCTAAACTAGTAGAGAGACTATTTTTTAAGAAGTCCAAAGCCACTAGACCTTAATAATTATGTGGGTTATTCATTAATCAAGCTCATTTCATACATGTGTTAGGGTGTATCAATTAATATGACAAATTAGTTATCATTATTTATTAAAAAATGTTTACGTTAAATAAAAATAGTTAATTACTTTATTTATTATCATAATATAATAGTTAATTACTTTATTTATTATCATAATATAATTTAGTAATTTTATTAAAATAATATTAGATGAAATGTATGAAAAATACAATTATTTTTAAATTAACATTTTCATAGTAATTCATATTCATTAGTAAATATTTGATAAAATAATATTGGTTTTTCATCTAATCAATGAAGTAAATTGATCTTAACTATTATTTGGAATATTTATTATTACTACAAATAAAACTATAATCATATTGATAACTAAACATAAATTTCTTTTCATGAATAACAAAAAATAAAAGCATGAAAAAAAATAAAAATCACAAAGAAAAATAAAAATAAGTTAAATGACCAAAATTCACAAAAAAAATAAAAAAAAGCTAAACGAGAATGAATTGGAAGACATAGACACTTACTTAAATGTAATGCTAAAGTTCTGTTACTCAAAATACTATTATTCATTCGAAGAATTATATATGAGGTTTTGACCTAATTCGCAATTTTTTATGATATGATGTGGCATTAAGTATTAATATCTTTTTTAAGTTTAGTATGGTAAAGTATTATATAAGCAATAATGGAGATGCTATCACTAATCAACATTTAGATCTAATTTAGCTAACGGAGACACTAACATTATGATATTTAAAAATTTTAAGGCACTTAATTAAATAAAATAATAAAGTTCAGACAATGATAAAATAGTTATTCTTATATAAATATATATCATGCAACCAAAAAAAAGTATATAATTACATAAGAAGAGCTCCTAATCATAGATTAAAAATATTTCTGTTTTGTTACCTCTAAAAGTGTAAACTTTCATCAAAACTTTAAAAAGAAAGCTTTAACATTTTTCTTTCATTGAAGTAATATATCTAGCAATTAAGAAAATTAGTTTTCAAGTAAGAATTTATTTTTTAAAATAATTTATTATATTATAGAAATAAATTTTATTATTCTTAGTGAATGAAATATAAAAATTTAATAACTTCTACAATTAAATCTCACTAAATTAATAATTTTTATTAGATAATAAATTTTTATAGTTATGAATTGAATTAATATGATAAAATTAATTTTTAATTAATTATAATTCTTAATAAATATATCTTAACAAATCACTAAGA
Source organism: Erythroxylum echinodendron (assembly GCA_027575705.1). Taxonomy (NCBI): domain Eukaryota; kingdom Viridiplantae; phylum Streptophyta; class Magnoliopsida; order Malpighiales; family Erythroxylaceae; genus Erythroxylum; species Erythroxylum echinodendron. Next base: position 32,726,634 of record JANZXR010000172.1, on the reverse strand, counting down.
TATATTTTATATCTTAACAAATCACTAAGATATAATTACACACCTTTAGAGAACAAAAAATGATATCCATTTCTCTTATATAATCATTTAACTTAGAAATTTAGTTTATGAATGTTCATTTTATTTACTTACATTCAGACCAACCCTTACTTGATAATCATATTTATTGATTACAAATAGGAGTGAATGCTAAAAGAATTTTAATAGTATGATGCATCACTGCATTAGCAAAGAGATAGTGAAATGAGTTTGCTTTCATATAATTAGTGTTTGATCGTAAAATGAACTACAAAGAACTAATGTAGGTTTTAAAATTCTTTGATAAATGTTAGTTTTAAATTCTTTCCTACTAATTATCATTTTAAATTAACTTAAAATAAATCATTCAAAATATGATAGAACAGTACTAGACTTAAATATGATAAACATAGAGATGTAGACTCTAAAATCAAGCCTAGTGGTATGCTCTTACACAATTCTATTTGAAGTAACGAGACAACAAAAACAATATGATATAGTATAAAAGAGTTTACAATATTCTTTGTCATTTAACGATGGATATTTTCTTAATCAAGTATCTATACTTTTTTTAATTGAGTCCTTTAATATTACTAATTTTTATATTTAAATCCCTTTTGTTAACTCATTTAATGGTACGTTAAATCAACTTGAAGCTAACACAGACCATTCCAAAAAAAAAAAAAAAACTTGAAGCTAAATAAAAGTCGATGTGGTAAACAGGGTTCTATATTATTACATTAGACATCCACTTATACGAGATCACATGTTTTGTCCTTTTTAATGATAATCTTGAAATTAAAATTAATAGACCAACTGAAGTTCTTTTGTAAAGATTGATATTTTTGGAAATTTTCTTTCAATATATAATGTTTATACATCAAGAAAACTACTATTTTTAAAAAATAAATGTCCATGAAATCATTTCTCTATTCTTATATATTTTTTGCAACAATATTTCATTGATACTTTTTTTACAAAATATGTTATGATAGTATACAAAAGCATCCATAAAATATATTTGTTATCTCTTTTCCAAGTTTGATCCATCATCATTAAGAATTTGTAGAAAATAAAAAAAAATTAACACTACCCTTTTTATTAAATCTAATTAAAATATCAAATTGAAGTTGCATTCAAAAGTTTTATATAAGTTTAATATTTTATATGAGGTAAACAACAACAAATATTTGTATTAATTGCTATTTTATAAGAACAGATTTAAGTACATACTTTTCATTTCTACAAATATATTTGGACATTACAATTTTCATATGAATTATATTATTTATGGACTCTTATCAATACCATTTCAAATAATTTTCTTATTAGATTATATATTTCAACATTGTTTCAAAAATTATAGTATAAGAATGAAAATGTTATTACCGGGTGATTAGTGAATGATGTTTGGTAATAGATAATTAAAGAGAATGACATGGTAAATATGAGAATTACGTTTTTTTATATGTCTAAATATTTTCACCCACTTGATGCAAAATATTGTTTTGCATAGTGTTACTTTATCTATAGATGTTTCATCATGCTTAGGACACTTATGAAGGAACTTTTCAGTTGCAAATAACTATTAGAGGGGTACAATAGGTGTTCCTTCTCATGCGATTAACATAAAGTGTTCTCATCACTTTTCATAATTTATTTGGTTAAATGAATAACTTTTGCTTCCACATGACTCATAACTATATTTTTCTTCCTTTCATTGATTTTTCGAATCTTTTCATTCTTATTGTGATAAATTATTCCTTTGTATTTTGTTTTATCTATACATTAAAAATGAAATTTATGTATATAGGAGTACCATTTGTTTTACTTTTTTTTAGGAAAAATTTAGGGAAATTTATTAAAAATGGTAATAAAACTCTCCTTTATTCTTATGTAAAAAAAGTTAGAGGTGGATAAGAACATAAATTAATTAGAAGTATACTTGGAAGAAGCATGAATCGAAGCCTTTATGTTGCCTTCTTCATCATCATTAATTAGTAAAAAAATATTAGCTTCATAAGTGACTTAGAAAAATGTTGTTTAGCACCGAATGCAAGCATTAGGCAAGAGAGGATTATGCAGGAATGCCTCAATCTCCAAAATGTCTTGAAGAATGCATGGTGTCACAAGCTTCAACGATTCACTCCTTGGGTAACTCAATAGTAGGAGAGCCATAACCCTTGATTGGTGTCTTAAAAGCTGGAGGACTAGATCGGATATGCAAAGGAAGTTGGATGAGAGTTGATCTATCTCTCGTTCCTCTGCACTTCGATACTTCTTTACAAACAAGATAACAATGTGATCTGAAAATGCGAAGAATTCTAACTTGTTGTGTATCTCTCCGATTATGGGTTGGAAGGTAGTCTTGATTAGTTTAGGGTACAGAACCTGTTGCAAGGAATTATTGTAATTTTGGTAAGGTGGTCCTTGTTATGGTCATCTTGTGGGTCCCTATGTTTTAGGTTGCTGTTATGGTTGTGTAGTCATGGGTAACAATTACCGGGTTCCCTATGCTCACATGTTACATTTCTTTCGTTATAGATAAGAGATTGGCATCTTCGCCAATCTCTCGATTGTACATACGTTTATTTATTTATAAATTTACTGATTTATCAAAAAAATAAATTTAAAATTAAGAGAAAAGATGACAAATTGATTGAAATTGAGAAATCTTATACATATATATATATATAAACTAGCACTATATGCTTATGTAGAGAAAAAAATGGAAGAAATCTTGTTTAAAAATATTAAGAATCAAATTATGTTAGTACTTTTACCTAATGGTGAAGACGAAGATGGGATAAGATTTGATAATTTAGAAATGTTTGAACATTTTAAAGCAATTGAATTATAACTTTAAAAAAAGAGAGTTTATAAATGAGTTGCCTTTTTGTACTAGTAATGAGTTTGAAATTGTGTAAGGTTTTGAGGTCTGAATTCATTATTGTTTATGAGAAATATCACGAGTAATATATGTGTCTCACTACAAATACGTGAACATATATTAAAAACTATAATTATATATGTTTGACTTTTTTTATATTAAGGATGGGAGAAACATTAAATAAGAGAATCTTTAAATTTTGTTAAGCTTTAAACAATGAAAAGAAACAATAGGCAAATGTGATGAGATGTGCTTATTAAATTGGGAAATCACAAACTTTTCAACACTTATAATGAATAATGCAAGTTAAAAATTTCTTGAAATTAAAAATGTCTTGAAAATCAAATATTTGAATACAAAGAAGAGGTAAGACATATGTAATTATGAAAAATAAGTTCTTAAATTAGGTGTTGTGCTCATATTAAACCTCATTCTTAAAAATGGTTTAAATGAACTAAATGAGTTAATTATAAAGATAAAAAATGTAGAGCTTTATGTTTGATGTTCTATGCATGAACTTAATAACTTCAAAAAAAAATTTAAGAAGAAAAAGATTAATAGGAAAAGTCTCCTCTACCTTGATGCATAAAGTAAGAGAAATCCCCTCTAGTTGTTATTATAAGAAAATGATACATGAGAAAAAAAAGCTTATAATTTGATAATCCTGATGATGAAATAATAACTAGTGCATTAATTATGTTTTAATTATATAATTGTTATAGAAATTTATGTTTTTATTATGCAAGAATAAATATTTAGAATGTATGTTGAGTGGGTGGTTTAGAATATTCGAAGATTGATTATAATCATCCTTAATTTACTAGTATCTTAAATAATCATAGAATCAGATATTATTATCTAAAGTAAAGCATACCATTAAAAAAATAATCTTCTTCATTATAAATAGACTTCCTATATTATGTATTATACATATATAGCTCTTTTAGTTGTTAGGTTCACTGTTATACATTTTTTTGACCAAATGTAAATCTTATATCTATTTTTCTCCCTGATATTCTCTCCTTTAGTTTTATATTTTAAAATGGTGTAAAATTTGAGCTTATAAGTTTATTGGTTAGAATTGCTATATGAGTCACCTTATGAGTTCAAGCCTTCTTTATTCAAATGTTTGTTAATTCAATGATTTTCTTTAAAAATGAGAACAGTTTTTTTATCATGGGTTTGATGAACTTCTTTTAAGAGAAAATATTATTTGACTATTAGTTTGGTAAATCTCTTCCCAAGTGAGAAGATTTTTTCATTATAGGTTTAGTAATACCTTCTAAATAAGAAGAGTTTTTTACTATTTGTTCAATAGATCTTTTTATTGAATGAGAAAAACATTGTTAATGGTTTAGTAGATCAATTCCTAAGTAAGAAGAGAGTTATTATCTTAATGAATATATTTTTGCTATATTGAATTTTTTGTAATTAGTTGAAGCAATTGTGCTCTAATTTTTAAAAAATGTATTTGGGTATTGAAAGATTAATTGTAATCTGATTTACAATAATCCTAATTAATTGTAAAATATGATATTATATTGTAAAACAATAAATATTATTACTTAATAACTACATCATTCCTCCATATAAGTAACAATTCTTATATTATGTGTTGTTCATATAATATCAGTAAAAAAATGTAGTCCTCTTAATTATTTTGTTTATAGATGTAGGTCTTTATAGTCAAACCATGGAAGTCTTGTTTCCATGTCTCTCTCTCTCTCTCTCTCTCTCTCTCTCTCTCTCTCTCTCTCTCTCTATATATATATATATATATATATA
>JANZXR010000172.1:32702379-32721841 GCA_027575705.1 Erythroxylum echinodendron | reverse complement strand
CTCTCTCTCTCTCTCTCTCTCTCTCTCTCTCTCTCTCTCTCTATATATATATATATATATATATATATATATATAAAGCATTAGATGTTAACTAATATATATAGCATTGGATGTTAACTAATTTTGGAAACTAAACATCACTTTTTTTAGCATAAATTCCTGTAAGAATTTTATATTAAGGTAGTTCAAGTGAAAAATAAAAAAAATAAAAGAATGTCAAATCATAAGAAGGAACCAACATATGACTCAACCTTCTTATTTATCCAAAATTGTGTTTAATTATGATTTAGGTGGTTAATTTCAAATAATAAAGGATAATCCAATTTTAAGGTTAGTCAGTCAAGATGTAATTGGTCATATCGTCACTTCTTATAAATGAAGAAGATTTTATTTCTTTAACTTAAAGTTGTTTTCTGTTTCAATCTTTTGACCACTAAATGTTTTGATTTAGTCTTTGAACTTTACTAATCATTCTATATTGGGATTTTTTTAATGTTCTTAATGAAAAATTTGCGTGCCATTTAAGTTGGATACACACATCATTAACAATTATATGTTAACTACATGCCCAAGTTCGATTATATTAATTTCATATAAGGTTTTCGTTAATATCATTAGTGAAAGTACTAATATAAATTGAATAGTAAAATTTAATGACTAAATTAGAAGGTTTAATAGTTGGAGGACTAAAGTGAAGCAATATTAAGTTGAAGGAACAAAAATATGTATGTCCTAAATGAAAATTTTCCTCTAAAATAAAGGGAGAATCAATAATTTAAATTAAGAGAGAAAAATATAAAAGTTTTAAATAGAGAAAAGAGATTTTCAGTGGGAGAAAATAAGCGTCAAAATTAGAATCAAAGGAGAAATTAAAGAATTGAATGATGAGGTGCTTAATATAATCATATATTTTATGATATTTCCATTTGATGCTTGTATTACGAATTTAAATTATTTATTTAGTATGATTTTATTATAAATATACTAAGCATAGATTACATCAAAATGTTATTTAATGTTTTTTGGGTATATTGGATTATTATTTAATTAAATGTATGACGTTAACTTTTGCAAATAGTATTATTTATATTTTAGATATGTGGCTTTGTCTTAATTTTGAGAATAAGCCTAGTGATTTTTTAATGAATTAATATAATCAAGATGAATTTATATTTAGGAATTATATACAAAGTTTGTTTGAGATGATATATTTTATTATTATTATCGTGGAAACATTGTTATATTATGATTAAGGTCCTTTAGAGATGTTGGTGTAGTTGTTATAGTATGATCAGTAAGATTTATGGTCTTGTTAATGTGAGAGAGTCTATGTTGTAAGTGTTTGAGCATAAATAAGTGTTTACAATGTCATTTATAAGGCTTGTGATTTGGTTTCAAAGTGACACTACAAGAATATTATGATCTTTGATAAGAGTAGGCATGGTTTGGTTCGGTCAGTTTTCAGTTGTTTTTTAGACCAAACCAAATAATCGGTTTTATGGCACAAGAAAATCGAACAGAACTGAATGTTAGATGAAACTGAATTTTTGATTTGCCTTGCGGTTCGGTTCTGTTCGGTTACTTCAATCGGTTTGGGCCCTAATCTTGGGCCTTAAAATTTGGGTCAATTTTAGTACATGTCCAACATTTTTATTTCATTTTAGGACCTATTGGGTGATTGTCATATTTGCAAAGTTGCAAACTTACCTTATATGCCTAGAGTTAGAAGTATAAAAAAATACAAACTTTTTTTTTACTTGATCAATTTGGTTCGGGTTGGTTTAGTAAAAAATTTTGCCTACACCGCACCCGAACCGATATAGTCAGTTTTTTAATTTCTAAAACCAAACCGACAATCCATCACTCTCTACACCAACTGGTTTGGCTCTGTTTTTTGGGTTTTGCAGGTCGGTTTGGTTTTTCGAATTTTTTGCCCACTCCTAATCTTTGAGATATGTTAAGTTTTTTATGAAATTTTACATTGATATATATAGATATTACGGTGATTAATAAGATCCTTAGAGACATATTATGTATATGAAGTGACTATTGGACTTAGATTTAGATGTGATGTGGTTAATAGGCCTAAAATCAATTTTGATATGAGTATTAGGCTTACCTTTGCGTATGTTGTGGCCATTGGACTTATCTACTAATATCATATGGTTGTTAGGTTTATCCTTGAGTGTGATGTTGTAGTTAGACCTAACCTTAAATATGATGTACATGTTAGGTCTGCCTTCAACTGATAAATAACTATTTGTCATATCTTTAAATATGATATAAACATTGGACTTACCTTCGAGTATGATGTCATCATATAATCATTGGACTTGCCTTCGAGTATGATGTAGTCATTAGGTCTACTTTCAAATAAGTTATGGCTGAGCTTGTGGCCTTTAAAAATTTATTATTTAAATGTGTTTATATTACATCTAAACATATGACATGATCTTCTAATGTATGTGTGTAGCTTTAGGGCATATTATCTAGGCTTTACTGTATATTTATGGCCTTTAGATATGAATCTATAGTCATTTCGTATCACTTTGCTTTATTAAATTTCTAAACATATGCATGTGCAATAAGGTTCATTATATGTAGTGAAAAAGTGAATATAGTTAAAAAATTGAAGCTAAAATATAAGACCATCTATTTACATCAAACAAAGGTAAAATTGGTTCCTCGTGTTTATTGTAAATCAATTTTTATACTGGTTAAGTGTAGATGTCTCTAAGCATTAATTCTACAAAAACCTTAGAACTTGATCAAACTATATCCTTATGAAACTAAATCAACCGTAGGAAACTATTAAAAATAGTCTTAGATATTACATCAGTATTTCAAGTGAACATAGGTTTGACTGAATACCTTAATGATCCAATAGAACTTCAGATTCCTTTCAACAGAAATGGATATGAATCAGGAGAGAAGTCAACTTTATTTTAGTAAATCCCAAAACCTAGAGTGTACTTTGAACAAAGAACTAAAATTCATAGTGCTTTGAATTTGTTATTATTGGTCAAATAGAGATATATCATATGTCATAACTCAAAGAAATAAATACAATATTGCTTACCTAACAACCCCATCAGATCTACAAATGTAAACAAAATTGAGTCCTTTTAAACTGGGATTTGTAAATAAATTTGCTTATGATTCTTATAAGTGAAGGTTGTGTAGTTTGATTGTTGCTATCCCATATCATTAGGAACGTTCATGTTCAATCTTTTACATTTCAACTTGTAATAGAATAATTCATAATTTCTAATAACTGTATAATTTTTCACTATAATAATTGTTATGGTTAGTAACTTTCAAAAAAATTTCAAATGTATGCTCTTAAAAATTAGTCATATATATGCATGGTTGGTTTGAGGTAGTGATGGTTAGGTTTCTTTGGCTACTTATGATTTCTTCTTTTTGTTAAACTCACATGTCAAAAAAATTAATTAAATAGCCCATATATCAAGCCATGTCAACTAAGTTAACGATGGTCATAAAGAGGGATTAACTTTAAACTATATTTAATACAAATATTTTATGTATTAAAGTATTAAAAATAAAGTTTAGGCTACTTTGAATAATTTTCCTAAGTTATGAATTAATATCTTTCCAAGATAAATACTGGTATTAGGGAAATTAATATTTAAATACTTAATTTTAATAAAATTATCAAAAATAGTTCAAAAACTCTATTTTTAGTACTTTAATACCTGAACTCTTACATCATATACATATAGCCTATTGTTAGTCTCGATTAATGATCAGTATTAACAAAGTTCATGTGGTTTGTCCTATTTACTTTATTTACTTCTTGAGACACATGGCATGACACATGTATTATTTTTAAAATTTGGGTCGCATGGATTTAAAACACATAAAAATAAAACCAAATGGGTTCCTAATTTTCTCGAACATTTTTATAAGTTCTTATCTATTAATTTCTTATCGTATATTCGTTGCTTCATTACTCAATACTGAACAATTCATTTCTCTGGTTCCTTTTCCTTTTAGATGCTATCAAAATATGCATTACAAGAGCAACATCTTTCTCTTAACTATTTTTTCTTTTGGAATATAAGGGTAGAATATATACGAAAAAGAATAATCTAAAGGAATTTGAGTTAAGGATAGAGATATATGTCTGAGATACATATGTTTTACTTATAACTTTACTATGTTTTCTTTATAAATTATCTTTATTTAATATTGCAATTAGTTTTATTTGATGTTTTAAGTAATTTTGTAGAAAATTTGCTTTAGAAGTAATTTTGGCTAAAAATCGAAGAGCTTTATGCATCAAATTAAGAAGAAGAATATATGGCCTCAGAAAAGGGAATGTTATGATGCATGTCTCTCTTTAGATAGAAGAATTGAGTGAAAATATTGAACATGTAATCACAAACAATCGTGTGCTAAGTTGTGTTCTTTCTAAAAACTAGAGTTTGAAGACACCATCTTACACATGAGCATGTCAGAACCTATGTCACTTGTCACTATATTTATAATGTTAAAAATGATCTCAAACATGATCAAATCATAACATGTTTTCCTCTAGATGAAGAATTTAAGTTCCATTGGTGATCACAACCTAGAATACGACCGTGTCAAAATCATGTTTATTGTGGAAACATACTATTTAAACATGTATGAAACCATAGTGTAAGGGGATTTTAGATTTCAAAATTTTCAAGTTAGCTTTTAGCAGCTAAAGGGAGAGAGAAACTTTAACGAAAGGCGTGCAATTATCTTCAAGGTAAAAAGAGATCCAAGATAATCACAAAAAAGAAAAAAAAATCCAAAGATTAAGAATCCATTAAAGAACTTTTCTTGTTTTTATGATTTATATAATTCTTTTGTTTATGCTTATTGTTTCAAGGATGGAGCATAACTAAACCTCTAATATAGAATGTGCATGTATTAAACTGATTATTTATGATGTAATTCAGTTTAGGTGTCGTTGATTTCTTGATAAATTGCCAATTAATATTTCCAAATTAATTCAAAATAATTAAGGCATCATAAGATAAAAGGAGAGTAAAAGGTAATTAAACTATTAATATTTAACATTACAAAAAGGGTGTTTGTTGGTGAAGATTTAATTAAATCTTATACAGCTTAATGAATCCTTTTAATCATTATAACTATAAAAGTATAAGTAGGATTAATTTGAGTACGTTATTATTTATTTTAAAAGAATAACAAGAGCATTTTAGGATTAGATCTTGAAAATTATCTAGACTAATTTACAACACTATACTTTAAACTACTTACATAAGTTTATTTATGATGTATATCACCCTAGGGTTAAACTCTTAATTATCTTTTATTTTATTCATTTACTATTCACATTTATTTTTTTCCTTAAACATCTTTATTTTTTTGTCTAGATGTAAAACTTGAATCAATTGGTAGTTGAATATATCTCCTTATGGTAGAATATTAGGTTATACCACTTATTACTTAAATGATAGTTACATATTTGTGATTTGTTCACAATAAGTTTTTTGCATCATTGTAAGAGAGGTAATCAAATATCAATTTTAACAGTTTATGTATTAGTCTAAATGTTTACTTGGTGTTTTTATAGTTGTGTGTTTGTTTAGATTCCCTAATTTATATCATTTATAGTGAGAGTTCATAGAATTGTGTCTTAGAGTTTTTGTAGTTCGTTCAAGGGTTTTCACGTTTCAGTATTATTATTTTTTTTAGCTTTTTTCTAATTTTACATTTTACATTTGCTTTCACCACTGACCTTGCATTGTATGGAACAACTTAATAAGCAAATTGTTCCACTTGAACTAAAAATTTAAAGAACTTTATGTGTTACGAAAAAGGCAAGAAGGTTTGAGCTAACAAATGAAATACAATTAAAGGTAAAAGTAGAGCAATCAATACCACCCATGCAGAGAACCATAACCAAAGGTCATCATATGACTATGCAATGCCTTAACACTGATGGATATAAGGCTAACATGAATGCTACAACTTTAAAATTAAGTCGGACCTTATCACTATGGTGTAACAAGGATCCCAATATATGTAAAACCTACTTCTTGGACATTTAAAGACACCATTAATATGAAAGGAAGAAGTGAGGATGCAATCAAATTAAGGATTTTATCCATTTTTTTTAAGAGATAAACATAAGTTATTGTTGAACTCAATGGTTGCAAACTCCTTTACCACTTGGAACACATTATCATAAGCATTTGTGAGCAAACATTTTTCCCTATGTAAAACTACTAAGCTTAGGAATGGCATTCCAAGTTTCATGCGATTGGAAGGTGAATATTTATATGAATCTCAGGAGAGGTTTAAGGAGATACAAAGGAGATGTCCTTGTTATGATCTATTGAATTGATTGATTATGCAAATATTATACATTGGTTTTACTAAATACTTATAAATGAGCATTGATTCATCAAAGAAACGTATTATAATGGGAATGACAATTGAAGATGCTACTACACTTTTGGCCTAATGAGAGACTTAGGAAAGTTGGTATAAATGATTTTGGATAGTATAAACAAGTAAAATTCCAAAGTTGATTCCCTTATTAAGATACTTGGTAGATAAAGCATTAATTATATTTTTAGCTTAGTTATTACTTGTAAATATTATGGTAGAAATCACATAAGTTCAAGTGTATATATGAGAGCAGGCTTAGTAACTTCAACAGATCATTACAATAATATAACCATATTCCACTACCTATAATCTTAGATAATGGTTCATCCAAACTTTACATGAAATAATCAAGGCAATCAAGCGAATAGTTTAAGTTCAAGGCCACTTAACCTCCTAGATTCCAACTGAGACCCTTATATCAATAATAAATTTTGGATACCTTATGGTCTAACTTAAAGGGATAAAATTTAGGATGGGGATTAGAATTTTACAATTTCCATCAGTGACTTTGGAGTTTATTGTGAGTTTTATACATTGAAATTTAAGAAGATAAAAACATATCAAACCCTTCTCATGCATTTTAATAAGAATATAACTATAATATCTCTTTTTCGCATGATATATCGCCAACCATCAAATAACACCTTACACTCAAAAAAGAAAATCATACAACCTCACTCATGATGATGTTACTTGCATCAATTATTTTATTTATGATGCATTGTGGAGGGTCATCAATATAATTTAGGATATTGTTTTACCCACTACTTAAAGTATATGCTGATGAGAAAGAAAGGGGCAATTTATGAAAGCTCATATATTAACCGCCTTGTAAAAACTTATTTTTTTCCCCAGTCTCCCTGAGATGATTTTATCTTGTAAGATTCTCCTTAAACCTTGAGCTAATGAGATATATGGAACTAGTAAAGGAGTTAAAGGTAGCTTATATGTTAGTTAGTATTAAGGATAGTGAGTTTAGGGGTAATGCTTTAATGGCTTAGGCAAAGGACTTAGATTGGAGATAAATAGAGTCATTACCAATTATAGAGCAACATAATGCAATAGTTTTGAAGCCTATGGAAGTTAAATTGAGGCTTCAATAACTATTAGGGGAAAGAATTAAGAGAAAAGTTCATTAAACGGAGTGACATTTGATAACAGTAATTAAACACAGTAGAAGACCCGAGGAATCCTCTTTACACAATCTTAATAGATGGATTGGTTAGAAGAGAAATGGTCACTTATTTCCAATATGTCAAATTTATAGTAACACTTAGTATTTTTCTACCCTCTCTACCTCCTTCGACTTATGATATGAACAATAATCATAAAAGTCCAACAGATAAGTGATATATTGATTATTTTATTTTTCTAATGTATTTTATTTCAATTTATTTCTTTATACCTTTTGTTTTTATTATATATTTCCATTTTATTTAGTACCATTGTTTTAATTTGTTTCTTGTTTCTTTTGTGCTTTCTTTTTCTTACTTCCTTTGTTGTTTTGTATGCAAGGTACTCAATTTTTATGATTCTTATGAACTTAAATCAGTTGAAATCTATAACTTGGCTTATAGAAGTTTCCATATCTTGAATTTCTTTCAAATTTCTCCACTTTTGCCATTCTAGTTTATTTCTTTTATATGCTTTATATGCATTCATTAAGGACAATATATGTCCTAGGTATTAGGGAGGGATTTACCATGAGCCATATTTATATAAAAATATCCTATAAGTTAATCAATTCAATTGCATCTGAGTTACTAAGTTACAGTTCCAGGAAATTTTAAATAAAATAAGGTAACTAAATTGATTAATTAGATATGTACATTACGTTGATATTTAACTATATTAACTTTATAGATATAGTTACTATTAAGTCATCTGAAAATTTTTACCTAATAATCTTAAGAATTTTTCTTTAATTAAATGTTGTTATTATGTAAATAATTTTAACATAAGTTATAGGATAACACAATAAGTAGATTATGATTTGATATTAATTGTGAATTATTACAAAATAGAAGGTATAAAGTTTTAGTGTAAATAAATTCTATTTCATTGAATTTGATTTATGTAATACATCAATATTATGAATAGTGCTAGTAGTTATAAATATGATATAACTTGGTAACCAGAGGAATTCATGACTTATTGTTTATCTTTGTGTTAAAAGGTTTGGATTTTATTTTAAACATGCTTTTTTATGCTCTATAAAAAGTTTTCAAAAATATTTCTATCAATTTTTGTCAATATAGGTTGATGTTTATTTATTGGTTTATACTGTTTATTCAAATTTTGTTCATTTTATATATGGCATAATTATTTGATTTCAATTGAAAATTGAAAGATCAGGAAGTCAAGTTAATTTGCAAGTTACTGTATAAATCAAGAAATCTGGATGGTTGATGAACAATATAATTAAGTGAATAATAATCAATCTTAGCTATTTAATTGGATTATTTTCTTGAAAGAAAGAAAGAATGTATTAAAATATAAGCCATTGTTCACCAAAGTAGTAATAAGATAATACCATTAAAGATTAAATTGCCTCTAGTAACATTATACTGAACTATAAAAAGATACAAAGAGATTTATCTACTTGATTTTCCAATCAAGTAGGCATTGAGAGCTGAAGCAATGATAGTCCTTGTAGATAAGAATGTGTTGCCTAATTCTAGAGAATAAGATCTGCAATAGATTTCTTTGATGTTGTGTAAATCACAAAAGATCATATTGTTCCTTTTATCCCATATTACCAGTAACTAGATTTTTAATTGGATTATTGACTCTTCTTAGAATTGTAACTTATTCATATTGATTGGTTTTATATTTGGCTTACCTAAGATAAGTAAAAATCTAAGTCTAGGAGAATTTGTAGTAGATGTAGCACGCATACGTTTTACATAGCTTTTTTAAAGGTTTCTTTATGCATTATTTTGATATGATATTGTAATTAGTTTTATTTAAGATTTTAGGTAATTATGGAAAAAATTACTTTAAGAGTATTTTTGGCCATAATCAAGGAATTTGAGAATGAAGAACATCCTTAGTTGGAGTCAATCTCAGATAAGAGCATACACGCAAATACTTGGCAACAAAATTATAGTTTTGAATACAAACTCAAACATATAGATATCAAAGCTTATTTCTCTTTAGATGAATAATTTAATTTTCAGTGGTGAACACAATCTAGAATATGGTTATGTCCTTAACCATGTTTATTATAAAAATATACTATTTCAAGACATGTGAAACCTTATTATAAGGAGTTTGTGTTTTAAAAATTTTCAAGTTACATATTTATAATTGAAGAGAGATAGAAATCATAGGGCAACGCTTTCATCTATTTTTAAGGAGAAAAGAAACCTAAGATCATCCCAACAAAGCCAAAAGAACATTCAAAGATTGGGAATCCATTAGAAAACTTATTGTCTTTTATGATTTTGATAATTCTTTTATTTATGTTTATTATTTTAAGAATGGAGCTTAACTAAACCTCTAATCTAGTGTATGGATGGATTAAATGGATTATTGATGATGTGATTTTGCGTTTCTTTGATTTCTTGATAAATTGTCAATTAATACTTCTAGATTAATTCGAAATAATTAAGATACCAAAAGATGGAGGGAAAGTGTGTAAGGTGGTATAAGTTTATCGAACTATCAATCTCTAATTAGCTTTATTTAAATAGATTTTGCTTAGTGAAGTCATTTACTTAAATCTTATAAAACCTAATGAACCCTTTTAATCTTTAATACTAGGAAAGTAGGAGTAGTTTAATTAAACTATTTTTATTATTAATTGAAAGAGAATAATAAGAGATATAAAAGATTAGATCTTCAAAATTATTTAGACTAATTGACAATAGAGATAATTAAGCTTCTTCGATATATCTATTTATGAAGTATATTACCTTAGGTTAAACTCTCATGTTAATTGCATTTTCTTTTATTTATTTAATGTTTTATATTTAATTTCCCTTTAAACACCTCTAATTTTCTTGTCTAGAAAATGTAAGACTTGAGTTAATTGATAGTTGAAAAGACCTTTTTAGGGTAAGATATTACGTTATGCTATTTTACTGCTTAAACGATATTTATATACTCGCAATTAATTCAATATAATTAATGTACGTGGATTACAAGAATGATATCTAATAATTGGAGATAAAATACGAGAGCAAATTCTTATTCCTATTTAATTCAATAGTCCTCTTCTTATTTTTCCTAAGTGGGTTGAATTGTTATTTTGGTATGAAATTAAAACAACTATTTACCATTGATGTTGTTGGCCTTCCTATCTGTGGCATTTGATCGACCGATTATTCTTTCTACATATTTTTGATTGATTAAACCATGCATTTTTGTATAGAATTTTTTGGTTGTGTTCATTGCATAAGGAATTTTTTGCCTTCAAAAGTTTAGCAGATGAGGAGGAGATGGAGTTTCTCAATACCATTGTTCTTCAAAGTTGTAACATCCCCATTATATAAAGTAGCAACCTTTACAATAGCCCAATTGTTGGTTTTATGATATTTGGCAGGCTGCTACAATAAAAGTTCTGTAAATTTTTGTAGCTAGCTAGAACTTAGAACAATATTTAGTGATCATATATTGGTTATCGAGTAAATAGTCAATGGAGTTTACACCCACTTATTTTCTCTCTTACTTTTGCATTCTTCTGAAATGAAGAAGATGAGTGAAGTTCAATTAGTTGTATAGGTCATGTACTATGTGCATACATGCACTACAACAAGGATGAGATTTAGCCACTTTTGTTTTCTACTCTTTGAAAATCGTAGCTAAAAATAAGTTTTTTGAGACGATTTTTAAATTTGTCACTAAATGAGAATCCTTTGGCGACAATTTTTTAAAAAATAGCAAAATATGGACATTTGGCAACGATTTTTAAAAATCGTCGCTAAATGGTCTACATTTTATGACGCTTTTAAAAATGTAGCAAAATGTGGATCTTTTACGACGATTTTTAAAAATCGTCACCAAAGAATTCTCCTTTGTATGACTTCATTAACTCTTTTAGCGCAATTTTCAAAAATCTTCGTGAAAAGGACCATTTTTGTGATTATTTTATAAATCGTCTCAAAATATCTAACTAGTTATAGGGGGAACGAAAATGAAATCAGAAATTTGTTTGATTATCTTGTTGTTTTGTTTCTCTGCGTGTAGACATTGCGTGCTACTCCTCTTTTTTAACCTCCTATTGTGTTTATGCTTCATTTTTATGGACTTTGGATCTAATTACGTACCCATTTGGTGTTTGGTGGGATTGGAGAGTTCAAGCAGAATCAAGCAAATTGGACAAGGAAGGTATGTTTCAGAAGGTAACTCTTGAGTTTTATATAGTTTCTTGACCTTATTGTTTTTGCTCTCTCATACTAAAGCGAATAAAAGAGTTACCTTTAGGGTTTCCTGTTCTAGAGTGTCTCGTTACATTCCCCAGATTGAAGTCACTACTTTATGAGCAATATTTTTTTGATACATGTTTTTTATGGCTTTGATTTCAGGTTCAGAAAGAAAACTTCTAATCTTATGGGCTTTCAATTGCTTTCCTTTTTCATCAAAATGACTGATTCGTTTGGCGACGAGAATGTGCAGAGCATAACCATTGATGAGTATCTCAACAAAGTCAAAGCTGAGGGGTTAGCAATCATCCCTCTCTCTCTCTCTCTCTCTCTCTTTCAATAATTCTTCATTTAGGGGTTGTTGTGGTCTCAAAGTTTATATCTCCCACTCCCCTCCCCTTTTTTTTTATAGTTGATTATTACCTTGTCTTGTTAACGAATGGGCAATTTACGTTGTTGGGATATCGAAAAGTTATGGT
The DNA here is from genome assembly GCA_027575705.1 of Erythroxylum echinodendron. NCBI lineage: Eukaryota > Viridiplantae > Streptophyta > Magnoliopsida > Malpighiales > Erythroxylaceae > Erythroxylum > Erythroxylum echinodendron. The sequence continues at coordinate 32,709,582 of JANZXR010000172.1, read as the reverse complement.
TTCCATTGCTTTAGGTATCTTACAACTAACTAGATTTGAATAACTACTTTATTGAGGTTTTTCACCTAAGCTATTAAGCATTGAACATTTTAGAACAGAAAATGTTTTGTAAATTTTAGGCAGAACATATAAAATATGTTTATTTGTCTTATGACTGATTTTTCTTCATTCTCTTATGTTTAGGATAAATGAAAAAGAAATTGGAGGCATCGGCTAGTGAGGATTGGGGAAGAAAATATTTGTGCTTTTTCATGTTTTTTCTAATTAGGATAGCATGCGGATGTTAGGGTGGAATGCTAGTATATGCATACCATTCTCTTCTCGTTGTTTTCAGAAGCTATTAAAGTTTTCCTTCTAGTTGGATTATTATTGGACATGGTTGTGATTGTAAGCTTTGAACTTCTTGTAAAAAGAGTGAAAGATTAAAACAATCAGAAGCCACTGAGAACTCCACTTATTCTCTCAATTTTGATTCTTCAAATTGCTCTCACCTTAGAAGCAATGCTGTGACCACTCAAAGCTGGGCAAAGTCATCTAAATTTGTATGCAAAAAGAATTTAGATTGCTGTAGTTTCAATCTGGTCTGTTATGATATCTCCATTATTTACTTTATTCTATTTTGTCCCTTCATGCAGGTTATTGATCGACTCAAGGAGAAGCTTACAATTATCATTGGAGATTGTGAGGGCTAGAGATGACGAGTAAAACCTCTTCATTTTAGATGCATCGTTGTGCATGTCTAATATGTCATTCAACAGTCTCTTAGTTGCTACAACATGCCTAATTACAACATTCCGTTTTTGTTTCCTTTCATTTGTGGTAAGACACTTGTCAAATTAGACTCATAATTTGTCTCCCTTAAATATGGTTCCATTGTGTAGAATATAGATTCATATATAAGTCCTTTTTTAGTCAAAAGTGTTGTTCAAATTTTAAGTCTTGTCCAGGATCACCAACACCAAGATATGCATATATACTGATGTTTGATTCTCTGCCATGTTCATTCTTTTACTCTTGTCAATGATAAAGAAGCTGATCCACATGAAAGATTAACAATTTGAGCATTTGGCAGTTTTCTCCAGTCCAATGCTGAATAGGCCTGCATTGTATTTATTTTTTCTAACAGAGCTCTGTTAAATTCAATATGTTTTTGGTGCTTAAATTACATAATCAAACGTTGTCGATGCAGATTTTTGCAAACTAGGTCCTAAGGGACAAATATGCAAGTGATGTAATAGACTCTTGCAAGAAAGTTTTTGCCTTCATGACTAATCCTGACCATTTTGAAGGTTCATTTGGTGGATGATGGTCCAGTGACAATGCAACTTGATTCAGGCACTCTGTCGATCTTGAAGTATCTTTTATGATTCTTATGGCTAATCTTTTCTATATGATGGCTAACGTATGAAGTTGCTCTCATCGACATAGACAAACCTACAGTCATTTTAGTCACGTTGTAATTTTTTTGTAATCTTAACATTTATAATTTGTAAAATGGTCTCTGTATTTATTATTTTGTCTATAAGAATTTTTAAAGTTGTAATTAAAATCTTGTATACCAAGAATATTTTTTTGTTGATATAATTCAATGATATATTATTTTTATATACAATGCTTCAAATTATTAATTAATTTTGTATTATATTTTATATAATAATTTAACAAAAATCTAAATATTATATACAATAAGATGGATTAAAATGGCATAAATAATTATAGTTAACATGGTATAACATTTCGTTAAAATATATGCTAAAAATTTGACTACATTTTACAAAACATAGCTAAAAACATTTGACTATGTTTTAAAAAAGGTAGCTAAAAATCTTTTGCTACGTTTTTTGAAATGTAGCTAAAAACAATTAGCTACGTTTTTTGAAACATAGCTAAACTTTTTTAGCTACTGAAACTAAATGTAGCGAAAATGTATTGGCGGCAAATTTTTAAAATGTCGCTAATAGTTTTTAGCTACTAAAATAAAGTGTAGGGAAAAATTATTAGCTACGATTAGTGAAAAACGTCGCTTACAGTTTTTAGCTATATAAATTTAGCGACGTTTTATGCAATGAATATAAATCGTCGCTAATTACTGTTATCAATAATTTTGAAACTTTTAGTGTTAGACCCCGCTTTCTGAGTCTAACTCTTGCTCTGATACCACCTTTGTTAGACCCCATTTTCGGAGTCTAACTCTTGCTCTGATATCATAAATATTAAACTCCGAAAACAGGGTCTAACAGAGGTGGTATCAGAGTAAGAGTTAGACTCTGAAAATAGGGTCTAACAGAGGTGATATCAGAAGATGAATGTTGGGCTTCGAAAATAGGGCCCAACATTTTGTGACGAATTTTTTCGTAGCCAAATGTTATTTCTGTTGTAGTGATGTCATATCATATGTTTCTGGAAGAAAAAATTAGATGTGACAAATCATGCCCTCAATTGACAATGACCATTAACATGTGCTAACTTTGGGTTATATTTAAGTAAGAATTCGAGTATTAAAATGCCAACAAGTAAAGTTTGAATTAATTTTGAGAATTCGTTTAAATTTACTAATTAAAATATTTGTTTTTTCTTAAAATATACAAATCATGCTTATTATTTATTATAACTTTAAAATTAACTTTTAGTAGGTACCTAATTTCTTCATCCATTTAAAATTTTAATTTGGGAAAATTTCAGTTTGTTGTCATAATTAGTTGAATGGAGATGGAAACCTTAGTATCCAAACAACTTTCAGAAATTAAAAATTAATAATAATCAATAACTTATTCTTGGTATAAATACAATAATGGTTATTAAATCTATATTGCTAACGAATTCACAATACTAAAATAAAAGTGTAAATTTTTATTACATTATAGTTGAACAACATAAATTATTCTTTAAATTTTATAATATATTTAATATAAATTAATTTGAAAATGAGGTTAATATGAAAATTAAACATATACTTTAATTTTAACATTATAATGTAAACTTGACATTACATCATTGAAGTTTTTGTTTATAATTATCATTTTTTTCTGCTAAAGGTGTGCCGCTCACTTAAACTTTATTCTTGTTTTAATGTTTAAAAATAGTTATAATTTTCCTTTTTGTAAGTAACATTTATACAACTTTTTATACTTCGATTTTTCTATAAAATTGAAAATTTCGTGTTATTAATTTTGATTTATAAAAGTTTAAAATAAATTAACAAAGAAGTTTAAATGACTCTAAACGAATTGCAGTTGCCTCAATTTGAAAATTAATTTATTCAATTAATTTTAACAGAAAAACAGCTAAACATGCACTAAACAGTAAACAATCCCCTCACAACCTTCTTCATACCCTATCTTTCATTTAGTGGATGACAAGAAAACATCACTATCATGCAACAGTAACATCTTCTTTTCATTGGTCAAAATCGACGGGCATTATCCAGATCAACGGTTGACATCAACCAAGGTACAAGGCTACGAGCATGACGTTTGACGTGGACATGTCCACGCAACAATGGGAACGGCCACCGTACCCTCCACGTGCGATTATCCAATTGTGTCCCATCACGTGACCCACAGGTATCATCAAAACAATCAGCTCGCAAACAGATTTCAATGGTAAAAAGCTCGTGTGAAATAGGGATGGTAAGTTGGTAACCGAGTCGGACGGATCCCAGATTTCTAACCAGTTGTTTAATTGATTTCGAATTATATGATCTTAATTATCGTAATTATGCTTTTATGAATATGCTTGTTCACTATCTTATTAGAATTTCTTCTAATATTAGTATTAGAATGTTTTTTTTAATTTGATACATCAACTTTTTATTTTATTTTATTTTATTTTATTGTATTTATTTAATTATTTTAATTTTATTTACCTATTTTTTATTATATCAGTTTTACTTATTTATTCTTTTCACCTGCATCATTTTCTTTTTTTGTCACATTTATATGTGAGTCTATCGAAAATAGCCTCTTTACTCTGTAAGGATAAGGCTGTGTACTATTAAACCTCCCCAAATTCTGTTTTAATCTGGAATTTTAGACTGGATGCGATTATGATGATCTTAATTATCGTATTAAAATAATTTTTTAATATAATGAAATAAAATAATGTTATCTTAATTAATTATATCAAAATAATATGACTGTAATGATAAATATTTAATTTGACTTAAAAGAACAATAAATTCAAACATAATTTATTAATTTTAAATAAAACAAATTGAATTGAGTTGAATTAACTTTTTTTTAAAATGTAGATCTAACTAATATTTGTCAATCCTACAGTGAAAGTGCAAAAGTATACCAAAAGTTTGGCTTTCATTTAAAATTGAGTAGTTGAGTAGGTGATATATAGAGAGCAAATTTAAAAATCTCCTGCAGATGTTTAAAGTTATACTAAAAGGTCGCACTAAGATATGATAAAATAATATAAGATTTGGTTTTCATTTATTTGTGGTAGTCTGTAATGTAATTAATTGCTTTGTGCATGTGGAATGTGGAGCAGAAATAGCACTTCTCTTAATAAAATAACTTAAAAAGGGGAAATTATTGGAGTTGGTTGGTAACTTTGATTTAAATGCTTATTTATTGTTTTTCCATGTGGTCTCGTGGGAGTTATAATTTAATGCCGCTAAATAGGGTTGAACTATTGTATAGGTAAAATGTAGGCAAGTTCCATCCAAAGTGAAAGAATTAGATCTTGAATATGGTCGGGTTGTTCAAGCCCTCAAAATAATTGCACCTACCCAAATTTCTTATAGTAGTTATAGAACTAGGTCAAATCCTTAGAGAACTAAATACTAGTTTCTTAACTTCAAATAATAAAATAAAATGGAGAGTTTTGGATTAATTAACAAACTAAAATTAACAAGATATCGAATCAAATCGACAGAATATATAAGTGAGGAATTCAAGAATACTAAGCTTCGATTCAAGGGAAAGATCTCATCTACCTATAACTTTAATTATTGTCTAAAAAGAATATTTGTCACAATTTAAGCAGTTAGTCTAGAACATATTATGATAGCTATAATAAGTTTCAAATTTTCCTAAATTAATTGGTTCAAACTCAGTATCTAAACCAAAACTTACCATCAATTGACTAGGTGTAATAACATTCCATATCAATTAAATGATAACAATAAACTTAATAAAAAAGCCTAAACACTAAATTAAATAATCAAAATAGTTGCAATTATTCAACTTAGTTTTCTTATTTTTCATATGTTAATTATGTTATTTCATAAATAACCTATTTGCTACTTGAACCAATCCATAATAATTATGCATCAATGAATTCACAAATAGCGATAGACTAATCAACATCAAATTAAATTGTAAGATTAATCAATATTAATTATTTATCAAATATAAGAACTCAAAATAAGAAATACTTGAATTGAAACATGAATAAAACGTTAAGAATAAAACCTCACAAGGTTACAACTAAAGTTTTGAATCCCCTTGAATCAGAATAATTAGGTTTAGTCATATATGACTTTTGCTCTAATATTAAAAATAGAAGAAAGATGAAATAATGAGAGGAAAGTAAGAAGAAACGATTGATTCTTTTGAGAGGTGGGCAACGTCCCTTTTATAGTCATTTCTTACTTTAAACCTAATCATATCCTATCTTGTAAAGATGCTTATTTAAAACAAATCCTAATCCCTTCATGATAGTGATAAACAAAATTTTCCTACTTAATCTACAACTCTTTAAATAAATCTGACATTAAGCTTTATCTTCCTTTATTCATGCAACAATCTTTTTACTTCATCCAAAATTTGTGATTATCATCAATAATGTCCCAATTTGCTCCTAAAACAAAAAAACATTAATTTTCCTATTTAATCACCAAAATAAATTTAAAACAAAGGAGATAATATAAAATAATATATCAAGATAATATCTTATCAGGATATCATAATTGTTTTCACAAAGAGAGCTTTAATTACTCTATTTCAATTCAAGGAGGATTAATTTTATATCTCTAAATTTAAATGGAATCATATATGTATTGATAAGCAGTAATTGGTAAATTGATACACAAGTTGATATCAAACGCGTATATTGATGAGGTAACAAGGCAAAGACTCTAAGTAGGTAAACAAATGGGTAATATTGATGACATCTCAAGCATAGGTAAGAGTTATTACAAGTTAATATGTAATAGTATAAATTTTTGACAATAAGTGAGGTTTGGATGTAAAACTAAAGATCATTAATGTAATTAAATGTGCTAAAAATTTAAGAATGGAACTTAATTTCAACGAGAAAGTTTGAAAATATAAAAAATTGCAAGGCCTATTATACAAGGATTTTTACTTAGACCCTATTTGGTTCCATTTATTTTTACCCTTTTTTTTTGGTTTTCATAAAAAAACAAACCACTTATGAAATCATGGTTGGCTGAGTGTCGTTGCCATTTTTGGTTTCTAAAAACAGAACAAACAGCAATAAGTTTACGAAAACGTAAAAAAGACGTTTTCGTAAACTTTTAAAACAGGTTTTTTCTTCATCAAAACATGTTTTCTTTTAAACAAAAATTATGCGCCGCCCGACTCTTCTCCATCTTCAGGTTCTGTTGTCTCCATCTTCAGGTTCGTCTTCTGCGCGTTTCACCAGTCTTCACCTATTTTGCTCTCACTTCATTTTAAACTGCAAACATATAGCTTTTCTTCTTCCACAAGTTTTGTTGCAGTCTTGTTCTTGAACTTCCTGTTATTTAATGTCTAATGAGGAGGCTTTTTATGGTAGCATGTGTTTTTGTCTTCTTGTGATTTATTACTTGTCTTCTTCTTGGAATTCAGGTACATGTGAAAGGATTCATGTCTAGCTCTTCTATTTATTGCAATAGGATAATGTCTTCTTGTCCTCAAGCATTTAATGTGGTTTTAGCATATTCCTTTCTAATTGGTTGTATAATTTCTTAATGGTTTGGCCTACTCCTTCAAATTTGGACTAATTTTTAAGTTACCAACGAATAAAGTGGGCTTCCCATGTTATCACGTTTGCTGCTTAATTGAATTAACAAAGTCATTATTTAAAGATTTTCTACTTAATTGTCTCGGGTGAGTAGCCCCTGGACCTAGAGAGCTTGTGGACGGTCAACTTTGCAAATAGTTTCAAGCGTCCACACAACTTCATCTGCCACTAGTTAGATACACATCATTTATATCACTATAGAATTTCTGCTTAAGTTCTTAATAA
>JANZXR010000172.1:32665339-32684880 GCA_027575705.1 Erythroxylum echinodendron | reverse complement strand
ACGAGCGAGGCTATGGCACACAGGTGGGTCAGCTGAGATTCCAGATTTTGAGGATGACCTAGTTAGGAGTTTGTATTGTTTTTGGCATAGTACCTGTATTAGGTTTGTTATGTACAGACTGTACACTGATGTATATACTGTTGTTTTGGAGAAATGAAAAGAGGATTTTGGTTTTTAAAAATCTCATGATTTACATTACTGGTTCTTATTCTTTTAATGTATGTGATGCCATGTGGAGTTCTATAGTAATTGTACGTAGCACTCCCTTATCTTAGGATATGTGTCGGGATGACCTACGGGCGTCCCGATGCGTACTCTAGGATAATGGGGTGTTACAAATTCCATCTCTTTCTAATATGGGATTCCTACTTACACTTGACATCCCAACAATCTCTCCCTTAAGTGTGAACTTCTACATTGAGCTCGGGCTCTCCTTTGATCGAAAGCTTTTTTCTGTTCTTTTTTTAACAGCTTGACTATATAGTGTCACTCAGAGCCTTTCTACTCCACTGGTCTAGGCCCATGAAGAGCCTCCTTGCTCTTCTTTGTGGAGAGGCAACCACTGGATCCGAATACCATTTCCATACTCATCTCTTGCCAAACTATCGGCTTTGATATCACTTGTTGAATCTGTGAAGTTTACTTTCATGAGAAATCTACATCATGGGCCTAGTGAGAGAACCTACTCATGGGCTTTGACACCACACTTCAACCTAAAACCTAAAGATACTAGGTTTATGGGTTCTTTCTACTTATATGTCCTTCATTAGCTCCATCTCTTTTCAAAGTGAGATTTCTATTCACACTTTACATCCCATAGAGTATCTCTATAGCTAAAGTGATACAACTCTCCCCATAGAGTGTCTCTATAGCTAAAGTGATACAACTCTCCCAATATTCTTCACGAATAGAAAGCCTTCCTTTTCAATAATGAATTTATGGGCATAACTCAACTGGAAGCGGTTTTGAATATAGGAAGTTTTAATAATGATGATAACATTTTTTCTTTAAAATTGAAACTAGAACTTAAGCATTAAACATTATGAAAACTAGGTCCTGGTACTTGAATAGTAGATCAATTTTTTTTTCAAATGTGGAATCCAGGACCTTAACTCATGGAATATAAAGTTGGGATTCATGTTAGACTTTCACAAAGAAGTTTTCTTTTTTTTGTTTAAAAAAAGAAATTTCATTTTTAGTACTAAACAAAATTTACTTATGCTTTTTTCCTGAATTATTTATCTATGTTCTTTAACTTCCTTATTTATGTTTTTCAAAATTTCTTGTGGCATACTTTTTATTTTGGATTATTAGAGTTTTTATATTTTTTTATTTTTTGTACACCTACAATTGATTGAAAATGAATATATCGGATGAAAAGAAAATGTAATATGAATAAGGACACTTCGATTTTGAATATTAGATGTTTTTTGCTCGACTTTGTGTTTCTAAATGTCAAATAAAAAATCATAATTGATTATGTACTATTTTTGCCGTTAGAATCAAGCGGGGCTTGCTTCTAAAAATTTTGGGTGTTTAACAAATTGAAACCACATTCTTTCAATAAGTGTTATTTAATATAATACCTTGAGTTAGATTAAAGTGAAAAGAACCTGGTAAGGGATTATTGAAATTCAAGAACATATATTTATATGGTCCTTTTAAATCAGTGCAGACAATGTCTATATTCTTCTAGGGCTAGCTATCAGAGAGCAAGTCATGAATGTAAAAGAGACAAATGAGTTTCGTTTTACGAAAGAAAAAGAGAGAATTCATTAATTTTGATTCATAAATCATATGAGTTAACATAAAAACAAAATTTCAATCGATAAACTAAATAATTATAAAAATTGATTAATAAAAAAAAGTAAAAGTACTAATTTATGAACACAGGATAGCCAAAAGTTCTGTCATCCTTATTCTTGATATTAATTCAATTTCTTAAATTTAGTGCAAAAACATGACATCAACAATTGTTGTCATTAAGCCCTTTTATTTGGATTGACTAGCAGATAGATTTACCAATTTTTAATTAAACTATAACACCTTTAAAAGCTAGTTAGCTTGGTGTGAGACTTTAAAAATAGACATCATAAATTGAACTCCATTAAGCTTAACACTAATACTTGATATTAAAACGAGGATGAGTGTTAAAAACTTAGTTTCGTGAAACTTTCTATTTTTTGGAAAGTTTACTTTTGTTGACTATTTTGTTACTATCCTGGTACAAGCTCTTGGTGCGACCCCTTGAAGGGCCTTACGAACTTGCAAGGCTATTCAATGGCTTGCAATCCCCTGGGGATGTTATTGAAGAAGAAAATGGAGTAAACCTCTCTCAGGAAGAGTTCCTAGTGCTAGGTTGTGTAGTTCAAGGTGTTAAGAATGATGGAGTTTCTGCTCTAGTGAACTGCACCGCAGAAAATGACAAATATGGGGAATCTTTAGCTCACCAACCAGCCAAAGCCTGGAAAAACATAATAGACATTCAAAAACATAAAGGAAAACTTAAACATTTCCAGAATGTCATGATGGATGGTATTCTCACACTACATATGGATTTACTCAAAGTTGGAGCTTTTGTGTGATCTTTAGCTCTAGTGGGTTCCTCTAGAGGAAAGACCTGCATTTTCAGTAGTTTAAGCCTGGGCTATAACTAGATGGAGCAAGAAGGATCCCTAGAAGACTATGCTTATAGAGGATGGTTCCCTTTTATTCAAATTCAGCTTTGAAACTAGTCTGAGTGAGATACTGGAGCAAAGTCTTTGGCATGTGGGAGGTTAACATATGTTTATAAAAAAGTGGAAGCCACCTATTGAGCGTGACAGGGGAAATATTGGTATAACCTTTTCGTTGGGAATCATTCATTAAACCATCGTTGGACTCTATCTATCCTCAGTAGAATTTAATCCAACTTTTACTAAGTAGCTTATTTGGTACTTGATTAGGATTCTACCTCCTCACATAACTAAATCCTGCCTTAATTAGACTTACCCTTCTTAAATGATTGGACCTCTTCTATTTGCCTAAAATACATGAGCCTATAGAAGATTAGTTTGTTTACTTGATCAACTTAGGCTTGCTTTGTACACTTATTATGGGTGTATAAAATTATGATTCTTCAAAAGTCAAGATCTGTTTAATATTATAACATGATTAATCTATAAACATAATAAATCATTAATTAATGGAATTGATTTTTCTTTTATTAACCATTTCATAAAGTTGATTTCTGTAATAAGTTATTGAAAATCACTTTAGTCGTATAAGTATATAATCTCTTATTATGTCCATATGAATAAATTGAGAGAATTCTACAGATAGTATAGAGAGTGGTATTCCAAAAGTGTTAGCTCTTATAAAGTTTAAACTTATTTATAATAGATCTTAGACCTTTTGGTAATTGAATTGAAATATAATTGTAATTTTAATTAAAATTTAATTAGAATTATATCTAATTATATTTAAATACTATTGGGTTCAAATAAGATTTTCATATATAATATTGATTATTTAAAATATCCTATGTTTAACTTTAAAGTTTCTTATACTTTATAATCAAGTTCAATATTATTAAACCACATTTTTTCTTTTCAACCAATTTTTGTGTGCGACTTATAGGTGCTTAAATATGTTTATAATGTATATAAATTATAGTCCTAAATTATGTTTATGATTGGATAAATTAAACTACTATAATTTATCTTTAATTCTAAGTAACAATTTACATCCCTATATTAAGTTTGACATCTAGCAACGCATCATAATTACCTAATATTATAAATATCAATGTGGTTTTGACTAACCTTTATATATATGATTTTTATGTATATAATTTGATCATTTCTTCATATAATAATTTAATTAGACATGAAATTAAATTAATATCTACTTCATTTGAGAACAATCATATTAGTTATCTAATATTAGTAATTGATTTTATAATGATTTGAAAACTATTTTCAAAATGTCATTTCACCTTAATTAAGTATTTTTTAAATCAATACTATAGAGAACAGTGAAACATTCTCTCTAATTATTTTAGAGTGACAAATCCTATATCAATCGTTCTATTACCTTTATATAATTTATGATATATCCAATAATTATAAATCAAATTACAATTACTGTATGAGATAATATAAACATCTTAAGTAAAAGAATTAATTATATAATCATCACATAAGCATTTTTGTAGATATATAAGTAATGTTTCATATAAAATTCTCATGTCGAATTACTTCTGTAAAGTTATTTTCTAATAAGCATTCACACATTTGTTTAATAAAATAACAACTATTGATAATTTAATAATAATACCAAGATATAATATGAATTTCATAATTATAATCTCATTATAATTTCATTTGTAAAATATATTTATTCTATGAACTTTATCTTATACATTAATTAATTAAGGACGAAAGGTCCAATGTACCCTCTAACATTTGGCAAAAGGTCTAAGATGACACATGCCATTATTTCTAATACTAGTTTACCCCATAATATTTTCAAAATGGAACAACTTTCCCTAAAAATGTTAACTTTGTCGAGTAAACGTTACAATCGTTTTAAGTTTGGCCAACTGGGCAATTCACGTAAAGGTGAGTTGCTGATATTGTAGCTTATGTGTATATGAATAATAATTTCATATTTTTAAATTAATTAATTAATATTTTTTCTAAAAATTAAAATTAATTTACATATGTTTTTCTCTAAATCATAACCTGACTAAATTCCTAATTTAACCCTAATTTTCATATATTTTGCCTAACTTAGTTGAACCCCTTCATGCTTCTTTTACTTTTTCGTCCATCTTTTGGCGTCTTCATTCTCCACTCACTCCAAATGCATCTTTGTTCTCCACTGGCGCCACTCGAGGTATCTTCGTTCTCTGGTCACTCCAATCGTAGCTTCATTCTCTAGTCTAGGTACGAATTTGCTCTCCACTCACATTTTTATATTTGTTTAGTCTTTTGTGGCCCATAAATAAAGAATTATTTGTGTTTAAATACTTAAATTCTTATACGTAGAATCGGAGATCTTTTGCAAAGCTTGCAGCCGAAGTTACTATTAAAAAAATCGGGTAATTTTTTCTTCTAAAGCAAACAACTAGTGAAGTGAACCAATTCGATAATACCAAGGAAAGATCACAATGACCTCCTAGACAGTATTACCATTTCACGTAAAATTTCAGGAAGGTCGGAGGGGTTACAAATGGTCTCACTTAAAACCCGACCTTCTAGACAGAAATTACGTGCACGGTGTATTTATCACAACCTAACTCGTGTACACACACAAATAATAAATACGCTCAAGTAAATTGAACACAACACTACAAAATATACCCGACAAATAATATTGAATACTATACTACAACTTGAAAAGAAACAAGACAATAAATGCCGAATAATAAAAGTGATAAGGAAAGAACACACCCGGAAATTTGATAACGGAGTTCGGCTAAATATGCCTACGTCTTCGGAGCACCACTAAAGCAGCTTGTTTTACTTATATGGGAGAAGAGCAAATTGTTTAGGATGATTTCCAATAAGAGGGGGAGGAGTTCTTTTATAACTTCCATTATAAACTTTCAATATGGGACTGTGCCAAATAGTAACAAATCTCCACCTTGATACAATTTCTTATCCCACTAAATATAAATCTTCTCAATCAAATAAATAATAAAAACAGTCTTCGTGGTGCTTCCCAAATTGATGTCTTCAGGCGTCAACTCAAATGTGCAGGATATTAACCAAGTCTAAACAATGTTCAAACTTGGCTCATATAGCCACCTTGGTCAGCATATCTGCAGGATTCTCTGTAGTCCGAATCTTTTGAATAAGTATCTCCTCTTCTTCCAGAATTTCCCATACAAAGTGATATCGAACATCAATGTGCTTCGTCCTTGCGTGAAAGACTTGATTCTTTGCTAAATGAATAGTACTCTGACTGTCAGAGTATACCTCAGGTTGTTTCTGACCAACTCCCAAGTCTTTAAGCAACCCATAAAGCCAAATTGCCTCTTTCACAACTTCTGTAATAGCCATATACTCTGCCTCTGTTGTAGACAAAGCCACCGTTGACTGCAAAATAAACTTCCAACTAATTGGAACTTTCGCTAAAGTAAACAAATAGCCAGTTGTAGACCGTCGCTTATCTAAGTCACTAGCATAGTCAGAATCACAATATCCAACTACGCGTTGACCAAGTATTTCATCCCGCTCAAATGCTAAACCAACATCTAAGGTATTTTGGATATACCGTAGAATCCATTTTACAGCTTCCTAATGACCCTTGCCTGGATCATGCATGTACCTGCTGACAACACTAACAGCCTGTGAAATATTTGGTCTCGTACACACCATTGCATACATCAAGCTACCAACTGCATTAGCATACGTGACTTTCGTCATGTATTCTCGCTCTTCATCCGTTGGTGGAGATAATCGGCTACTAAGTTTCAAATGAGGAGCAAGTGGGGTACTTACAGGTTTTGTATCTTCATACATACCAAAACGTTGTAAAACTTTTTTCAGATACTGTTTCTGTGACAGTCAAAGTTTGCTTCTCTCTCTGTCCCTGCTTATCTCCATACCGAGAATTTTCTTAGCTTCCCCCAAATCCTTCATCTTAAACTCTTTACTCAACTGAGCCTTCAATATGTCAATTTCACTTCGGCTCTTTGCCACGATCAGCATATCATCAACATATAAAAGTAGGTAGATATAGGATCCATCTTGAAGTCTGCGTAAATAGACACAATGATCGTATTTGCTTCTTATGTATTTCTGACCCTTCATAAACTTGTCAAATCGTTTGTACCATTGCCTTGGAGATTGCTTTAGTCCATACAACGATTTGTTCAATTCGCAAACCCAATTTTCTTTACCAGCAACCTTGTATCCATCTAGTTGAGACATATAAATTTCCTCCTTCAAGTCACCGTGTAAGAACGCGATTTTCACATCAAGTTGAGCTAGCTCCAAATTTAACTGCGCTACCAAGGCCAACAAAATTCTAATGGAAGAATGTTTAACAACTGGAGAAAATACCTCATTATAATCAATTCCTTCTTTTTTAGCGTAGCTTTTAGCCACCAACCTTGTCTTGTAGCGAATATCATCTTTGTCAGGAAATCCTTCTTTCTTTGCAAATACCCATTTACATCTAATTGCCTTCTTTCCCTTTGGTAGTTGTGTCAGTTTCCATATTCTTCTCAAGAGATTGCATTTCTTCTTCCTTTCCACCTACCGATCTACCACTTTGAATGCTTTGAGAAAGTGCTATGTATTTGGTATGTGAATATTGTGTTGACGATTTATGAAAAGAATGCGAAAATGAATTTTTTTACTATGTTTATGAAATCACTTTTCGAAAAAAAATGCTATTTTGGGCAACAAGTTTACAAGTTATGAAATACCTGTTATGTGGGTTTGGTTTGGTCCATTATGTATGTCAAGTGCACTTTAACTAAAAAGCTTCTCTCACTTGCCCACAAGTAGTATAGAGCTCCTTCAGGCACTCCCTCATGTTTACGACTACGCAAAACCACAATGTAGGATTGTGTTAGTTCGTTCTATTCACGACTACACAGGACCATTTCATGAGAATGTGTTAGCTTGTTCTATTTATGGACCTCCCAAGCCATTTTGATGTGCTTATGTGTTACCAGGTTTATTGAATGCATGATTTGGGTTTCTTATAAAGTGTTTGATAACTTAAGAATGTGGAAATATGTGTTTTATGATGCATTGTGAATTTTTCAATAGTTTTGCTTGCTACCGGTTATAAAATTTGTTACCCACAAGCTTTAAGCTCACCCCACATTTCGTCCCATTTTCAAGCAATGAGCAAGAGATCGAGTGATCGAGCATAAGGGCATTACTCCGGATTATGCTTATTTTGTATTTTAAGTTAGTTTTTTGTAAAACAAGGCTTTAGTTGCATTTTGAGCAATTCTACTTTGTGTAAATTCTGTATTTTTGGACTATGATGTATTGTGGCTTGCAATGCCCATTAAAACTTTGAAAAACTCTTATCTTTTAACAATAATGAAATGTGATTGTGTTTTTGCTCATGACTCTCAAAGTTTGTAGATTGAATTTTCAAGCATTCATAAGGGTAAAATTTTTGTGTTCGGAATTATAGGGCAAATCTGTTTTGATCTAGGCTGAATTAGACGAAATGGTCTTCACAAAAGTTGTATATAAAGTTTGGAATTTTTAGACTTCAGACGCAAAAGATATGGCTTTTATACAAAGCATAGGTACCAGATGAAGCATCAGATGAAGCGATTTTGACCCTCTATATCTCTTCAAGATCTTCATGAAAGTTGTAGATCTTTTTCTTATCTTTCAAACAATATAAAGTTTGGAATTTTCGGACCTTGGATGCAAAAGATATGGCCTTTAGACGAAGCATAGGTACCAGATAAACCGGTAGACAATGGGTCAGAAAAAGCAATTTTGACCCTCTAGATGACAAATTGTTTGTTCAAGGTCTTTACAAAAGTTGTAGATCTTGAAGTCCTCTTCGAAACCGTCCTAAAATGACCAAAATCTGATATCTCTAGTGAAAGTTATGCCAATTTCCCCAAGATAGGTATAATATGGTTGAGGACATAATCAGGTTTGACTCTTTTGGCCATAACTTCATCACCCGATCTTCAAATGAAGTGATTATTAAACTAATAGATTCCTAACCCATTTTTTCTATCCATTCAAAAAAAATGGGTAGCCTTTGGTGTGGATTTGAAAAAGATTAATGGAAAGAAAGTGAGGGAATCGATTGGAGGAGCATGACTTAGTTATGAGCCTACTTTGGCTTTTAAGCATATCTTGATCTGTATAATAGGAAACTTTTGGGATATAATAAGAATGAAGATGAACTGAAGATGGATAATGAGAGTTCATGGAAATAAACCTATAGGGTAATTCACACGCTCACGCTTTCATGACATTCAGATAGCTGGGCTTCGAAGACGTATCCAACATGCTCGTTCTTCTTAAATAAAAATCTGATGTTAGCTTTGTTATACCTAATTTTCACTCTATGATTCAAGACCAATTTGGGGTTAAAATAAAAAGCTTTAGCACAGACAATGCTAGACTACTTCAACCAGACTTTGTCGCCTTTCTTTTAATCATAGGGCATTATCCTTGATTTATCATGTATTAACACACCTCAACAAAATGGGATAGCAGAAAGGGAAAATAGGCACTTACTCATCACCACCCTAGCCTTACTCTTCCAAGGGAATGTCCCTAAATCCTATTGGGGAGAGGGAGTTCTAAAAGTCACATATATTATAAATAGACTTCCATCATGTGTGTTAGACAACAAAAGCCCCATAGAAATTCTTAATAGTTTTACCCACACTTCAAAACCTCAAATGGCCTCACACCTAGGGTATTTGGATGCATTGCCTTTGTTCATGTTCATAATCAACGTAGAGACAAACTAGACCCCCGAGACATCAAATGTGTCTTCCTCGGTTACTTACCTACTCAAAAGAGATACAAGTGTCATACTCCGTCATCTAGGAAATTTTATATCTCTACAGATGTCACCTTCACAAAAATTACACCTCTTTTCTCCAAGTCCTCTCTTCAAGGGAGATTTCAATGATGGAAGATAGCACTTCTAAGTCGTTCGAACCACTCAAAACCCTTGACCTTCCTCCTGCTTCAGCTAGTAGTGTTGAAATAACTGAGCTTTCTGAACCAATTACATCTAAGTTCCCAAATTTTACTACTAAACCTATGTCATCATATGTCCCAACCAGCGTTACACAGGTATATTCAAGGAGGAAGGCCATTTCAGAACTGACATAGGTACAAGAATCCAACTCAGACTCTAGAAATGAAATCATGGTAAGATCTGACTCACCTTTACATACAAATTTTTTTGAACCTATTGCTGTTAGGAAAGAAACTAGAGAATGCACTAAACGACCACTTTATCCTCTATCTCACTATGTTTCTCTTAAGAATCTGTCACCAACCTACCAAAACTTCATTATGAGTTTAAATACCATTACTATCCCTAACACCGTTTTTGAGTCATTGTCAAAAAGGGAATGGAGGGATGCTATGAGCGAGGAGATGAATGCATTGGAAAAGAATAGAACATGGGATATTGTTATTAAACTGAAAGGGAAAAACATTACTGACTATAAGTAGATTTTGACACCCAAATATAGGGCTAATGGGTCTCTTGAGAGATATAAAGCTAGATTGACGGCCAAAGGGTACACTCAAACTTATGGTATTGATTATCAAGAGACTTTTTCCCTAGTTGCAAAGATGAACACTGTGGGAATTCTGTTATCATTGGCTACCCACTTTAATTGACAGCCCCTACAATATGATGTTAAGAATGCATTTCTCCATGGAGACTTAGATGAAGAAATCTATATGAACATCCCACCAGGATTTGAGGGAGACACAAGTAACAAAGTTTGCAAGCTGAGGAAGGCCTTTTATGGGTTAAAACAATTTCTTAGAGCTTGGTTTGGGAGATTTACAAAAGTCATGAGGGAGTTTAGGTATAAACAAAGCCAAGGTGATTACATTCTCTTCATTAAACATTTTGTTGTAGGGGGAGTTACTGAACTTCTAGTCTATGTGGATGACATCATAGTGTCTAGAAATGATAAAAAAGAGAAACAAGAATTGAAGCAAAGACTAGTAATAGACTTCGAGATAAAAGAACTTAGGAACTAAGGCACTTCCTTGGTATTGAGGTCGCATGTTCCACATAAGGGATTTTTATATCTCAACAGAAGTATTTTAATGATTTGTTAGTAGAAATAGGGAAGATTGGGTGTAAGCCAGTCTCTACATTAGTGGATCCAAACCACAAGTTAGGAGAAGCTAAAGAAGAACCAGTTGTTGATAAAGGATGTATCAAAGACTAGTTGATAGACTCATATATCTTGCTCACACTCGGCCAGACATAGCATACTTGGTAAGCATGACCAGTTAATTCATGCATGATCTAAGAAAGCCCCATCTTTAAGCTGCTTATAGGGTGCTACATTACTTGAAAGGCAGTCTGGGAAAAGAAATTTTGTTCAAGAAAAACAATACTCTTGCTTTAGAAGCTTACACCGATACTGACTATGCAGGTTCTATAGTGGATAGAAGATCAACTACATGGTACTGTACGTTTCTTTAAAAAAATTTGGTAACGTGGAGGAGCAAGAAGTATAATGTGGTGGCAAGGTCATTTGCACAATCAGAATTTATGGCTATTGCTCAATGATTCTGTGAGCTACTATGGCTGAGGATTATTCTAAATGATTTGAGAGTCAAATTTGACGACCCTATGAAATTCTATTGTGACACCAAGTCAACCATCAACATTCCTCATAATCTTATACAACACGATAGGACAAAGCATATTGAGATTGATAGGCATTTCATTAAAGAAAAATTGAAAGAAGGGTTAGTGTATATGTCCTGTGTTCCATCAAAACGTTAAGTACTTGATGTTTTTAATAAAGGGGTTGAACAGTTCAAGTTTTCATGATCTTGTATACAAGCTGGGAATGGAAGACATCGATTCCTTAACTTTGAGAGGGAGTGTTGAGATACTAAATAGTTATAAATAGATTATACTTAAATATAGATAGGCTGTAAATAGATAAGATAAGTTTTAAATCCCTTAAATTAAGGAATTACATTAGATAACTTTAGATAATTTTACAGATTTAAATTCCTATTTGTTATGTCCTATATGGCTGTATACTCCTATTCAATATATGAGAAATAGAAAAATTCCTTCTCACATAAATTAATTTTAATTTTTAGAAAAATAAATAATTAATTAATTAATTTAAAATATAAGAAATTATTATCTATATACATGTCAGTTGCTATATTGGTAATTGACTTACATGACATGCTCAAGTGACCAAACTTAACAGAGACGTAACGTTTATTTGAAGGAGTTAGTATTTTTGGAACAAACCGCTCTACTTTAAAAATGTTAGGGGATAAACTGGTATTAAAAATAATGGTAGGGACTATTTTGAAAATTTTACCAAAGGTTAGGTGGTAGCCTTAATTAAAAAAAGTATAAACTAAGAAAGTCTTTAATTAATTATTACAAATATAGAATCAAAGGATTGATTGTAGGATATTAACCTTCCTGGCATTAGATCTCAAACTTCATACTTTGTTTCTTTTGAAATTGTATATCCAATATGTCATAATGCAATTGATCTTGAATATGCGAAGGATCAAAGAATGAGGTTAAACTAAATTTCAAATATCTCCTGGTTAAGAGCTGTATACCTCCATTTCTCTTTCTCCACAAAATCTGCATCCAAGAACCTGGAAACAAATGCCCATAGCCCGTAAATATCCTCAAAGTTTGTCAATAGTCCCACTGTAGCTGTGACTACAGAAATTCCGTAATGAGGTTCGTCTCGCTTCGTATTTGACGCTTTCACCCGTTTTTCACTTGTTCTAGTTTCCAATGTATATACCCTCTCTTCTTCGTTCTTGTCCGAGAACCTAATGTTTTCCAAAAATCCACAACTTAAAGAAATGTTATTTCTTTCAGCGAGCTTTTGCACAAGTAAAGTATCTATTTTTTCTCCTTTCCAATCAAACAAATTGAACGAAACTGCTGGCCCACGATCGAATTTCACCTTCGGTCCGCATAATCTAACAAGAGGAAGCCCATTTTCTGAATTCGGATGCTGTAGTTTCATCAGTCCATTAACTAACCAGTTGATCAGAACTCTGGCCCTGGTCGTGATTGTAATCAGGCCTATTAAATCTGCATGATTTAAGCCCCCGCATTCAAGTTCTAATGTTTCATTTGAACATTCTTCAAAAATCTCAGACGACTTACCTAAACTGTCGATTTTCGACGCTTTCTGTTCTGCGTTATGCTCTATATTTTCATGATTTTTGTCAATCTCCTGTTGACCAGAAGATGTTGGTAACGAGGAAAATTCCTGCGCAATGCCATCACTATGTAACTCAACTCTAGATTGAGTCTCTATACTAGCTGATGACCAGTCTTCAGAGAGTTGATATGGTCTTTTAGCTGGGACAATCTTCACTATTCCCATGCTAGTAGAAGTAGATAAATCGTTGAAAATTGAAGCGCTAGATTTCTTCACAAACAGACATCCAAACCCTGAAGGGTTTTCTCCAAATACTTTGTAAAAAGAACAAACGAGAAAGTCAGGCTTGAAGAAGGAAAGTCCAAGGGTATCCATGTGCTTAGCTCCCAATGGACAAGCGTCAAGCAACACATGCCATCCATTTTCCTGAGCTATGCTCATCCAAATATATGAATACCTTGTACCTGTCATCTTTGACTGAACTGGGAACACAAATAGTCCCCTTTTCTTCTTTTTCTTCCTACTCACTACCTTCTTCAGCAATTTCCCTGAATTGATATCGAGAGAAGGCCACAGGAATTCAGCTGACGTCGCTCTTGCTCCTTTCTTCGTGGCGGTTCTGATCATCATTTCCACCGCCTCGTTCTTGTGGTCATAAACTGTAACAAGATTAGGATTAGTATGAAATGGATAGTTATCTTCAAGAAGTTTGAATGCGGAGGACTGATTGGCAGTGAAAACCATTGTATAATCATCTTCAGAGACATTCATAAACGCCATAATTCTTCTTTTTAACTTGTATTCCAGTTCAGATTCCTGACCACCATACTGTAGCTGATATTTCAAACTCGCTGCTTTGTAGGAGATATCAAAGAACGGCGGTTCAGTGGCAGCAGAATGTGGCGGCAGCAGTGGAGGAGGAGAAGCAGTTGACGACGAAGCTACGGATTCAGGCTGAATATGGACATGTTGCTGAGAGTATGAGAAGAGCCCATGACCAATATAATCAAGGCAAACATGACCGTACCTGGATAGATGAGGGTACTCATGTTCTCTGATTCTGTCAACCTGTTCTGTGTGAGCATATTGTGGGAATACGTTGATCAAATCGAAGTACGATTGTCGCAGGGAAGGGAGGGACTCATGGTTTGTAAAAGGATAGTTCTTGAAGACGGAAGAAACCATGGCAACTTCGAAGCTATAGCGACACAGAGCAGCACTGGTTATGGGGTTTGGTGTCTGAGCCTCATAGAGGCCAAGAAAAGGGGTTGGGCAACATCCCTGACATCTAAAGGATTCTGAGTCGCTTTTGGTTAAAGTTGAATGCATCTTTTGCAGCTCTTTCCCTGCCCGTGGACAGATAAACTTCGCATGGGTTTGGTCAATTTATTCGTTAAAAAGTCAAAGTAATTGTTGGTCTTCGCCAGAGCCTTCCAGGATGGGCCCTGTATACAGAAATTGTGCTGAATTGCCCTCCTCCTCAACCCTGGCAACGAATGAAGAATAGTTCATCTTCGTTACCTTCTTGCTTACCGTATTTATGGCTCTACATTCTAGACAAGGCAGTGATCTTTGTTTTGATTTTTAAAACGTAATTTTAACTTATTGTTATTCGTCCAATAAAAATTATTTCATACCTTTTAATTTGTTGACTTCTTAACATCTAGTGATGTTGTAGTGTAATATGTTGCCCGGTCTATATATTCGTTAAACTTGACAATTAAGGGAGCGTTTGACTTATAGAAAGTAACGAGAATGAGAATGAAAGTTAATATAAGAAAGAATGAGAATAAATATAATTATTATAATTATGATGGTTGGTTAAAATTAAGGAATGATTATCATTATTGTTGATAGTGGTTGGTTTGTAAAAAATATTATAATTAATTAATTACAAAATGAATTATATTTTAATTAATAAATGAATTATATTTTAATTAATTACAATATTTTAATTAACGAATGAATTATATTTTAATTAATGAATAGTTATATTTTAATTAGTTATATTTTAATTAATAATAATATTGTAATTAAATATAACATAATTAAATAAATAATAATAATAATTTAATTAAATATATTGTAATAATTTATTAATTACAATATTTTAATTAATGAATAATAATATTTAATTAATTAATAATTTAATTAATGAATAATTATATTTTAATTAAATATAATGTAATAATCAAGTAATAATATTAATTAATTATATTGCAATTAATTAATTAATTACAATATTTTAATTAATGAATGATAATATTTTAATTAATGAATAGTTAAATTTTAATTAATAATAATATTTTATTTAAATATAATGTAATGTAATTAAACAATAATATTTTAATTAATTAATTAATTACAATATTTTAATTAATTATAGTGTAATTAAATATTTAATTGATTTCACCATAAATTTGATTATTGAAATTAAAGCTTTACTTATGAAGTTATTTGACTCATAATTATACCTTTTATCTATCCTCTATATATAAAAAATTTAAAACATACCAATCACTCTCATTCATCTCTTATATTCCTCTAGATTATAAGAAGAATGGAAGATTGCCCAAAACTAAGGAATGAAACTCTTAAGTTTTCAATGATAGGTTCATACCAAACATCAATTTTTATTCCATTCCATTCCTCTTTTTTCATACCCTCCAAACAAGCACTCCCCCATTGTTGTTGAGCTTTGATGATTAATTATTCGTTGATATTCTCGTTCTAGTGGCAACTTGATAAAGAAATAAGTAGGAATAATAATAAGTCGAGTCCAGCGCGGAGTTCACAGGTTGATTGATCCTTGGCATAGGATCGACCTTGCCTGATTTTACGTTTTTTAAATTAGAAAAACGACAACATTTTATACTTTTCTGTCGAACCGTAGGTTAGGTCAACTCTTATTTATAATTTGGTTAACTCAAGCTAAAATTAGGTTGGCTTATGTTTGTCATCCTTCAAAATAAGGAAATTATCACATATTCCCATCCTCTATCAGATGATTCATCCCTAACATGCCCAAAAGTTACACTTGGAGTTGGAACCTTAACTTAGATTTGATGAATTTCAAATATATTTATGTTATTGGTTAATCGCATTTAAACAATAAACAAGAAAGTTGACGTTGGCAGGAGCAGCCGAAGTCCAGTGGAAAACTAATATTTGTATTGATTAGCAAGAATTAATTACTCTTTTCTTTAGCATATTAGTGAAGCAATTTATGTGTATACAAGTCTGTTAGAGAGAGAGGGAGGAAGGGGGCATTATAGTCTTGGGAGCTGAGATCATATTAGTTGAAATAATATTCCTTCCTGGGATATCCTAATACATCCATGTAGTTGAATATTTTATTTCCTAAACCTATGACTGTCTTATAGAATTGTGATTGGACCAATTAGTAACGTTCCTATAATGGTTTTACACCCAAAGGAAGGCTTAGTGAACTTACGATGCCTATTCGACAGGACTAGTTAATGGTGGAATTGACAAAATTTTCGTTGGAGCTCCACTGGAGTTGAGGTGAGGAATATTCATAATTTGGATCTCTATATTAACTATATAAACCTTGACTAATCATTTTAAATTATTCAAGATCAAACTAATGCTCAAAACATCAAGGAATCACTCGCCCAAATGAACAAACACATTCATAGATATTACAAGTTTTGGTTTTCTTTTTTATTGTTAATTAAATAAACTTAATATAGACTACTAATACTAGAACGAGGCTTAAAGTAACCGGTAAAGTTACTCATTTCTGACTATAAAATCACATATTCAAATCACGGAAATAATCTCTTTATAAAAATACAAAGAGAAGTTTACGTACATTATGACCATTTTCAGATCTATGTAAAACGGAAAATCTTGTACATTTGTTATGTTGACTTTTTAATATAGACTACTAATAACAACTATTAATATAATTCAATTTAGTTTATTTGATGGTAAAATTTTAAATTTCAAATTAATATTATTATTTTAGTGGTAATAATAATATTGATATTAACAATTAAACAAATTTTTTATTTTTGTATAAGAATAAAGTCGTAAAACTAAAATGAAAAACTACCTAAAAAACATAAATGAAACGAATTAAATAACTCTTCCATCCGCCCCACTTAAATGAATGGAATTATAAGAACAAATAGGCAGGAGAGAACTGTCGACACTCATACTACATCATGGACGTCCGATGGATCGGACACAGTTTAGAGAAATACCGCTAACATTCCTAAGGGTTCTCATAGACTCGTATACATACTTGATGAAATTGCACATAGGGAAGTTCTGCTATGAAGGTGAGTAAAGCTCGGTCTATTATTTATAATATCCTTTAGAAGAAACATGCAATGAATTGAATGCAAAGGGACCAACTGCAGTTAGGGAAGTTCTGCGAGGAAGGTTAACATGGATCTATTTTTAATAATATCTTAAATAACGGTGGGCGATAAGTCAAATAATGTATTATATAATTGGAAATTTGCAAGTTAAATAAAATTATAATTATTTTATAATCCGTTAATTAAATATTTAAGATTTTAAAAACTCTTTGAAAGTCTTATAATAACTTGAATGACCCTAAAAGGTTGAGGCAAAGTAAATGGGTGTTCAAAAAGTTGACCAAGCATGTAGATTAAAACCTCTTTGGTGATCGCAATAACTCTCGCCATACTGTCCAGCTATACATACGCAAATGTTCCATTTGATTTTCTTCTTGTTCAACTATTAAATGCACACCAAAAAGATTGTCGGTGAAAAATAAACTATGACCATAAATTTCTTGTTTTGTTTGGCCATAAAATTTAGTTTTTATCTTTTAATTAGATCCTTTCTAAGTTTTGAATTTTGGTTTGAGAGGCAACATTATTTATTAATTTGAATTGTTTTACTCGAACTTGATACGAAAGGTTAGTGAAACTTTCATCTTTTAATTAGAGGTCTCAAATTCGAGCCTTGAAATAGAAAAATATATTTAGCTAATATTTTATTTTTTACATATTAATCCGATGCAAGTAAGGATTAGTTTGAGTATGAATGATCTAAAGGCACCTTCCCATAATTAACATCCTCCTAAAACATGTCAATGGTTAACAAAAAGAAAAGATTAGTGAAACTTGTTGATTTTCACGTAATAACATGTAAAGAATTGATTATGAGTTAATAAAACTATAAAAAGACTTGCCAAGAATTTAAGTTGACGATGGACGCTACTTTTTTTTTTTGTGGAAACTAAGTTAAATCACTTGTCGGCGATGGACGTTACTTTAACTTAAGCATTCTGCAAATACAGCTTTAATATCTTTTATATTTGAAACTTTCTTAAGGAGTGTATCCGATCTTCAAAAATTATGAAAAGCGTTAAAGATAATTTCTTTCTATTTCTTTTTTTCATAATACGATTAACTATAAACTAAATATATATCATTTAATTGTTTAATATATTAATTATAACTATGAATAATTTAGTTTTACTTAATAATTGTATTTAATTTTTGTAATCAAATATAATAATTATTAATAAATTTAATTAAATATAAAATATATTCAAAATATATAAAATTTGAATAAAACTTTATTTAATAATTTAAATATATTTAAAATAAATATTAATTTATAAATAAAATTAAAATTATTTATTTTAGTAAATAAAATAATTTGTTCATAGATATTATATAAGAGATTAAAATAAAATTATTTAATTAAAAATAATTTATTTTAAATTTGTATCTAATATATAATTATTGTTAAGAGTAAAAATATCAAATAAATAAAAACTAAATATTAAAAAAAATGTAATAAAGACGGCTTCTTTAATTTGCATTGTTTTGACCAAAAGAAAGGAAGCAGCTTAAACCAAAGTCTCCTTTGACCTCTCTACGCTCATTAAATATTCCCGCCACTCGCCCAACGGTTCGACGCGTTCCACTAGCCCTAGTAGCTTGCACCAATTAATGGCTCTTCAGTGGCCCTATCGTGGAAGTAGGATAATATCATGCTAGAGGGTCTTGGCTTATATAAGTGAACACATTACACCACGAATGAGCAAGTTAACCTAGAATAAAAGCTTCTTTGAGTTGATCATATCCACCATGGGTGTTTCATGCCTTTCTTTTATTCTGCTCTTGTCCTGCATTGTTCTTCACTTTAGTCCATTAGTTCTCTGCGATAGCAAGGTTGATAAAACCAGGTTTGGCGATGATGATGATTATTACTGTCGACGTTGGGGTCGACGCTGTGGAGGACGATTTGGTCGTGGACCAAGGGGAGGCCTAGGAAGAGGTGGTGGCATTGGTGGTGGAGGAGGCTTTGGAGGTGGTGGTGGTGGGGGTTTAGGAGGTGGTGCAGGTAGAGGTGGTGGATTTGGAGGTGGAGCTGGAGGGGGAGGTGGCCTTGGTGGTGGTGCTGGAGGAGGTGTTGGAGGTGGAGGTGGCTTTGGTGGTGGAGGTGGAGGTGGTGTTGGAGGTGGTGCTGGTCATGGTGGAGGATTTGGAGCTGGAGGAGGAGTAGGTGGAGGAGCGGGAGGAGGGGTAGGAGGAGGTGGTGGTTTTGGTGGTGGAGGTGGAGGTGGTGTAGGGGGTGGATCGGGTCGTGGTGGTGGTTTTGGAGCTGGAGGAGGAGTGGGTGGTGGAGCTGGAGGAGGTGTTGGCGGAGGTGGTGGTTTTGGTGGTGG
>JANZXR010000172.1:32580568-32629667 GCA_027575705.1 Erythroxylum echinodendron | reverse complement strand
TTTACTCACATCGTAATAAATAATTAATCTCCAAAAATGATTCTATCATGATCCCAAAAATTATTCTAAGGCAAAAATCGAAATCTTATGCTTATTCCATAAACTATTATGTTTAATTTAACGAAAAATTTTGGGAGCCAACATTTTCTGTAAACTATTGACTCTTTCCTTCAAATTTGAAATAAAATATATAAAAGAATTCCACATTGTGAGAAAATTTATTAAACTAAAATATTTTTCAAAAAATAAAAAATAATACAATTATCTGTGATGTTTTTGTATAAACGTCACAGAATGTCTTCCGCGAGGACTTAAAAACATCGCGAAATTTGACTTTCTACGACGTTTTCCAAAACATCGCAAAAAGATCAATCTCAATGACGTTTTTTAAAACATCGTGGAATGTCCGTATTTTCTGTGACGTTTTATAAGAAACGTCACAGAAACTTTTTGCCTATACGACATTCCACGACGGTTTTTATGAGGATTTTTAAAACATCGCAAATTATATTCTGTGATGTTTTTTGACATTTTGTGACGTTTTTTAAATGTCGCAAATTATGTTGTTTTCTTGTAATGACTTTATTTATATGCTTAAATTTAGTTAAGTCCAATAACCGAAGGAGTTCTCCTATCAGTTTTATGCATTTCCTATTAACAAAAATGTATCAGAATAGTCATTCTTAATAATTCTTAGGAAAGTTGTTTTACGTGAATTCTGTTTTCAGTGAAAAATAGTTAATAATCTGTTCAAATATGCAACCTAGTATAATAGTGAGTGAATTTTCAAGATTGTGAAGTTTTAAAGGTATATTATTTTTTAAATTTATATTTTTTAAAGTTTTACAATACCAGTTAAAACCATAAATTATGTCAATTAAATGTACAAAATTTAATTTATTACATATATAAATGTTTATTCTATTACTAATGTTTATGACGTTAATGTAAAATCTTGTCATCCATAGGTAGTGGCCATTCGAGACTATCACCCATCATATAGGATTAAAAATAAAAAATAAACTACTTCTATTATTTAGTAGGAAGTGATTGACGAAATTATAATTAATATGCTAATATAATCTACCTAGAAAAATGATGCCAACCTCTTTAAAGAAAAAAAGGTTATTTGTTCCCCCACCTGTTACATTCATTAATTTGTTGAAGCTTGAATTTGTGAATCTCCATTTTGGATTTGCAACATAAATTTGTAATTTTTCTTTTCATATATTTTTCCATTGTTATCCATTATTATCTATTGTCTTAGTGTTATCTAACTACGCAAGCACATGAGCTTACCATCGAGTAACTATTTCTATGCTATTTGTATAATTATTTTCCTACTTGGAGTACTGTTGTTAGAATAAGGTGCATTGTCAAATTCGTTTTATCACATAGGTATTATAATTGTAAGTTCAATATGAAAAGATGCCTGTATTGTTTGTAACAATTTTGGAATAATAAAATCCTGAGATCTACATATACATATATGCAAATTTGAAGTGATAGTATTACTATGAAAAATGAAGTGTTTGTTAATGATAAAACAAAATGATAAGGCCCCCATCCTGAAAACATACATTTGGAAAAGAAAGACATGAAAATGGGATTGGAGTGTTAGTTATTTGTTTATCTTGTGGGGTAATTTTGTGATTTCTGTAATGACTCATTAGAGCTAGTTTAAATAGTAATTTTTATAGATTCCTAAGGGACTTTTAAAGTCACGTAATTATTGTATTGGAGAGTAGGGCTCTCTCGAAAGTTCCTAACTAAATTGTTTGTTATTTCCATTTAATGAAAGTTACTGTTGAATTCAATGCAAATTCTTGAATTCATACTCTATTTTGTTTGTTTTGAACAATCTCAAATATCAAGTTGCATCAACTTGGTATTAGAGCATTGAACCAAGGTGTCGAAAAACGCTAGAGAAAAGTTTAAGACCATTGATAAGGCAATAGAAGAGATGAAGGGAGGATCGAATGGAATGGAGCAAAAAATTAATGGTAATACCCTAAGTCTTGCGCTAATTATAGAATTTGTCGAGAAATTTGAGCGAGCCAAGGAAAAGGGAAAATAGGTGACCGATGAGGGCATCTCGAGAATAAATGGGAGACTCACTGGGGAAGCATTGCCACCAATTCCCTTCCAGTGATCCACCATGAGTTTGATGGACGAATGGAGGAACCAGTGAGTGGGAATGATGCGAATGAAGGCATAAAGGTGTGGAGAAGGGGACGACATTTGGAGTTATCAGTGTTTACCAAAGAAAATCTATAAGGAGGGGTTGTTTCGGGTGGAACAATATTTTGAAATACATCAGATGTTAGATGGTGAGAGATTGATGGCAACATCAATTAGTTTTGATGTGGACATGCTTGTATGGTTTAAGTGGAATGGTGTAAGAACTCCTTTCTAGAGTTGGGTGGAATTGAAGTAGAGTATTTTGCAACATTTCAGGAATGGGAAAGAAGGAGATGAGTATGAGAGGTTTTTGGGCATTAAAAAGGAGAGTTTTGTCGCCAAATATAGGCAAGAGTTTAAGACTCGATTTGCCACATTAGTTGAGCTACTAGAGAAGGTGATGGCGGGAATGTTTTTAAAAGGGATAAAACCAAAGATAAGGGCAAACAGAAAGTGTTAAATCCTATTGGGCTAAAGACTATGATGGATATAGCCCAAAAAATGGAGGAAAAAATTAGGTTGTTAATGGAATCAAAGGCTTGATCTTCATGCAATCAGCTAAGGGCCAATTTGCTAATGAAATCAAGACACCTGGGCCGCATTATAGAAGCCTATTAGACAATTGAAAGTTAGGGGTCAGTGGTTTGATTTAAAAGATGGTTTTGGGTAATCTAACCTGGATCACATTTGGAGCTAAGGAGCAGACCCAATCTATAATCGCAAGCCTTAGGCAGCGACTACGACTTACCGACACTAAGATCCAGACACACCGAGCTAAAGGTTTATAACATACATGCAATGAGAAATTTAGTCCTAAGAACAAAGAGAATTGCAGATTATGGTGGTCAACGAAGGAGATATGGACTTGGCTGACATAAATGGTGACAACGAAAAAGAAGCTTTCTTGAGTCTGTCAGTGACTGAGGAGATAGAGATAAGTAATGTAGAGATAGTAGAAGTTTCTTTAAATATTATAATGGGATTGTCAGTATTGGTAATGATGAAAATGAGAGCCATAATTAGGGAAAGAGAAGTAATTGTAATGGCTAACTGTGGCATAACTCATAACTTCATTTCGAAAATTGGTGGCAGCCCTTAAATTACCAATGAATTCAAATTGTAGCTATAGATTAGTTATAGGGAATGGACATTTAGTAAAGGGAAAGATTATGCAAAACGGGAATATCGTTAAAAACAATGATTAAGGAAATTAACAGAGAGGCTTACAAAGTTATCTCCAGAGTTTCTTCGTTGTCCCGTTATGGTCTCTCTTTTCTCTTTTCTCTCTCTTTTCTTTTCGTTTCGCGTCGTTTCCCCCCTTTTTCCACGAGATTTTTTGCTGTTGTTAGTCGACCTATCATGGATGCCGATTTCACTCAACTGTCAATTGACGAGGAGGAGGATTTGGCTGTCAACGTTACTGTTCCTCAATCTGAGGTTTTGCCCATGTACGAGTTTTGCATGGTTGGTATGTTTCTTACGTTTAATATCGTTAATGAGCCACATATGAAATCTTTAATGGCAGATTTGTGGCATCCTTTAGGGGTTGTTTCTATTACTGCATTGGGGGCTAAGAGGTATCTCTTTAGGTTTTATAATAAGGTTGATTTTGCTAGGGTTATTAATGGCGGGCCTTGGCTTTTCACTCATTTTTTGCTAGTTTGGTAGGAAGTTAAACCTCACGAGAATCCCCTTCATGTGCCTTTAATTTTTGTTGATTTCTGGGTGAGGGTGAATGGTCTACCTCCGGGGTATTTTTTTGAATCTATGGCTAAGTTGTTGGGTGATTTTGTTGGTACATGTGTTGGTTATGAGACTAGAGGAGTTCCGTCACTGTTTGATGTTCCTTTGAAAGTTTGAGTTAGGCTAGATGTGCGCCAACCTCTAAGGAGTAGGAAGAAACTGGCTGGGGATGATGGAAACGTGTTTGTGGTGCAGTTCCAGTATGAAAAATTGACTATATTCTGTTACCTTTGTGGGCGTTTGGGTCATGTGGATTCTTTTTTTGAGAAGCGGTTATCTCTGAAAGAGGAGGAGATTAGTTTTGGGTGGGGTGACTGGTTAAGGACACCGATTCGTCAATCACAAAGGCTAATTAGTGCGTGGTTACAAGAGGATGGCGGGTCTGGGGCACAGTTTGGTATGACGTCTAGGGTAACGTCTAGGGTAGGGCTGACAGGTGACGCTGGTATGAATGTAGCGGGTTTTAATTTTCATGCTTCCCTCTTCGGGGCAAGATTTGTCAGATCGAGGGTTG
Organism: Erythroxylum echinodendron; assembly: GCA_027575705.1. Taxonomy (NCBI): domain Eukaryota; kingdom Viridiplantae; phylum Streptophyta; class Magnoliopsida; order Malpighiales; family Erythroxylaceae; genus Erythroxylum; species Erythroxylum echinodendron. The sequence goes on along the minus strand of JANZXR010000172.1, from coordinate 32,625,229 downwards.
GGGCTGTTGTGGCTAGGGGTGAGGAAGGTGAGGAGGACAGAATGTTAGTAGGGCAGGAGGGCGATGTTGGGAATGGAGAGGGGGACATTTTACCCATTGTGGGAGATGGGAAAAAAGAGGCCTCGGAATGTTTCACCTACAGGTCCTGGTAGTTTTCCTTTGAATCTTAAGGATTCTTCTAGTACCACCCCCATGTCAGTGATTAATTCATCGGCAGACCTTGTGATATCGACTAATCTCGCATTGCGGGATAGCCGGATCCAATGAAGCTTTTGTGTTGGAACTTCCGCGGCCTTGGCAATCTCGGGGCAGTGAATGTACTTAAGGATTTGCTCCTAATTTATAAGCCGGAGGTGGTGTTTCTCATGGAGACTAGAGTTCATGGGGGACGCATGGAGGAGTTACGTAGTATGCTTCAGTTTCATGGGTGTTTTACTATTGATAGGTTGGGCTTGGGTGGCAGACTTTCGCTACTTTGGCATAGTTCGGTAAACGTTTCTGTTTCTAGTTACTCTTTAAATTTCATTGACTGCAGGGTGGAGGGAGGTGAGTCGGTATGGAGGTTTACCGGGTTCTATGGCTTTCCAGAACGGAGTAGGAGACGTGCTTCCTAGAATTTATTAAGGGTGTTGGCGAGAAGAAACGATATCCCGTGGCTGTGTGCGGGTGATTTTAATTATTTAACTTCGCTTGACGACAAAGTTGGGGGGATTCCCCATCCTCGTTCCTTGATTGATGGCTTTTTTCAGGCTCTAGACGAGTGTCGGTTGGTGGGTTTGCCAACAACGGGTTCTTTTTTCACATGGGATAACGGTCGAGCGAATAAGGCTCATACCAGGGAGCAGTTGGATAGAGCTTTTTCTACCGTGGAGTGGTCAGACCTATTTCGTTCCGCCCTTTGCAGTGTGGTTCCTGCACCTGTATCAGATCATTTGCCACTAGTCATAGATTTTTTCCCTGTTGATTGGGATCGGCATCCACGACAGTTTAAGTTTGATAATGTTTGGCTGTTGGATGATGGGTTTGTGGACGTGGTTCGGGGGGCATGGGGCAGTTCGACTGAGTTGTTGCAGCAAAGAGATAATGTCATCCTTGACTTGTCTAGGTGGGGGAGAGCGCGAAATCGTGAGTTTTGGAGAAAGAGAAAGTTGATCAAGTCGTTGTTGGAACAGGAGTTGGCTAATGCCGGGGGTATGGAGGGTAGCCGGTTGAGGGAGGAATGGAACATTTTATTGGCCCAAGAAGATGCTAGGCGGAGGCAGCTAGCCAAAGCATTTTGGTATAAGAGTGGGGACAAAAACTCCAAATTTTTTCATTCCATTATTAAAGGCAGACGAAAAACGAATAAGATTCTGCGGCTTAAAATGGATTGTGGAGATTGGTTGAACGATGATCTTCTGATGAAGGAGCAAGTAGTTCAATACCTTGAATCAGTATTTTTGGGCGGTTCATCCGATTATGCGCAGTTGCTCCGGTTGGTCCCTTCCCGGGCCTCGGTAAAGGACAATGCGATGTTGACTGCTGATTTTTCCATTGATGAGTTTCGTAGTGCATTATTTCAAATGCATCCGGATAAGGCTCCTGGACCGGATGGTCTCAACCTTGCGTTTTATCAGAAGATGTGGTATGTTCTGGGTGATGATATAGTTTCGGGCTGCAAACGTTGGTTAATGCAAGGTGCTTTCCCTCCGGAACTTACTGAATCTTTGCTTGCTTTAATCCCCAAGAGTGATAGCCCTGAATATGTTAAAGATTTTCGACCTATTGCTTTGTGTAATGTGCTCTATAAAATTGTTGCGAAGGTTCTGGCCAATAGATTTAAAAAGGTTTTACCTGGGATTATATCCGAAAATCAATCGGCCTTTGTGCCGGGTAGATTAATAACAGATACTATGTTGGCAGCCTTCGAAACTATTCATAAGTTACGCAGAATGACGGGTAGGAGGGTGGGCTCGTGTGCTCTTAAACTTGATATCAGTAAAGCGTATGATCGAGTGCAGTGGGACTTTTTAAAACAGATGCTTAGAGGTTTTGGGTTTTCTGAACAGTGGGTGTTGTGGATGTCGATGTGTTTTACCGAGGAATCCTATCGGGTGTGTTTTAATGGAGATTTGATTGGGCCCATTACCCCCCGTAGAGGGTTGAGGCAAGGCGACCCTTTATCCCCCTATTTATACTTAGTTTGTGCTGAAGGTATGTCTTTATTATTAAGGGATGCGGAGGCGAGGGGGTTAATTCATGGATAAAGAGCTGGGAGGGGATGTCCTATAGTTTCTCATTTACTCTTTGCAGATGATTCTCTGTTGTTTTTCAATGCTAGTGTGAATGAAGCTTTATAGATCAGGGGTCTCCTACAGCAGTATGAGCAGGCGTCGGGTCAGGAGGTTAATCTGAGTAAGTCTGGTCTCATGTTTAGTCCTAATGTGAGTGAAGGGACGAGGGAGAATATTTCCAACATTTTAGGGGTTCATCACAGTATAGGTCAGGATTGGTGTTTGGGTCTTCCCTCTTTGGTGGGAAGGAATAAGAGGCAGATTTTTAACTTCCTGAAAGATAGGATGCGGAAGAGGATTAATGGGTGGAGTAGTAGATTTTTATCCAAGGCAGGTAGGGAGGTTCTTATTAAATCTGTTGCTCAGGCAATACCATCTTTCTGCATGAGTATATTTTTGTTGCCTACTACCCTCCTTGGTGAGGTGCAAAGGTTGTTGAATGGCTAATGGTGGGGTAGGAAGAGGGAGGAGAGAAGGGGTATCACCTGGCTTGCTTGGGAGAGGATGTGTTCTAGTAAGCGGGAAGGGGGTATGGGGTTTCGAGATTTCAGGTGTTTTAATATTGCGTTGCTAGCAAAGCAGGGGTGGAGATTAATCACCAACACCGACACTCTTATTTACAGAATTTTCAAAGTTAAATATTTCCTAGGGGGGGAGTTCTTGAGTGTAGCGGAGGGTAGAAACCCGAGCTTTGTGTGGAAGAGTGTCGTGGCTTCTAATAACCTGTTGAGACATGGGATCTGTTGGCGGGTGGGGGATGGCACTAATATTAGGGCTGGGGTGGACCCTTGTATTCCAAAAGAGGAGTCGTTCTTGGCGGATGGTGGGTTGGAGTTTGTGGGGCCCGATATGAGAGTGTGTGACTTGTTAGTTGATAATGGGAAGAGGTGGAATATTACTTTATTACTTGAGTTGTTCTCGGTTCGAGATATCCGTGCTATTATTGGTATACCTCTCAGTTCCTTTATGCGGCAAGATGTGTTAATGTGGCATTTTGAGAAGAAAGGTTTTTATTCGGTTAAAACGGGATACCATTTATGCTTAGGGTTGTTGGGAGGCGGTGGTGGACGGCTTGGGGGGGAGGTTTGGTCGAAGGTTTGGAAGTTGAACGTTCCACTTAAGGTGAAAGATTTTGTGTGGCGAGCTTGTCGTAACGTCTTACCGACTCGAGACAATTTGCGAAGTAGGGGAGTGGAGGTCACGAGTTCTTGTTTATGGTGCGGTAATGATGAGGGAGTGAGTCATGTGCTTCTTTATTATGAGTTCGTGGCAGATGTATGGAGGCGTATTGGGGTGGAGGTGGAGCAAGCTAACCTTTCTTTTAGTAATTTTTTATTGCAGGTTTGTGTTGCTAAAGGCATGGAGGTGGCAGAGAACTATGCAACGGTGGCATGGAAATTGTGGTTCGCCCGTAATCAGTTGCTGTGGTCTCAAAAGAACATTTCGGCCGAGGAGATTGTTGGTTCCGCGTTAGCATGGTTGCGGGAGTTGAAGGCATGCTATGCAGTCACTTCCCCGGCGATAGTAGTTGGCCCAGTTCCTGGCGTTGGATCTCAGCAACGGGCAGTAGTCCAAAATAATTTGAATGTTAACTGGTTTTGTTTTATGGACGGGGCCAGTTTTCAAGCTTTTGATTATGTGGGTTATGGTTTTATTGTGGAAGACTCTGAAGGTCATTTTCAAAAAGCTGTTTCAGGTTTCGGTGAAGGTAATGGTTCGCCCGCTCTTGTCGAGGCACTTGCTCTTCGTCACTGTATCTCATTTGCCTGTGATCATCTCCCCTATAATGGTTGCATTCTTACTGATTGTCTTGCGGTGGTGGAGGCACTAAAGGATCCAGCTCCTGATAATTCTAGTTTTGGAATTGTTTTATCGGATTGTAAAGCTCTTTTAGATTCCCGAGTTGATATTAGCATCCAATGGGTCAGGAGGCAAGTGAATGGAGTGGCTCATAGCTTAGCTAGAGCTTCTACTACTTATGCTCGTTTCCATGTTTGGGAGGTCATCCCATCTTTTTTGTTGGACTTTTATTGAGTTATTGAGGTTGATTCTTCTTTCAAAAAAAAAAAGGAAATTAACAGAGAAGGATATGGCTTCTTAGTCGAGTGTAGATAGATGCAAATTGAAGAAGTGGGTAAGGAATAGCCAATAAGGAAGGAAAATGGTTTAAGCAATTGAAGGGGAAATTTCCTGAAGTTTTCTCCAAGAAATTGGTTCTTCCACTAAAGAAAGTAGTTGATAGATTGGAGATATGGACTAAACCAATCAATGTAAGGCCCTATCAATACCCATTATATCAAAAGGAAGAGATTAAGAAGCTAATATGAGAAAAGTGTGTGACAAGAATTATCCAACCCACCCTAAGTCCTTTCTCTAATCTGATGTTACTTTTGAAAAAGGGAGATTCTATATTGATTACCGAGCTTTGAGCAAGGCCACTATCCCAAACAAATTCCCAATTCCAGTTACAGAAGAGCTATTGTATTGTTAAATAGGGCATCTATTTTTTCTAAATTGGATTTGAAATTTGAGTATCATCAAATCCAAGTTCGACTTGAGGATGTTCCTAAAATAGCTTTTAGAACATATAAAGTTCATTACGAGTTTCTTGTTATGCCATTCGATTTGACGAACGCCCCAACAACTTTTCAATCATTGATGAATGAGGTAATCTGGTTTGATGATATACTTATTTATAGCAGTGATGCAGATACTCATGAGAGACATCTAGATTTGATTATAACCTTGTTGAAGGAGAATCAACTAAACTTGAATGCAAGGAAGTGCAAATTCGGCCAGACTCAAATACCTCGGCCATTGGATTTCAGCAAGAGGAGTGAGTATTGACTAAGGGGAAATTACAATGATGTTAGAGTGACCATCACCTACTAGTTTAAAGGAGTTAGAGGTTTTATTGGGCTCACAAGCTATTATCGACGTTTGTAGCTGGATATGGGACTTTTGCTTGGCCTCTCACCCAACAACTCATGAAAGAAACTTTTGATTAGAATGAAGCAACAGAGAAGGCATTCTAATTACTTAAGCATGCTATGATGACAATCCTCGTGCTAGCCCTTTCGGATTTCACACAAACCTTCACCATTGAAACCGATGCCTCATCAATCGGTGTGGGAGCAATGTTGATGTTGTAAGGGAAACCAATCTCATTTTTCAGCCAACCACTTTATCTTCGCAATAGATTGAAGACCATATATGAAAAAAAAATTGATGGCCATAATGTTGGCAGTGTAAAAATGACACCATTACTTGATAAGAAGGCATTTTACCATCTACATCGACCAGAGAAGCTTGAAATTTTTGCTAGAACAATGAGTGATCCAACCTGATTATCAAAAATGGATGGTGAATCTCATAGGATATGATTTTGAAATTAATTATAAACTAGGGAAAACGAATAGCACAACGGATGCATGGTCACGCCTACCAGTTGCTAACCCATCCTTATTAACAGCATTTAATTACCCGACAGTGATGGATGAACACCAGCTCAAGAAAGAGGTGTCTAAAAATTCAAAACTCAGCTTTATTTTTTGAGGTCTAATGGCTAGTGAATCAAACAGCCTTGGGTACACAATTTTTTAGGGGAACCTAATCTTTAAGGGGAGACTGGTCATTCCCCCTACTTCTACCCTCATCCCCAAGCTCTTTCAAGAGTACCATTATGGAGTTTTATATAGGCATTTTGGTTTTCTTTGAACGTACAAAAGAATGAAAAATGATAAATATTGGACAAAAATGAAAGGGGCAGTGCAAAAATTCATCTCTAAGTGTCATATTTGTCAACAAAATAAGTACCATATTTTATCTCCAGCTGGTCTGCTATAACCACTTCCAATTCCCCATCAAATATGAGAGGACTTATCACTTAATTTCATTGAGGGTTTACCTAAATTTGAGGGCTACAACTACTCTAGTGGTGGTTGATAGTTTAAGCAAATATGCTCATTTAATTCTCATAAAACACCCATTCAAAACAAAAGAAATAGTTGTTATTTTTGTGAAGGAGATGGTTAAGTCGCATGGGGTACCACAATCTTTAGTGTCAGATAGAGATAAAGTGTTCATTAGCCAGTTTTTGGAGGAGCTTTTCTAACTTCAAAAACTAAACTCAATCGGAGCACCATCTATCATTGTATTGAGAATTATCTATGTTTTTTTGCTAATGAAAATCCAAAGAAATAGTCCAAGTGTCTTTTATAGGTGGAGTATTGGTATAATATAACTTCTCATAAGTCCACCAAAACCACTCAATTCTAAGTTGTGTATGGGCAATTGCCTCCCCATCAATTCGATTTGGCTCACTCCCAACATCAGTTGCGATAGTTAAATCGCAGCTGACTGAAAGGGATGCCATTTGTGAAGATTTAAAACAAATCTCCTATACACAAACCAAAACGAAGGCTTCAGCTGACCAAAACAGGTGAGATATTCATTTTGAAGTGGGAAAACAAGTATATTTGAAGCCAAGGTCATATTACACTAGCTCTTTGACCAGTAAACTTAATTAAAAATTATCTCCTAAGTGCTTTGGGCCTTTCAAGATCCTATAAAATATGGGAGTGGCTTACAAGCTAGATATTCCTTGTAAAACCTCCATCCACCTTGTTTTCTATGTTTCACAACCGAAACGAGCATTAGGAACTCACCAGTAAGGCCAACCGTTACCTTTAACATTGGTCTTTAAGTTAGAATGGGTGGTAGAACCTGAGATTGTGTTATAGGCCAAACAGTCTACACGAGGATCTAAGCTGTCGATCAAGTGGAAGGCATTGCAGCATTTAAGGCAATTGGGAGTTATTCATCGTTATAGACCGCCAATTTCCAGAGTTTACCATGGGGAAGAGTATTGGTAAGCATCCCATCCTGAAAATATACATCTGGAAAAGAAAGATGTGAAAATAGGATTGGGAGTTGGGACATCATTTATTTGTTGACTTGATAGGGGTAATTTTATGATTTCTTCAATAACTCATTATAGCTAGTCTACCTAGCAATTATTATAGATTCTTGAGGGACTTTTCGAGTCACATAATTTTTGTTTCAAAGAGTGGGACCCTCTTGAAAGGTCCTATCTGAATTGTTTGTTATTTCCAATCAATGAAAGATATTATTGAATTCATTACAGGTTCTTTAATTCATACTCTATTTTGTTTATTTTGAATAATTTAAGATATCGAGTTATGTCACAAAATTTTGTAATTAATATGATTCTAACTTGATTGATATTTATTTACAGTGGAAGTTGACATAGTGAGAACAAAAAAAGATTTTGAAAAGAAGAACAAGAAAAAAAGATCTAGTATCCATACTCTAGCATTGAAATTCTAATTTGGCACTTATTGTTTAATGTATAGTATATTTTTGGTACATGTACTTGAAAATACTTAATATAGATTACTATTTAGTGATATAATTTGTGCAATGCAATGGTACTTTTCAAATAATATTATGGTATTTATGGCACAATGTAATGGTGTAGTGTAGATGAGTAATGAAATGGAGAATGAGAAGAGTTCTTCAAATGTGACAACCTTATACAGTAGGGTAGATGACATTGGAGCAGAGGTAGTAATTGTAACTAGAATAAAGTTTAAAAATTTACAATAATTTTTATTGTATTAAAATTATACAAGGTGTTATGTCTTTGTGGTTACTATAAAAAGAGGAAAGAAATAGAAGAATAGAGATTTTAATAACATAACAATTGTGTCCTTTCATAGTCTTTCTCACGAACTATGAGGGTTGAACAAAATAAAACTTATAAGTAATGGAATAATTGAGTTATAATGTTTGAGATGTTATTGATGGATCAAGGTATTTGGAGTAAAATTAAATTTAAAGATTTGTATAAACACATATTAATTCCAAGTAATATAAGGTTTATGTAGCAACATTGGATTATAGAAAATTAAGTTAGACATAGATTAGAAATGAGTGATAATTGTAGAATTAGTCTTGCACAAATATAAGGTCTATTAGTGCAACCATGGATGGTTATAAAAACATGTCATATTTATTAAAGGACTATCTTAATCATATAGAAATATTGGGAGGAGTGACTTTAGAAGAACGAGATGTAGAAGGGGTGCATAAGATTTTTATTAGAATGAAAGAGAATGACAATATATTTTATACAGAGCTAATTGTGATAAGGAAGAAGGTTGAGAAATATTTTATAGGCAAAATGAAATGATTTTTATAATATACATTAAATTTAGTTATATGGCCACATTTGACATCACTTATCCTCTTAGAAAATATCAAATGTCATTTGCTCCATTTGTAAGTGTAAACCATCGTGGACATCCATATTGCTTAGTTATACACTTTTAAGCAGCAAAACCATTGACAATTTATATTCGCTCTTTTGTACATTTTTAAGGTGTATAAACAAGAAGATGCCTAATGTTATAATTACAAATGAGTGTAAAAGTATTAGTATACCATTAAGGTGGTATTTCCAACTATAATAAATTGTGTTTGTGGTATACACTAAAGAAACCACTTGAGAAATTTAGTATCCACAAAAGTTATAAGAATTTGAAGGATACATTTATAGATGTTATGTATGATGCCAACAAATGAAGAATTTATATTAAAATGGAATAAAATGATTATGGAGTTTAACTTAGAAAAAAATTGATGGGTTGTCTCTATTTGATGAAAGAATCAAGTGGGCTCTAACACATGTCAAAGGGTATTATTTTAGGAGAAATATAGGCGATATAAAGAAGTGAGGGAATAAATGCTTACTTTTACAATTATGTTCATACTAGTAGAAACAACAACATCACCCAATAAAAATCTTGCTAGCACAAAAGGTTTAGGAAAAGGTCAAACATGAAATGAAGTTTGATTACTTATGGGGGAAGTAGTGTATCATTAGTGATAGAATTTGATATTAAGAAAAACAATTTAAAAAAACACATCTGATAGGTTCCAATCATGCATCTCATACATAATATATATCAAATATACAAAGCGGAAATAAAACGTAACCTCAAAAAACAGATCTACTCATACATATAGATTTGATATTAAGAAAAACAATTTAAAAACACACATCTGTTAGGTTCCAATCATGCATCTCATACTTAATATATATCAAATATACGTAGCAAAAATAAAACACAACCTCAAAAAACAAATCTACTCATGCATATAGATATAGAAAAACAAACACATGAAATGTAATATGTTTACATACCTTTCTGACGATCTCCTTCGTTCTTTAATCTTCTCTACATTAGGTTGTCGTAAACCACAATGATTAATGCAGACCATCTCTAATGAAAGTCCACACGAAGATAGAAGGTGAAACCTCAGTAGGAGATGGCTAGAATTCTTTTTTTTTTGTGCTGGCAAAGACAAGAACTCTTGAGAGAGTTAGAGAGAAAAAGTGTGTATGTAAGAAAATGAACATTTTCTTTTTATTTTGTGTCTTATACAAGATGCACGAAAATAATTTATGGGAAGTTAAAGATCATGCATAGAATGCGTTAATGGAAATTATGGGAAGTTAGTGACCATGAATAGCATGCATTAATAGAAGTTATGGAAAGTTAATGACCAAGAATAGCATGCATTAATAGAAGCCAACAACACTTGTTACTAATCCATTCCATGCAACATTTTTTACCACCATCACATCGCGATACAATCCTGAAACACTCTCTCATATCTTGAATCACCATTCAAGACCATTTTACTCATCCTTTAGATCTGTTATATGTGTGGCCCATTAGGTTCCCGATTATGTTGGCCACTTAAATTAACACTTAATTCAAATAAGTCAAGAGCGTTATCTAGCAACACCTCATGACCTGTAATTAACCAAAAAGTCAGTGGTTTGATTACAAACCTTTCCATAAGCAATGTTGCCATGCAATTTGTCCTTTCACCATCTATATCGTACTTGGTTTAGCATATGGTCAAAGTACCAACTCGCATTGGACTGACTACGTCACATCTAATGCAAATGATATTAGATCTTATCCTGAGGATCCTATTACTCTATATATCATTGAAGACTCTCTTCATGACATATATCTGCTCTGGCCAAAGACCCCTGAGTAATGACATCGACAAGAGGTCTTGGGTATCATCTCCTTCTATCAGGAGTGGTGAATCCTTTGTTGGCTACTCAATTACCTCTGAATACCTCAAGCTATACCTAATCACCAAAGGCATTGATAAATGGATTCAAAGCATAGGATTAGTATCCGAGATATCCTTGAGCTCCTCAAGTCAAAGGATACTTGCACCATTGCTATGACGAGACTATCATTGACACTGGAATAGAATATCTATATGATTGTCTCATAGTAGGTTAATTCATTGTAGTTACTATCCTTAGTAACCATTCATATGTTAACTCTAAACAACTCATGTCTACAGCTTATGAGATCTACCGCTTAATCTAATCAAGGAGTATGACATGCGTTAGTCTATCCATATTAATGATATCCCATCTCATTAATCCTATGACTAGGGAAAGTTTAGATACTAACATAATTCCACATGATAGGAATATCATTATCATGATCTCATAATGATTTCCTCTATGCTATGTTTTGTATCAAGGAATTCATTAAATCAATTTAAGATCATCATCGAATCCATAAACGAGTGAACATCAAAATAATGAAAAATGCTTTTATTAATCATAAAATGATTTGTACAATAAGTGCTAAAAGTGATTGCCTTTAGTGCACTTCTCTAACAAACTCTCACTTGCACTAAAGCCAATCGCCTTGATATCTAATACCATAGGCATGTACATGTGACACAAAACTCTTTTAGGACATAGGTTTATTCAACAAATCAACTATATTATGATCGATGAGAACTCTCTCTATCTTGACATCATTTCTACTAATGATCTCTCTAATCAAATGGTAGCACCTGAGTAAATGTTTGGACTTTTGATAAGACCTCAGTTCCTTTGCCTACGTTATAGCCCCGTTGTTGTCATAATACAATTGCACTAGGTCAGCGATGCTAAGAACCACATCAAGTTCTATGATGAACTTCTTAATCCAAACCACTTCCTTTGCCGCTTCTGAAGTTACAATGTACTTTGCCTTTGTTGTCCAATCAGCAGTTGTCTCTTGTTTGGAACTTTTCTAACTGACTGTACCACCATTCAGTGTAAATACATATCCAGACTGGGATTTAGAGTCATTCCTATCATATTGGAAGTTACCATCAGTATACCCACTTATCAAAAGATCACCTTCTCTATATACCAAATGTACATCTTTAGTTCTTCTGAAATACTTAAGGATAATCTTAGCAGCCACCTAATGGTCCTCACTAAGGTCTGACTGGTATCTACTCGTAACACTTAGAGAATACGATACATCTAGTATATAACATAGCATATATGATTGATCCTATAGTCGAAGCATACATAATTAAATTCATGCGAGTCCTCTCATCTTGTGTCTTTGGACACATAGATTTAAAGAGTGTAATCCCATGTACCATAAGAAGATAACCTCTCTTGGACTGCTCTATGTTAAACCTCTTTAGATCTTTTCTATGTATGTAGATTGAGAAAGACTAAGTAGCCTCTTAGATCTATCTCTATAGATCCTCATCCTTAAAATATAAGTTACTTCTCTAAGGTCTTTTATAAAGAAGTTCTTAGCTAACCAAATTTTTATTGATTGTAGGCATTGTTTCTTATTAGCAATATGTCATCTAAATACAGTATAAAGAACACGATTGTACTCCCACTCTTAGATGTTTGTTTCAATTCATAAATGGATTTCTAAAGCTTGCATACCTTTTCTCTATTTATGGATATGAAACCATCAGGTTGTGTCATATACACATCCTCGGTTAGGTTTTCATTAAGAAAAGTTGTCTTCACATCTATTTGTCATATCTCATAATCATAATAAGTAGCAATGGCTAGGAGTATCCTAATGTGTTTAAACATAGCTACTAGGCTAAATGTTTCATCATAGCCAGTGCCTTGCCTTTGACGATATCCTTTAGCTACAAGCCTAGCTTTATAGGTAACTATATTACCCTCTATATCACTTTTCTTCTTAAAACCCATTTTCACCCTATAGGCTTTATCCCTTCAGTGGATCAACCAAATTCCATACTTGATTTTCATACATGGAATCCATTTCAAATTTTATAGCTTAAAGCCATTTCTCAGATTTTGAATTCTATATCTCTCAGGAACATGACGTATCCTACCTGACTTACGAACTTCTTGTGTCTCAGAATGTTGAACTATTGTTTCATCTTCATGAACAATAGCCTCAGGTCCACGCAATTGATATGCATCTGTTTGAGCATCTTGAACTTTCACAAGTTCAATTTTGCTCCCACTATCTTCTCTTAGAAGAAACTCTTTCTCTAAAAAAACAGCATGTTTTGAAATAAATACCTTTTGTTCCGAAACATGGTATAACTGATATCCTATAGTTTCCTTAAGATATCCTACAAGCAGACCCTTGTTAGATATAGCTTCAAGCTTATCTAACTAAATCTGCTTCACATAAGTAAGACAACCCAAATTTTCATATGAGAAAGATAGGGTTTATTGTTAGTCCATATCTTATATAGATTAACATCAACTGACTTGGATGGGATTATGTTTAACACATAAATAAAAGTTTAGAGTGCATACCCCTAAAAGGATTTTGATAAATTCCCTAAACCTATCACAGACCTCACCACGTCTAATAAGGTTCAGTTTCTCCTCTCAATCACACCATTGTGTTGTGGTGTGTAAGGTGGAGTCCACTGGGACAATATTCTATTATCCCTAAGATAATCCAAAACCTCTTAGCTTAAATATTCACCACCTTGATCCGATCGAAGTGATTTAATACTTCTCCCAAATAGTTTCTCAACTTCATTTCTGAATTCTTTGAACCTTTCAAAGGCTTCAGGCTTGTATCTCATAAGATACACATACTCATATCGAGAATGATCATCGATAAAAGTAATGAAGTATACAAAACCACCTTTGGCATGTATGGATATCGGACCACACACATCAGTATGTATTAGGTCTAAAAGTCCATTAGTTCATTCACCCTTTCCCTTAAGGTGTAACTTAGTCATCATGCCTAATAAGTGAGATTCGCATGTGTCATACGATTTATAATAAAATGAACCTAAATACCATACTTGTGTAGTTTAGACATACGTCCCTCACTTATATGGCCAAGCCGACAATGTCATAAGTAAGACGATTTCACATTATCTCATTTATTCTTTTGTTATTATTGATATTTACAATAGGATTAGACATATCCAATATGTATATGCCATTGCACAATGTACCCAAAGCATATAACATTCCATTCAAATAAATTGAAAAACCATTGTTATTGAAATTTAAATGGAATCCAGCTTTATTAAGACTAGAAACAGACATTACATTTTTAGTCAAAGCAAGTGCATAAAAATAATTGTCTAATTCTGGTACAAGCCTACTAGGGAGCATCAATACATATGTGCCTACAAATAATGTAGCAACTCTACTTCCATTGCCCACTTACAGGTCTGACTCTTCATTATTGAGTTGTCTATTATTCTTGAGGCCCTTCATGTCAGTACAAATGTATTATCCATAACTAGTATCTAATACCCATATTTTGTTATCAGAAACAGTATGAATATCAATAACATAAATACCTAAAGTAGATAGTGCATCATATGCCTTCTTTTGCTTCAAGGACCCCAAATAGGCCTTGCAGTTTCTCTTCTAGTGGCTATCCTTGCCACATTGGAAGCAAGTTCCCTTCGAGGCGGTCTTCTTTGCTTTCTTAACACCTCCCTTAGGCCCTGTAGACTTCTTCTTCTTTTGGCGTTTTTTCTTCGAACTAGAAGAGTCTACCAACATCACAATCTTGTCCTTGCGGATAGATGGCTTAACTGCCTTAAGCATGTTGACCAGCTCAAGAATTGTGCTAGATATATTGTTCATCCGATAATTAAGCATAAATTGTGAGTAAATATTAGTTAAACCCATCATAATTAAGTCAATACTTAATATATGATCTAAAAGAAAACCTAAGGAGGCCAACCGCTTGATGTAGCCAGTCATATTCAATACGCACTGCACTAGAGATGTCCCTCAACCATCTTGGAGTGGAAGAGCAATCACAAAGTCTCGAACCTTTCGAACCTTGCTTGTTCATTAAAGAGATCCCTAAGATGATAGACTATGGTATGAGCATCCATAGCTTAGTGTTGCTTTTATAGCTCCTGTGACATAGCGGCTAGCATAATACTACTAACCATCTCGCTATCATCGAGATGCTTCATATATGCTCTCTGATCATCATCAGAAGCATCAGCAACAGGGGGATCAGGAAGTGTTTGTTCCAAGATATAACCAAGCTTCTCAAACTTGAGAACTATTATCAAGTTCCTGAGCTAGTCAAGGAAGTTTGGTCTAGTCAACTTGTTAGCTTCCATCAATGATCTTAGATTCACACTAGTACTCTTGGTGTTAACTCGAGTAATAGCAACCTATCATCAAATAGAGAAAATTTAGAATGTACTTAAATGCATTTCTATAAGGACTTTAATAACACGCATTAGGGCTCCCACTATTTTCATAAATTCACAACCCTCAATATAAATCTGAGAGAACTCGTAGAAAAATTCTCCTAGTAGGTTAATATCCAATATCCCTAAGAATGACCTTAGGTTTGCCCAACAAATGACCTTAGTTCAACCGGTGGGTATCGATCATACCAATTGCATCTCCAATGCAACTATCGAATCCAGTGCTATCAACTATTGATCTGCGCATACTCATTGGGCTATCAACTATTGGCATGTGTACATCTAATGTAAAATACCCAACTTTGCCTCTGTCCACACTGATCTTAAGTTTGCCTAACAAACCAATGCTTTTAGTTAAAATAGACCCATTAATTTAGAAATCCTATTTCCATGGTTCGAACATATCTGTGTAGGTCAGGGTTGGGTTTTTTCAACAACCCTAACCTTAAAAAGACTTTGGTTCTCGCCATATTAAAGGAAGATGTTAGTTTTAATAATCTAAATGAGGGGTTTGACTAAGGTCTTATCTAACTTAGATGGCCTTATACATATATATATATATATAACCATCCATCATGCAATCCCACACATTCTCCTAACCATGCATTCTTTAATGCATATATGTAAACACATCATTTTGGGTATGACATCTTATGGATCCTAACATGGAAACCTAATCCAACACTTGGATTTAAGCCCAATCCAACACTTAGATTTACTATCTTCCTTTTACTAACTTGGCTAAAATTACTATTGTATGTTATTTCGATTGGAATTGATATTAATCTGATTAACATGAATTCCTAATTCCAGAAATTAATTCATAATTAATTTACCTTAACATAATTATTTGATGTCTAAAATTAAACAACTTCAATTTTGTCATAATGTCAATTTTCTAGTCTTACTAAAAAATCTATTACTCTACTAAAATTAATTCAAAATTAATTTCTGTAATTTCCAAAATTTTTCAAAACATCAAATCATCATTCCAAGCATCTCTAGGTTGTTTCATGATGATCAAAATAATTTAGCAATCACTTAAAAATTATCATGATCACCGAAACACTGATAAGACACCAAAAACGACAAATATGACTTCTAAAAGTTTCTGGAAATCAAATTTCGAGCAAAATCATTTAGGCATGCATCAAACATCAAATTAACACATTTTTATCACATAAAATATTTTTAAGGTTCTGGAACCGAAATATAAACATACAAAAACATCAAACAAAACAGATCCTACAATTTCTGGAAAACTGTCCAAATCTGTAAAATTGTTTGATAAAATTATTAAAACATTTTTAATAATTATACAAAAATTACAGAGGCATAAACACATCCCAAATGTATTCACGTAATTTTTCCAAAATCAAATTCCATGAAAAGCATGTGTAACCTCATTAGTTTAGCTAATAGAAATCACAATCCCAACAGAAAGACAAATTTCATGCATGGTTTTGTAAAGTCTAAATTAAATTATTTTAATCACATTAAAAACAATTTCAATCACACTAAATCATTCACATACATCTTATGGGAAATTACGGGAAGTTAATAACCATGAATAGCATACATTAGTAGAAGTTATGGGAAGTTAGTGACCATAAATAGTCTATATTAATGGAAGCCAACAGCACTTGTTTCTAATCCATTCCAATGTTTTCTACCACGATCACATCGTGATACAATCCTAAAACAATCTCTCATATCTTGAATCACCATTCAAGACCATTTTGCTCATCCTTCAGATCTCCTATATGTGTGAACCATTAGGTTTCTGGTTATGTTGTCCATTTAAATTAACACTTAATTCAGGTAAGTTAAGATTGTCATCTAGCAACATATCATGACCCCTAATTGACCAGAAAGTCAGTGGTTTGATTTTCCATAAGCAATATTGTGATGCAATTTGTCTTTTCACCATCTATACCTCACTTGGTTCAGATTATGGTCAACGTGTCACCTTCTACTAGACTGACTAAGTCACATCTAGTACAAGTGTTATTAGATCTTGTCTTGAAGATCTCATTACTCTTATGTATCATTGAAGACTCTCTTATTGACACATATCTGCTTTGGCCAGAGACTCCCGAGTAATGACCTTGACAAGAGGTTGTGAGTATCATCTCTTTCTATCAGGAGTGGTGAATCCTTTATTGGCTACTCAATTACATCTAAATACCTCAAGCTATACCCAATCAACACTCTATAAGTAACCCCTGAAAGGCACCGATGAATGTTGTCAAAGCACAAGATTAGTATATGAGATATCCTTGAGCACCTCAAGCCAAAGGATACTTGCACTATTGTTTTGATGAGACTATCATTGACACTAAGATAGAATATCCATATGATTGTCTCATAGTAGGTCAATCCAATGTACTTACTAACCTTATTAAGCATCCACATATTAACTCTAAACAACTTATGTCTACAATTTATAAGTTCTATTGCTTGATCTAATTAAGCAGTATAACATGCGCTAGTCTATTCGGATTAATGATATCCCATCTTATTAATCCTATGACTGGGAAAAGTTTAAACACTAACATAATTACACATGGTAGGAATATCATTATCATAATCTCATAATGATTTCCTCCATACTATGTTTTGTATCAAGGACTTCATTAAATCAATTTAAGACTAACATCAAATCCATAAACATATGAACATCAAAATAATAAAAAATGCCTTTATTAACCATAAAATGATTTGTACAATAAGCGTTAAAGGTGATTGCCTTTAGAACACTTCTCTAACAACACCAATAACATGCTTCATATTATATAACAACTAATAAATGCGATGTATTATGAGACAAGAAAAAGTTAGACTGAAGGAAATAACAAGTCATACAAGTTAAAGAAGATATATGAAGGATGCAATATGCTTAGGATGTATATAGTTACATTAAATGAGTCATCCCTTCCTGCTAAATGCAGTTGGTTAATGTTTGAATTTAAGGGGATTATTTGTCGAAACATATTCAAAAATTTGAGTAAGGTGAAGATAAAAAAATTCAAATTTTCAATTTGTTAAGATGTGGTATATAAAAAATAAAGATTGGCAATAGTTAAAAAGATAATATTATTCTTAGCAAGAAAAAAAATTAAAATTGAATTGTTTTAAAAACCATAATTACAGGGTAAAATCAAACTAAATTTTGATTGCTTATATAATCCCTTCTAAACGATGTTGGGTTGAAGGAATCAATTGTCTCTAAGTCATGCTGTAGGTCAAGAAAAAAAAAGTTGAAATATCAAGTGGAGGAGATCTAAAAGAGGAAACATAAAGAAAATGAGGTTAGTTGTTAAAGATTCATATTAGTAGCAATAAAATCATATATTGAAAGTGTATTTTTAATGATATTATCACTGAAACTAGCACTCTAGATGCAGTTAGTCTTTATAACAAATGGGAGCGATCCAATCGTCTCTCTGTGATGTTCATAAACACTAAGACATCTGCTAGTATCCACGGTTTCATTGAACAGCATACTAAGGTGAAAGACCTTTTAAACGCCATCAATGAGCAATTTGCTACATCTGACAAGGCTCTTTCCAACATCTTAATAATAAAATTATTATCTATAAAGCTCATCGGGATAAAAGGTGTGCGTGATCATGTCCTGCGAATTAGGAACTTTAGAAGTGAAAAAATCATAATCTTTCCTAGTTTATTGTATTCTAAACACTCTGCCCTAACAATATGGTCGTTTTAAAATTTCTTACAATACACATAAGGACAAATGGTAAATTAATAAGCTGTTGATCATCTATGTTCAAGAAGAAGGGAGATCGGCTATGGAAGAGGGTGAAAAAGTGAACTTGACTACTTAAGAAAAAAAAAAGAAGGATCAGGGGAAAAAAAAGGACAAGGCAAGATTCCTCCTTAACCCGAGATAAAGAAAGCATCAAAGTGTTTCTTCTACAAAAAGAGGGGACATATAAAGAAAGAATGCTTAAAATTTTAAAACTGGCTCAAAATGAAAGGTATTTAACTTTCATTTGTTTTTTTTTATGAATCTAATATGGTTAGTGTTAATTATAACACATGGTGGATTGATTCTGGTTCAATAATCCATGTTTCAATTACCTTGCAGGGTATTCACAACCTAAGGAAACTAGTGGGAAGTGAACACTACCTCTATTCAGAAGGTAAGATGAGTTCATATATAGAAGTCATTGGCACTTGCAGTTTGACGTTAAACAGTGGTTTTATTTTACCTCTGGAAAATAACTTTTATGTGCCAAGTTTTTCTCAAAATTTAATTTCTATTTCAAGAATTGTACTGTTGGATTTTACCTTTAATTTTTCAGATTCTGGTTTTCAATCGTCTAATAAATCCAAAGTTTTAGTACTTTGATTGTTGGTCTTTATTCTCTTAAATTATGAAATGACACTGCTTATACTTCTAGGCATATTATTGCTGGGATAAAACGATGTATTATGAATGAGGATTTCTCTATATTATGGCATCAGAGATTAAGACACATCTCTATTGAGAGACTTAAGAATTTGGTAAATGAAGAAGTACTTAGTACTTTGGATTTTTTTCATTATAAGACTTCTGTCGGCAAGGCTAGCCGGACATCCAAAAATTGTAAATCTTAAAGCAGTATATGAGGATGATAACTATGTGCATTTATTGATGGAATTGTGTGCTGGTGGCGAGCTTTTTCACAGGCTTGAGAAGCATGGGATATTCTCTGAGAATGATGCTCGGTATATTTTTAGGCACTGTTTTATACTGTCAAGACAGTGGCATTGTCCATCGGGGTTTGAAGCCTGAAAATATACTCTTAGCTACTAAATCCTCCTTGTCACCAATTAAATTGGCAGATTTCGGGCTTGCAACGTACATAAAACCTAGTGAGGCCTTGGCTTCTTTGTTGCTTTAGATTGCGCCAGACATGAGAAACTCACCAAATTTCCACTCTTTAAGTCCATGGATTTTTGAATTACCAGGGCGTAATTTGCATGGGGTAGTTGGTAGCCCATTCTATATTGCTGCAGAGGTACTTGCTGGGAGTTATGACCAAGTTGCTGATGTGTGGAGTGCTGGTGTTATCTTTTACATTCTTCTCAGTGGGATTCCTCCATTCTAGGGGAAGACTAAATCGAGGATCTTGCTGTTAGAGCTGCAGATCTTAGATTCCCTTCCAATCCTTGTCATAACATATCTCCATCTGCCAAGGACTTGATCACTAGAATACTTTGTGCAGATACCACCAGGAGGCTCAATGCTGCACAGGTTCTAGGTGTTTTACATTGACGGCTTTGAATACTCTAAATACCCTTGCAACTACTGTATGCTAGTTCTAGGCTCTGTAGAAGCTAAATCCGTTAAGAACTGTACTAACCTAACATCAATCATGAGTTGAAAAATAATGGTGATAAACCTGACCTCCTTTTACAGCTTGCTTAGTTGGGCATTTGATTTTTGTAAAATATGGTATGAAAGAATCTTAGAAAATATTTGAATGGTTCTAGAGAACCATTTCTCTTCACTGAAGCAAGATGGTTTCAAGTTACTGGTTTTGCTAAAAATATTTTTTAATCTGTTTCACGTACGTTCTAGGAGAACAAAGAAGAATGTTTATAAAAAAGTTACACAGTAGGTCAGCATATGTTAGACGTCTTTTTCCAAATCTTTGCCTCTCTGAATTGATCATTAAACATTTGAAACAATCAGGATTCTGTGATGAATTGATTCAAATACGTTCCTTTGTTTTTAAATTCTCAGGATCCAGACTTCACTTTGGTCCATTCCCTGGTAAGTCTCATATGATAGATATTTCTCTCTTTTGCAGCTCACTCCTGGATGCAGGAATGTGCACAACTAGCTCAAAAGCCTTACAAACAGGACAACATTGATTCTGTGCAGTTTGAAAATTGTGTAGTTGACTGCTCTTCCTCTTTAATTTCAAGAGGTCAGGACTATAGTTAACCAGTGAAGGACATCAAAAACTAACTCCTACACTCAACGTCATCATTTTCTTCATTTATACTTGAGAACTATACTTCTCCCTCTGCATCTGGAGGTTTTCCTTTTGGCATGTATGATGAATCATGCGCCACAGTGTTTTAAGCCCCTGTGCCATCATTGCTAAGCTTCACTTTTGCCAGTCCCAGTTTTGCAGTTGAGACAAAAGATGACTTATTTAGAGTTAATCCCGTAATACCAGAAACAGTCGCTGCTCCTGAAGGTTCTTTAACTTAGTTTTAATCTATCGCTTATTTCTAAGGTCGTATCAGTGACTTCTGGGAGGGCGCATTCAGTGAGATGAGGTGAGACATCAATAGAAAGACAATCGTTTTCAGATTCTCACTTTCTGTTAGAAACCAATATAATTATAAATATAGCTATGCAAAACCTTTCAACCTCAATTCCTTGCTTCTTGTGGTAAAACATTGTTATGATATGTATTTTGTCCAAGTCGTTCGTAATGTTTATTGAAGTGAGGTCGTTTTGCATAAAGTTGACCTCCTTATTTTTTTTCTTATTGATTGTATATGATGTTCAATTTTTAGTGAGAAATAAGAAAAACATTTTTATTTAGCTTCTCTCTTCATCTTTGACGAGCTCCACGTGGTATCAAAGCACAAGGTTACGATGTTCAGATTGATCATCGTTCTTGCTTGATTGGCTTGGGGTTATTGAAGGCAGTCGATTGACGAGTAGCATCAACGGTTCTATTGCTAGTTTCGGTCTTGAAGAAGCGACTGGATCAAAGGACTCAACATTAGGGTTTTTGGGAGCTTCGTTTTCTTCTTACGGGTGTGCATTATATCTGAAGATCTTGTGACGATGGACGGTGTTTCATATGATTCACCTACTGGATCAACTCTTAATCCTAGATCAAGGGTTCAACTTGAAGAAACTCCAACATACTTTCAAGGATCAGATTATCTAGGTATGACTTTAGTTACTGCAGTCTTGAATGGAAATAATTTTCTGAGCTGGAGTAGATCGGTTAAAATAGTCATAGGAGCTAAGATCAAATTAGGGTTTATCGATGGTACCTGTCAAAAACCTAGTCTAGGATCTACTGATTTGATAAATGGATTAGAATAGATTACATGGTTAGATCATGGATTTTGAACTCCATGTCGAAGGATATAGTCAAAGCCTTGATTTATACAAATTCTGCTTGAAAACTTTAGTCGGATTTGGAAGAAAGATTTGGAGAGAGTAATGGTCCATTGTTGTATAACTTACAAAGACAAATCAGTGTAGCATCATAAGGTAATATATCTGTAACTATGTACTTTACTAGTCTTAAGAAATTATGGGATGAGCTCTGGTGTCTCATGCATGTTCCGCAGTGCACTTGTGGAGCAACAGCATAATGTGTATGTGGAACACCTAGGGCTCTAGCTGACTTGATTTCCTTGAATCAGTTGATGCAATTTCTTATAGGTCTGAATGAGAGTTATGATCATACTAGGAATCAAATCTTGGTTATGGAACCTTTGCCATCTATCAATAAGGCCTACTCTAAACGCAAAGGGAGGTGCAGATAGTATTTGGTGAAGGAGTGGAGTATAGTGCTATGTTAGTGAATACTGGGAATACTAAGATAGCTACAAATGGAGGGGGGAAACAATCTAAACACAAATGGGCAATAGTGATAAGGGTGAGATGTACTGTTCTTATTGTAAGAAGAACGGTCATTCGAAAGAAAATTGTTTTAAGCTTACTGGTGTACCATACTAGTACAAGGAGCAGAAGAATAGGAGAGGAAAAGGAAGTGGGAAGTCTTATACAACTAATGCAGTGAATGAAAACGATTCGTTGACTGTAGATACCAATACATTAGTGGCAGATACAAATACTGGTACCTCTAATTCTTCATTATCTGAAATGATCTAACAAGAATTGCTAAAGTTGGTTAAGAATAAAACAATTTCAGATCTCTTATAGTGAACCTGACACATCTTTCGGATTTTGCAGGTACACTTGCTTATCTAGCTCTTTCTAGTCTTGATGGCATAGGTTTAGATTCATGGATATTAGATACAGGAGCTTCAAATCATATATGTGTGGATATTTCTTTGTTAACTAAACCTATTGTACCTAACACTTCTATACCAGTATATCTACCTGATGGAACTCAAAACCATGTACATCACATTGGTGATGTTTTCTTACCTAATAAACTTGTCTTAACAGAAACTTTACATGCACCTACTTTCAAGTTCAACCTTTTGTCTGTTAATAAACTTGCAACCACATCCTTTGTTACCTTCACATTTTATCCAAATTACTGCATTTTGCAGGACCTGAAGACTAACTAAATATTGGCAGTTTGTAAGGTTATAGGTAGGTAGTATATCCTAGACAAGGATTCCTTCAATGCTGACATAATAGCCAAATATTCTTTGTATACTGTTGATAGTAGTACCAATAAGGTTCATTCTATGTCTATGTATAAACTTTGACATCAACGTGTAGGCCATGTTTCTAATATTGTACTTAGACACATTGTTTCTTTTGATAATAAAATTGTTGGTATAGCTTGTGTTTGTGATGTTTGGCCACTTGCTAAACAATACAAATTGTCATTTCCATCTAGCACTATTCATACTGTTTCCATTTTCCAATTAGTGCATGTTGATATTTGGGGTCCTTATAGTCAACACTCAATTTTTGGTGGAAAATATTTCCTGACTATAGTGGATGATTACAGTAGGGCAACTTGGACGTATTTGATGAATCATAAATGTCAAGTGATCCAAATTTTAGATAGTTTTTTAAGATGTTAAGAACTCAGTTTCAGAAATCTATGCAAACCATTCGAACTGATAATGGAGCTGAGTTCTTTAATGGGGAGTGTCAGAAATTGTTTAGGGATTTGGTAATTATCCATCAAAAGTCATGTGTCTACACACCACAACAAAATAGGATAGTGGAGAGAAAATATAGACACTTATTACAGATAGCTCGAGCTCTTATATTTCAAGCTTCTTTTCCTAAACAATTTTAGGGTGTTTCTATACTTACAGCGATCTATTTCATAAATAGGTTTCCTACTTCTGTTCTCAAGTGGAAAACACCTTATGAGATTTTATATGATTACCCACCTAAATATGATCATATAAAATCTTTTGGTTGTCTTTGTTTTGCCACGAATGTTCAACCGTATAAGGATAAGTTTGATCAAAGGGCATATAAATGCATTTTTCTGGGATATAGTCATGGGCAAAAGGCCTATAAGTTGTTTGACCTTGTCTCTTATTCTATTCTTATTTCTAAAGATGTATTTTTTCATGAAACTACATTTCTTTATCAGTCTTCTTCGAATGCAACACTAGCCATTCCACTTCCTTTGGTTCCAGCTAATTAGTCTTATGAAATTCTTGATGTTTTAGCTTCTGATTCTACTAGTTTTCCCGTCAATTCTCCAATCTTAACCATTGATCCACCTATCACAGAATCTTTTTCATCTCCTTCTTCTACTTCTCTAATCATTACCAGTCCCTGTTTACGTAGAAGTAATAGACCATCACATAAACCAGCTTGGCTAAATGATTTTGTGTCTCATATCACCACCAATGATGTTTTATCTTCATCTTCTCATTGTTAGTCTTCAGGTTGTAATTTCTCCGCCTATACTCCTACTTTTCCTTTTATACCTACCCCACACTTTACTTCCATATACATGTCTTTTTTAGCAAATGTTTTAAATATTCAGGAACCTCAATCTTATCATCAGTCTAATTCTAATGAAAATTGGATAAGAGCTATGTAGTAGGAGTTGGCTGTAGTGGAATCCAATCAAACTGGGATTTTAACTCCTTTAACAAATTGTAAGAAAGCCATTAGTTCTAGGTGGGTTTATAAGGTGAAGCTTAAGCCTAATGGTACTGTTGACCGCTACACGGCTAGGTTAGCAGCCAAAGGTTATCATCAAGTTGAAGGCATTGATTTTACTGATAGTTTTTTACTAGTTGTTAAATCAATAATTGTTCGTTTATTACTGGCTGCTGCTGCACATTTTTCTTGGCATATACATCAGCTAGAAGTGAATAATGCATTTTTGCATGGCTTTGATGAGGAAGTGTATATGATAACTTCGGATGGGTATACTAAGGCTGGACCTAATGAAGTTTGCAAGCTGAATAGGTCCTTGTATGAATTGAAGCAAGCATCTCAACAATGGAATTATGAATTTACTAAACGCTTACTTTCTTATGGTTTTGTGCAATCACAACATGGTCATTATTTGTTTACGAAATCCATTGGTTCTACTTTTGTTGCACTTCATGGATGACATTTTGTTAACTGGACCGTCTGGCAATATCTTAACTGATGTTAAAAGTTTTCTGCATACTGCTTTTACCATCAAGGATCTTGGCCCAGCTAAATATTTCCTTGGTTTAGAGATTGCTCGTTCGTCTACTAGTTTATATGCTAATCAAAGAAATTATGTTTTGAAAATTCTATCCGATTCGGGTTTGACTGGAGCAAAACTAGTTTCTACACTACTGCCTAAGGGATTGCAATTAATTGACAAGTCTAGTTAGTTATTAGATGATGCAGGGCAATATAGAAGGTTGATTAGTAGGCTACTGTATTTAGGTTTCACTCGTCCTAACATTACTTTTACAGTTCAATAGCTAAGCCAATTCCTTCATGCTCCTTGCAAAGGTCATTGGGATGCTACTCTTCACGTATTGAAATACTTGAAGGGTTATCCCTTTACAAGTTTATTTTTCCTACTTCTACTACATCTTCTGTTTCTCCTGCCTCTTCTATATGCTCACTTGTGGCTTATTGTGATGCTAATTGGGGATTGTGTTTAACAACTTAAAGATCTATTTCTGATTTTTGTGTTTTCTTAGGTTCTTCTTTAGTTTCTTGGAAGACTAAAAAACAGTCAACAGTTTAAGATCTTCCGCTGAAGCAAAATATCAAAGTATGGCTTTAATTATGTGTGAATTGTTATGGATTTCTTATGTTTTGCATGATTTACAGATTTCTTTCACTTCACCTACTCCTTTGTAGTGTGATAACAAGGCTGCTATACATATTACTGCTAACCCGGTTTTTCATGAATGCATAAAACATCTTGGTATTGATTGTCATGTAGTTCATGATCAATACAAGCTTGGTTTTGTTGCTTCTACTCATATTTCTAAGTTATTTGTAATGTTTATTGAAGTGAGGTCGCTTTATATAAAGTTGACATCCTTATTTTTTTTTCTTATTGACTATATATAAGCTTCAACTTACGATATACAGTTTTTAGTGAGAAATAAAAAAGGCAGTTTTATTTAGCTTCTCTCTTCATCTCTGATGAGCTCTACAAATATATCTTAGAATATCTTATTGACTTTCCAGACAACTTACATTGCTCAATAATCCAAAAAACAGAATATAGATAGGAAGGAATCAATATGGCTAAGCTGTCAAGTAGCCACAGTAGAAGGAATCACACCATTGGACTTGGTGATCTCAAACAAGTAAAAGTTGCAGTGACTGAGTCAGTTATTTGATGGGCATCATGCACCCACATCCCCACCCCTCCGTCACTTAGATTATCACTTGTTGCTAGAAGAATGGGAAAAAAAATTATGTAAGATGGCTAGCGAGGTTAGGAAAGATATTCATGAATATTACAGAAAAACCAATGAAACTAGGTTGATAATCAAATGGCTTAATCATACACTCAGAGGTGTCATTCCCACGTAAGTTTTGACATGTTTGCTATGAGGAAATGTATATTGACAAATATACTGAAGTTGCAGAGTATGTACATGATAAAGTAACATTTGGATTGTCTGAACTCTTTTAAGTTTGAGCCTATGATGTCTGGGAATGGGATGCTAAGACACCCTATCCCAAATCGTTGGAGCTTAAACTCAGCAACCACTGAACAAAAAATGGCATTGTATTGTTGTAAAACAGCTTTACAAAATGTAAACATGCATAATTCAGTTGCTTAAAACTCAATGCTCCAGGAAAGAATGTCATACCACGCCCAAAAGGAGAAGACTAGTGAAATGCCTAAGAAAGAAAGCGAGTTTGGTAGGAGTCTCAAAATACACTGCAAAATTGGTCTGAATCCTCTATCTAAGGCTACCCTGTCCATCCCTGTCTAATCTCAAAAACGCTATCATTTTATTTAAAGAAGGGTGAGTAATTAATTTTGTTTACTTATTTATTATTTACTTTAAGTGGCTAAGCTTCAAGCCAAGTCGTTTCAATTGTATGAAACACGCAACTTTCAATCCATTATTTTCTTCTTTTTTCCCATCCTTTAATCATATCAACCACGTCAAACTCATTCCTAACTCATCATTTTTTTCTTTTTTTCTATTGAGATAAAACTCATTGTTAAACAGTAACAAAAGCACCTTCCATTCTAGTTCTACAAACCTTCTATAGACAACTTGGTAATACTAAAGAATTATATTTATATGGAGTCGAGCTCATATTGAGAATATGGCTTCGTCTTTTATATTTATTGAAATGTTTGAAAGCTAACATTAAGCATTGTATTCCTTCATTAAGGAGTATTCATCTCTTAGGCATACAAATCAACCTAAATGTTTTTTTTCCCCTTTTTGTGAGTTTTTGTTAATAATTTTATCATAAAACAAAGTCATAATGATGCTTCATTTGTGAATTTGACAGGTGTCGAATTTAGTATTAAACAAAATGATGGAAGCAAGATGTACTCCATACCGTCGACTAGAATAGGAGCTTGAGAAGGAGCAACATAAGAATGATGAAATTGGCATTGGCAATGAGAGCAATAATATCAAGTCAACTAATTTTATTCATCTGAATTCTGAGGAGAATTTAAACAAAGTCCACTCATTTGTTCCAAGAGAATTAATATTGAAAATTGGCATGGATTTTGAGACAGAAGAACAAGCTTTAATATTATTTAATGTATGTCAAATATGTAGGCTTTGGAATAAGAAAAAGCAAAGTTATAAAGATAAATATGGTAAATTAATTAGTAGGCTTTTCTGTTGTAATGGTAAAGGTAAAAGGATGTATGAAAAAAGAGATGTTTATATAAGAGCTTCACTTGTAGAAACAAGATTTGGTTGTGAGGCAAAAATGAAAGTAAATAGTATGAAAATTGGAAAGTTTCAAACTGTTCAATTTGTTAAGGATCACAATCATTGTTTTTCAAGTCCTAATAAAACACATCAGCCTAGAAGTTATAGAAAGATATCCTCTGGTGCAGCAATGCAAATCTAAATGGCTAATGATGTGGGAATTCCACCAAAAACATCTCATGATCTTATGGTGAGATAAGCAGGTAGGAGAGATAATCTTAGCTTTATTCTGGAAGACCAAAAGAATAATTTAAGATCCAACATAACAGGAGAAATGAAAAGGAGAATATAAGTGGTGTGTTAGAATATTTGCATAAAAAGCAATTTAAAAATCCTAATTTCTTTTATACAATTTAAATGGATGAAGATGAATTGATAACTAATATATTTTAGTCGGACGCAAAGATGAGGAATGATTACTTAGAATTTGGTGATATTGCTTGCTTTGATACTACATACAGGAAAAATGGTGAGGGTCGTCCACTTACTTTGTTTGTAGGTGTAAACCATCAGAAGAAAACTACAGTTTTTGATGTTACACTACTATATGATGAGACTGCTTTTACATTTGAGTGATTGTTTAACACATTTACTAGAGTCATGTTTGAGAAAAAGCCTACAACTATTCTTACTGATCAGGATGGGGTGATAGTAAAGGCATTAGCTTCAAGATGGCCTGAAACTCATCATCGACTTTGTATTTGACACATTTATCAAAACGTTGCTATTTATTTAAATTGTGTTTTTTCTCAGTTTAAAGATTTTTTACCGATTTCAACTCATGCATATATGACATTAAAGAAGAAGAAGACTTTTTCAATGCATGGAATGAGATGCTGCAAAAATATGAAGTTCAAGATAATGATTGGTTGAAACGTGTTTTTTATATAAAGGAAAATTGGGCTTTAGTTTATGGACGCCAAATGTTTTATGCAGACATAACCACCACGCAAAGAAGTGAGAACATGAATAGCATTGTAAAAGTTATGTGAGCTATCAGCATAACTTTTTACAATTTTTTAATCACTTGTAAAGGCTTATTAATGATCGTCGACATGATGAGTTGAAAGCTGATTTTAGAATTAATGTAACATTGTCAACAATTGTTCAAAATTTAAAGCATATAGCTAGTGTCTATACACTTGAAATATTTAAATGTTTTCAAGATTAATGAAATAATTCTCATGATTCTAGTTTTCATCTTTACGGTGAAAATGGTATAATTACAAAATATGATATCACTCTTGTAGGGAAGAGTTGCTCTTATATGGTCACTTATGATTCATCAAATGATGAAGTCCATTTATTTAGTCTTATTTTTTATTTTATTTCTACTTATCTGGTTATCATCAAGGTTGATATAAAAAATTGTTTCCTCTATTAATAAACACAATAAAACATTACCCTTGTTTCCTCTATTAATAAACACAACAAAACATCACCCTTTATTCCTACTTCTCTAATTCTTCCTAGCATCGGAGCCAACATTCAATTTCCCTAAACAACTATTTTTCAGTCAAAACCACAATACCCTGTTTCCAGTAACAACAATAGTTCCTACATAACCAAACACCACCAACATTTGATTCAATACCCCCTAGAACACAACAATTACAAATAGTTACCACATAACTGAATAACATCAAAACTTGATCCAACACACACAAAGAATCTTCCCAATCACAAACATGACAACAGACGCCAAACTCCTGACATTATCATTCCATCAAATTACAGATTTTTTACTACGCCACTAGACTCCACCAATTATCTGGTATAGAGAAACCAAATCAAAATCATTCTCGTTACCTCATAACTTCTTAGATACGTAGATGGAACTATTGCACCTTTAGAAGACCCTCTCTCAACAGACTACATCAAATGGCAAAAAACTAACCAGCTTGTTTATTGCTTTCTTACTGGCTCCCTCTCCAACTCCACCACAAGGCTTGCCCTCTGCCACACCACTACTTGCAACCTCTGAGTTGGAATTGAAACTTATTTCATGCTCTAGTTTGCATCAAAACTATCACTCCTTAAAGGTTCCAACTCCATCGTTGGATACCTCAACTCTGTCTCTACTACTACCGAAGAGCTTGCTACCATTGAAGACCTAATTACTAAAAGATTCTCAAGCTACCAGGAGAAATTAGACAATGTATTAATTATTGGTCATCCGATTAGGTGCGAACTAACTTTCAATTGGGACCATCAAGTTTGCTCCTTCTTTACACGTGTAAAGAAGGAGCAAACTTGATGGTCTCGTGGGTCCGTTAAAAGTTACACAGCACTTGGTGAAATGAATCTTAAATGACCGGACCCTCCACTATAATACAATATATATTGACAAATTCGTTAAAATAACGTTGTTTATATCTACCCAATTAAACTTGGGCCTAGCCTTTTATCATCTTTAACATGAATGGTTTTGTTTTGATATTTTAAATTTTGTATATAAACTTTATTAATTAATAAATTAACATCAAATATTTTTAATTTTAAATTTTATATTAAATTTAAATTTTAAAATCTAATTTTATTAATTTAATAATAATTCAATAAAAATATCTTTATTTTAAGTAACATAAAGTGTAAATTAAATTATTTTATATTAATAAAATAAAAACTTATTTTAATAAATATTATATAAAAATTAAATAAATTAATTTATGTTAATGAATATTTATTGCTATTACTAATGAAAATGTGACTAATATTTAACACCAACATATATTTTTTATGTTCTTTAAATAAAAGATCACAACAAATAAAAATAAAATTCTATTAAATATTCAAAAAATTTACGTTATTGTTATTATTAATGTAAACATGATCACCCTTTAATTTTCAATTCAGAATAAATTTATGTGATGAAAATAATAATAAAAGATAAGCGTATTTTAGAACTAAAAGAATTAAGTTGCTATAATCTGAAGCATGATATCTTATGAGTTTATGGCTAATGAGTTTCTGATATTGTTCAAATATCCGATGAAATGCAATGCCCATCAACCACAGAATGCTCGGTATCAGTTAAATCAAGGAAAAGGTTTGATTCGCCGATCCCTCTGTAGGAATTGGACGATCATACGCAAGTAGGATCCATTCCTACAAGTATCTGTTAATATTAGAGAACGATTATAACATGAGAGAGTTAGTACGTGACAATTTACGTTAGTGATACTAACTAAACGTTAAATTATGTATAATATTATAAAATTAATTAATATTTAAATTTTAAAACATTATTTATTCAAAAATAAAATGTAGTGGATATTATATCTTATTATATAAATAAAAATGATAAAAATTATTTTATATAAAAATTTTAAATCTCACCAATATATATTAAAACATTAAAAAATAAGCTACATTTGCAAATTAAAATTGAAAAATATATAATAGGGTATTAGATTTTAATTATATAAAAAATGAAAATTTATTTAAATAATTTTAAAAATTAATCTAAGATGCTATTTTATATAGATGAGTACCAGTAGCTAAAATTGATGTAAGTTACATTCATAACTTTGTTTAAAAACACAATTTCGATATTAAATAATTATTAACTGCTTTTGTTCATTTAAAGATTGCTTTACATATCAATATTAATTTATTCAATATTGAAATTAGGGATGGCAATTCCGGCCCGGCCCGGCCCGTTTTTGGCCCGAGTTTGGCTGGCCGTGGGCGGGTCACGAGCCGACCATGGTCCGTCCGGGTCGGGCCACGGGACGACCAGGGTCGGCCCGCACGGGCCACGGGCTGATCACGGGTCGGTCCATCCCGGCCCGCCTTAAATGAGGCCGGGCCATGGTCGGCCAGGGCCCGGCCCGGCCCATTGCCATGTCTAATTGAAATGGATATCTACTACAATAATCATATTCATATAATCGGAACACTAGTGTTCTAAAATAGGAATGGCAAAAGTTGTCTGACCAACCCGAAATTAATAAACCTGACTTACTTTAATCAAACTTTGAGTCAGATTCTTTTAAAATAATACGATGTTTTCACTTTTAAAAGTAAATAAATATATAATATTTGACTTAACCAGATTTTTTTAAAAATAATACGATGTTTTCAATTTTAAAATTAAATAAATATATATAATATTTGGCTTAACCAGATTTTTTTAAATAATACGATGTTTTCAATTTTAAAATTAAATAAATATATATAATATTTGACTTAACCAGATTTTTTTAAAATAATAGGACGTTTTCAATTTTAATTATATATATATATATATATAATATTTGACTTCATCAAAATATATATATATAATATTTGACTTAACCAAATTTGATGAACGCACAAGCTCGAACTCAAGCTTAAAGCCTAATATCCTGTACTTCAAGTCAGACCTAAACACAAAATTTCGAACCAGGCCTAAACCCAACCTGTCTTGTTGCCAAGCCTACTCTAAAAGCCTATACATTGCTTTACCATATTGGTACCCAACTATACCATATCACTTAATTAGATCAGACTCGAATTTAGTATGAGAAAATGAAAATAATTTAGAACTTGTATGAACTAACAAGTACTCATGCGCCAAAAGGGGATGATACCAACTTTAAGGCAATACGCATTTCCCAAAAGCCTAAAAAACTCAACTTCCAACAAATGAACTCTACACAGCTGGCCTAACATTGTGTATATTCTCCTCTATATTTCTCTTATTATTTCTGTCCACTTTCTTATGGCTATCGCAATGAAACTAAATGCAATAAGAAATTTCGCATTGTCACTCTTTGATTTTTACACCAAGGGCCTTTTCTCTTCATCTACTCCATCTTCTCCCTTGTTACCTTCTAAGCTCATCTCTTCTTTCACATGCTTGGGCTTGATTCTGCTGATGGGTTTAGACTCTGGGATCATCTTCAAGATGATGCCCATGGCTATAAGAATTAGCCCTGTGCCATGCTGCTCTGTTAATGGCTTTGTAAATATCAAATATGACAAAAAGAGGGTCACTGCTTTTCTAGCTGTCGTTATCTGCAAAAAATTGCAAAGTATAAAGACATCAAAATCATGATTCTTAACCTTTTTAATGCACACGTCAAACATTGCAAATAGACATAACAGAGAGGCAAATGTTAACCCCATTTCCCAAATGCAAATGAAAAAATGCAGTAAGATGATTTAAAAAAACAACGTGAATAGTGAAAAGAGCTCATTTAAATTTCCACTGGAAAGCAAAAGAGAATTAAAAATGCATCACCAGGGGGGTAAGATTTTACATACCATGGCAGTGGTGGCAGCTCCAAATATCGCAATGAGGGACAGAACAGACACTTGCCCTATGAAAGTGGCCATAGCTTCAAATATTAACACCCCATAAACATAAGGATGCTGCAATTGAAAAAAAAAATTGTAAGTAAAGAAGACATTTATTTTTATTTTTTCAGTACAAGAAGAACCTATGGTTTGAACCACAATCAAGAAATCAAGGTAAATGCAATATGTATATCTCATAGACGGCCCGGTTTTAATTAAGACACCAGAAAACATGTGAAGAAAGCAACTTAATCTCTTGACAACTTCCACTCATGAGCACTACTCTTTGAAAATACTTTAATATTCGATTATACAAAGTCTGGTGTGAAAATAAAAAAGCTCTAAATGATAAATTATCACCACTTGAGGCCTGAATTAGGTGACTTAGTCATCATCGTGCAATGCAACAAACTCAAAAATTATGCACCAACTCATTGACTT
Source organism: Erythroxylum echinodendron (assembly GCA_027575705.1). Taxonomy (NCBI): domain Eukaryota; kingdom Viridiplantae; phylum Streptophyta; class Magnoliopsida; order Malpighiales; family Erythroxylaceae; genus Erythroxylum; species Erythroxylum echinodendron. The sequence goes on along the minus strand of JANZXR010000172.1, from coordinate 32,591,576 downwards.
GGACAAAATTCATTTAGCTGTCCATGGACGGCAAACTCCCTTGACTAGCTCAAATAGCGAAATTAGATATAATTTGAATCATCTTATATGTTCACATTTTAAAATCATCTCTAAAAACCAAAAAATAGAACATAATTTACTTGAGCACAAGAACTCCAAGCCCTGAACAGCTCGCCTGTTAAAATCATTGGAGGAAGCAGGAAAGGCAGCCCAACTACAGTAGAGCAAAATAGCATCTCAATCTGTCAAAATCAAGAAACACAACTAAAAATCAAGTGGTAACTCTTCGTCAAACTGATTTGGTATTCAAATGCCACCCAGAAAATCTTGATCACCTGTGTGGTCTCAGGGTTCATGGTAAAAATTGCTTCTTGGAAATTTCCCATCAACGAGTCCAAAAACAAAGCACCAGAAATCATTAAAACGCCTATTATGCTAAAATTTGGAGATGTTTGGGCATCTGCTAAGGTGAAAAGAATCAGACCAACAACTAGAAGAAGCGCAGAGATGTATTCATTAAGTGAATACTTCCTTCTCAAGCCGGGAATGAAAGCACCCATTACCATGACCGGGAGCACCTTTAATGCCAAGAAAATAAAAGAATAAACAGACAGACACAATAATATATAGAGAAAAAAATGGAACAAATTAATCTCTTGTTACGCTAATATTAACAAGGGCCGGCCAATAGTTATTTCACGAGATCTACAAATCTGTTATGGGACATCCTCACAAACAGATGAGTGGATTATGACAACAGTAACAGTAAATGTTCAAAAATTAGGACATAAGAGCTAATTTACCTTGGTGGATTTGAACATGATCTGCGCTGGATAATTGAGAAAAGCCAAAGAACCCTTGGTCAATCCATGGGAGCCCATTAATACAGCAGAAAGCTTCACATAAGTTTTCCACGGGTTCACCATTTGCTTGGTGGTGAAACCCTGCAAGTATATGAGAGCCAGGTATACAAATCCTTGCACAAAGGTGAAATACCAACCGTAGCTGAAATTTCAGGGAAGGAAACGATTACGCATATGAAGACGAGTTGAAGCCGATCAAACAATAAAGAAACATTGATTTTTTACCTGAATTGTAGCCGATTATATACATATTCCTGGAATAAGGCAACGAAAGACCAAAATTATCAGTACTTAACCAAATTACCAAGTCAGATGTTATAATCTTGAGTCCTTAGACGAAGCCAAAACCAATTACGCAGAAAGAAGAAGCATTCGGGATACTTTCTCGTCATTTTAAGTCCCATACCTAAGCCGATATTCATATTTGGCAAAACAACAAAACATGTAACCGAAACGAAGAAGGAGAAGAAGAAGAAGAAGAAATACTACTGCATGCATAAAGATTCAACGGGTATTACGCGAACAAACGCGAAAAGGAATAAATTTGAGGATTACATATCAAAGATGAACCAAGACACAGAGCCAAAAAACAGGATAAAAACAAAACCAACCTCGCAAATGCCATTAACAAGGTACCCAAAGAAGAACCCAGAAGAACAAATAAGGAATTGTTGCCACTTGGGTCTATCAGAAAGAGAAATCCCAAATAAAGACCGCGATTGATCCTGGCTCTTCATCTCACAAGTCGAGCCACAGTCTGTAAAATCAAGAGGCGAGCAACAATATATAAAACAGATAAACAAGACCCTGAAGGGGCAACCCGTAAAAAAAGATTGCTTGCTTGTGTTAATACTGCATGGTAAAGCGATACAACGAGAAAAATGAAATATAAAAAGAAGAAGCTAGCTTGTTGAATGAGAGAAGAAAAGTATCTGACGGTAAACTATGAGAAGAAAAGAGCGAGAGAGAAGCGTTTATTGGGTTTTATTTGGCTCCTCTCTTGACAATAACGACGAAAGGTTTTAAGAGGGAAGGTGAACGGAACTTGCATACACGGACAAGATACGGAACTGAAGAGTTAGATTTCTCGGAAAACGGGTTTCGCGAGAAAATGAAGCCGAACAAATAATTTTTTGGTTAGACAAAAGAACATTTTTATATAATATTGCTTTTCCTTGACAATTAAAAATTAAAACATAGTCTTTTCTTTTGCATTTTTAATCAGCAAGCTTCGACCAATTAATTAATGGATTGGTTAATTATATGAAGACCTAAAAATAGAGTACCCCTCTTCTCAACAATTAATCCAATTTTTCTCCATCGATATGTTTATATAATTAAAAAAGTCTAACGCATACACTACTCTTCGTATCTAATATTTAAATTTGTAATTTTTTAATTATAAAAGAATAATTTTTATCAGTATTTAAAATTATAAAAGATATAGAAAGCAATTTAAATTTTGAGTTGATTTGTATTTACATAGTTATTAAAATATCAATTAACTTCATTAAATCTGTTTTAGGATTTCCCTTTTCCCTACGCCTGCCTACTGCTTTCTGTTTTCAATCGAACGTCGATTTAAATCAAAGGAATTATAAACAAGTCAACATCCTATAGCTGTTTACGGGATATAAAACTAAAACGTGTCTTATGGAATATGAAATAAGACAAGAAATGAATTGAGTTAAAACGTAAGTTGATCGATAGCATTATTAAACATGAAAACGAAACATGATGCGTGTGAAATATATACATAATTTGAAAAAATCAAAGATTTGTATTAGTAAGAAATCAAGCATGATCGATAGACGTGGAACCATTGTTTATTGTGGAAAAATAGAGATAATATGTAGTCCCTGACAAATTATTTGTCATTCTTTGTTGGTATGTTTATGACTTGTACATTACTAAAGATTGTCCCCAAAAAAAAAGCAGTAACACATTCTTTCTATGATGTATTTCTTTGAATGTCTAAACTATTTTATCTTTTTATATGTGTTAGGATCTGATGGTTTCTTAGAGACTGAGGGCACTAGTGGATAATAGAGCAACAAATCCAATATTCCTCATTTAGCTTTCCATTTACTCGTAAATATGAAGCGCTGATAAAACTTTCGGCAAATATTTACATTGACAACATTAAAAACTTCAAAAGTTTTTAACGTATTTTCTTCCTCTCTTTCATCTATCAATTCTTGCATCTATTGTCAGCAACTAAAAGTTGCTACAAAGGAAATTTGTTACATACAAATTTCCATTAATGATTATTTTCATATACATTAATCATAAGAAGGATAAGCAACCTTTAGACCACACATAATCATGGTAGTGATTATTAATTCTAGTACTAGATGAACGTGAAGCTAATAAATTATTATGCAACAACTGGGGAGAAAGAGGTCATGTTAAATATCATTTCTACTATCTTTACATACATCTAATCCCAATTGTCTTCAGTAACATGAACGTTAAGTTTTTATTAGATTGAATGTGCCTATTTGAAGCTCCAATAAGGATGTATAGGAATCTCTAAATACCTTGTCTAATTTCTATGATTGCTATTGCATATACATTAAAAGAATCCATAGATCCTTTATGATTATTATTAGGATAGTTTTAGCAATAATACAAACTAAATGACAACCAAATAATATGTATAAACAACCAAGTAAAGAAAACTAGCGTAACCTAAATTTGATGACAAAATGTCAATCATTGTTGTAGTGTACATTAATAAATGTCCTTAATCTTTTTTACTTTTTTACTTAAGAAATTATTTTAAGTAAACATACCTTATGGAAATAAATGTGAAATAGTTTCTATTGTATTTTTTGTTTAGTTAGTTGTTTCCCAATTAACCTTAGTTAAAGTAGCTTACATATGGGTTTGTATGTGGTTGTTTACAAATTGTTATTTCCTTATCTTTTGCATGGTTATTTACTTGTTATTTACAAGGTTATAGTGACTCAATATAGAACTTTAAAGTTATATTATGGTGGATACTTTAAGTAAGATCCCAATTCAAGTTATATGGGTGGATTTCGAGTTATTTTGATAAAGTAAATCTTAATTTTGCCAATTATAGACAAATATATGAGATGGGGAAGGAACTCGGATGCTTACAGGTTAACAAGAGTTTCAAATTTCTGATTTAACAAGTCTTTAGGGCTTATTGAATATAATGAAAGTTGCACTAGGTTAATCGACCTTTTAAAAATAAATGGGACAATTAAGGTGTATCACACACACAAACTTGATGATTCAATTATGGCTCTATAATTTTAGTTATAAGAGGTAATGATAAGGATATCGTGCATGATGAAGTTGGCTTAGAAATCAACAAGAAAGAGAATAGTAATGATGGGGATGTGGCACTAGTGATAATGAAGATGAAGGTGTTAATGAACCTAAAGGTGATGATGAAGTTGAAGGCATTAATGAAGCTAAATGTGATGATAAAACTAAATGTGATGATTAAGTTAAAGAGGTACACAATACATTTGATGTTTCAGCTCCAGATGGACATCAACCAATAGAGAATGATTCTTATGATTATGGAAGTTTCATTGCTAGTGATGAGTATCTTAGTGGAGAGGAGCCTAGGGAGCAAATTAAAAGACTTAGCACAAGTGATAGACATGAAGCAAGTGGTAGTTCGTTAAATTGGACACTAGGTGTGGAGTTTGCAAATGCTAAAGAGTTCAAATATGTTATTAGTTTAATATGCAATGGAAAAAAAGTAAATATAAGTGAATTAGAGTTGGATACATTAAAGTTTACAAGTGGAAATTGTGTGCAACCTATGATAGTAATGAAATATATTTCAAAATATAAACATATAGGTTTAAGCATACATGTTTCACAACAAACAAGTTTAAGATGGTATCAACAAAGTTTTTAGCTAGACAGTTCTGAGAAAGAATTCTATAGAAGCCTAACAATAGCACTGCAAAGATAGTTGAAGAATGAAGAGAAAAATTGAACATATTTGTCAATTCTACCATGTGTATGGCTACCAAGAAGAAGTTAAGAAAAGAGAGAGCATTAAATTATACTCGTGAATATTCGAAGCTGCAAGGTTATATTCAAGAGTTGAAACATAGCAATCTTGCATCAATAGTGGAATTGCAATTGTCTAGAAATCAAGAAAATTCATTATTATAGTTAAAAAGATTATATTTTGGAACTATGAAAGAAGGATGAAGCACATGAGGCCCATATCTGGAATGAATGGTTGTTTCTTGAAAACTAAATTTAAAGGGCAACTAATCAGTGCAATTAGAAGGTATGGAGATAAGGGCATGTATCCTATAGTGCAGGTAGTTTTTGAAGTTGAAAATACTAATTCATGGAGTTGGTTCTTGCCATTCAATTAGACGGTATGGAGATAAGGGCATGTATCCTATAGTGCAGGTAGTTTTTGAAGTTGAAAATACTGATTCATGGAGTTGGTTCCTGCCGCTCCTATTTGCTAATTTGATGTTAGAAGATGGAGGCGTCAAAATATTTAAATTTTAAATTTGTACTTTTAAAGTTCATGTTTAACTTCATATAAATATTAAGTTGTGTCTCTAAGACCTTTAAACTGACCTATATATTGAGTTTCTCATATTTTTTATTTCTTGTCAAAGGAATTGAATCATGAAACATACGAGTATATTTTCTATTTTGTTATAGTCCATTATAAGTTAGTCAATTTCAGATTAATGATCTACGTGGTACTTAGGATATTCATTAATCTTATTCTTATCTCCATCAATACAATATTTCTAATAAAATTATCATTCCTAAAAAATAAAAAGAACTATGAAAAAATATATGCCAAATCCATAAGAAATTTAAAGGTACAAATTTGAAAATGAAAGTACTTAACGCAACGAAACCCATATTGTATTTTTTTAAGCAATTCATTCACATATACAAAATACCACCACTTAGCATGTATAAATATCATCACTATTTAGAAAAATTATCACATAATATAAAAAAAAACCACCACTATGCACAAAATGAAACTACAATGCTATATATAAAAAACTATAATCCTATACAAAAATTGCGCCATTTTATACAAAAAAATACCACTTTTTATATACAACCTAACTTTAGTCAATACTAAAAATATCACTAGTTCATATTTAGATACTATAACCTTGCACAAGAATATCATTATAATGTACAAAAATTGTTGCCACCATTTTACAAAAAATATCACTGCTCTATACAAAAAAAATCACCACTTTATTAAAAAATCCATTCAGTTAATACTACAAATACCACTAATTATATTACAAATACCACATGTTTACAAAACATATGACCCTATAAAAAGAACAATTCTATGCAAAATATACAGTCACTCTATACAAAAAAAAATCATCACAATAAACATCTAAACTTTAACATGTAAATACCACATTTGAGTATCAACAATAGCGTGATTCTATACAAATAATAATATCATTCCTTACAAAAAAATACCATGCCACTATTTAGAAAAATACCATCATAGTAAATAAATAAGTACTACCTTTACTTTAATACATAAATACTTCATCTAAGCACAAGTAATACTATGACGTCGTACAAATAATATCATTGGTCTTTACAAATAATAACACACTTCTATACAAAAAATACAATCACAATAAATAAATAACTAATTTTATTTAATATATAAATACCACATATAAATAACAAATAATACAATGATTCTATAAAAATAATATCATTACTCCTTATAAACAATACCATGACTCTATACAAAAATTATCATCACAGTGAATAAATAAAACATTTAGTTTAATATGTAAATACCACATTTGAATACAAAAACGACCAATACTTCATACAAATAATACTATCGCTCTTTACAAACAATATTACGAGTTTATATAACACATATCATCACAATAAATAAATCATAACATATTTACTTTAATATGTGAATATCACATTTGAGTACAAGTAATACCATGACTTGATATTGAAAAACTGAAGGGGGTTAATTATTTCGCAAACTATCCACAAACGTATTTGGCACCAATAAAATAAAAACAATTAAAAACCAAAATAATAAAAACACCAAAAATTTGGTAACACAGTTCGGCACTCCTTGCCTACGTTTGCGGAGCCCTCACCCAGCTTAATCACTTTTATCGAAGTACAATAGATTTACCCAAGGCTTTACTGAGCCGACACCACTCAACCCTTGATACTATCACTCAACCTCACTTCCTGTGAAAGAATTTTACACTCAATAGTACGACCGCCTCGTACTAACCTCGTCAGAGGATTTTCTCAATAAATCTTTTAATGAAAGAACAATGAACAAATAACTCAAGTGATTAAAATAATAAAGAACGAAATCTAAATACATTTGAGATAGAAAAGAACAACTTCCCGATGAGTTCCGCTCTACTGAAATAGATCTGGAAGTTGTCGCAACTACAATGGGCTGATTCACATGAACACCAACACGAAATCACAGTTGCACCGATAACACATTCACCAATCAAATTATATGGAGATCATAAAGAAATCAATTAATAATCATTGTCAATCTACCACTGTCTCATAATTTTCTGCACTTCAATGTTATCTACCCATACAAAATCCCTTAGCCACACCTCTAAAAATTCCAGCAACAGTTGAAAAGAACACTGCTATCTTGTTCATGTTGATAATGGCCTACGGCAATCAATCCATTTAACTCAAGAACATAAAAGTCCCAAGCACGTCCACCAACCAATTGCACTTTATCTCGTATCCCAAAAATCACGTAGGTTATATTCTTCTTGACAATTCTCTGTAATGATGATGTGATAAAGTTGATCAAGACTTTCTCCACCACCTCGGATATCTTGACTGGTACTGTGTTTTTCAATAACAATTAAAGAACACTCTCGTAGTTATGCAACACTCCTATATATTCAACGCCCACTGCACTTTTATTGCAAGACTCCAAAAACAATAGATTAATCACCACACAAGCTACCCTACAGTGATATGAAGACCAGAACACCCACATAAGATAACACCAAAAGCCCTTGATCTCCACCACTATCACTGTGTCTTGATATTCACGCTCACAACATCCACACCACTGCACTCACTCTTGCATTTAGCAATTAATTCCACTCACTTCAATTTTCTCAAATCAAAGGCATATGTGCAGCACACAACACTAATACATCATCATCAAATCACTATATTGTAGTTTATATCCCATTAAATACACATTATTCAGCAGTCTCCTTTTATGTCCAACACACACACACAACACCGTAAGTCTAACCCCCAAGATCCCAAGATACGATATTCAGCTCTTTATCAACGTATGTGACCCACGCTACATAACAGTAACGCACACACCCACAAGGTTTGTTCCAAGTGACCTCTTATTGATAGACTTTAATTAAAACCCAATCTCTATATGCATGTTTTGGATAGACTTCAATTAAAACCCAATCTCTAGATGCATGTTTTGGATAGACTTCAATTAAAATACAATATGCACATCTGCTACATATCTACTTGTATGTTTTGAACTTCTATTAAAACACAATCTCCACCCATCTTCATCAATCCATGTAATAATTTTAATTTTCTTATATGTCCAATTCAAAATGCTAAGATCAAACAAAGAATATAAAAAATTTATTCTAACATATATAAATAATATTATCACTATTTACAAACAATATCATGTCTTTGCACTCAAAATGAATTCACAATAAATGGACAACTACCACCTTTAATAAATAAACTAGTACCACCTTTACTTTATTATATATTGCATATTTAAGTATAAACAATTTCATGACTCCATACAAATAATAGTATCACTCAATACAAATAATATCATGACTTTATACAAAAATCATCATAATAAACAAATAATTAATAGTTTTACTTTAATATGTAAATATTACATCTGACTACAAATAGTACCCTGACTCCTTACAAACAATACCATTACTCAATATAAATAATATCATTTCGCAATCCATCCATTAGGTAAAATCTAATAAAATATTGGATTACAACGTAATGTCGTTTACGAAAGAGTAGGATTTGTTTTAATGCGAGTAGGATTTGGTCGTTGGTAACACCATTTTCTCGGTTGGGTCCCCTCATGGGCTTTAATAATCACAGGCCCAAATGATGGTGGGGTTGGCCTAAAGATGTTTGAAAGCTTGAACTCGAAACATCTAATATGTTTGGATTTATGATTTATCATGTGTGCATTAATTAAGCTAGTCTGCATCGGTGTAAAGATGGCTTAAACAAATCTTAGCTGGGATCAACTACAAGATGTCAAGAAATGCTTCGTTGAGCAAAGATATGAAAACATGTTGCTCCAACTCTAAAACCACCTCTTCTTTTTCTTCCTCCACATTTCTCCACTTCCCGTTCTTCTCCAAATCCTTGACATAGGTATGTCTTCCATTCTTCACTTGCCACCCAAGAAAAGTTTCTCGAGGATTACCCTTTACCCAATCTTCCACTACCTTCAGCACTTGATCTTTTTCATATATTGATGAGACGCTTTCGGTTGCTTTATCTTGCTCCAACATCTCCCTGAAAAAATCTAAAAACAAAGTTTCTGTCCTACATAGCAATAAGCTATTATGTTGTGTTGCTGCCTTCACGAGTTTGAGCAGCTCCTGCGCTTCTTTTTCTGATTGGTGTTCTTCTTGTATTTCATTGAAGTTGTTCTTCTGGATGGACATTGATTCCAGGGACGCATCCTCTGACTCTGCCAACGCTAATCGCTTTTCCAAGTCCACCGGAACTAGTTGAGTGAGGCTCTCAAAGCTTCTAAGCTTCTGCTTGGTTCCTGTTGTAGAATCCACCGTTTGAACAGAAATAGGGAAGCGCAAAATTAAAAACAGAAAATGAGACAAGTTTCTATTAATGAATTGTGATGATCATAAATCATAATAAAACAAAAAAAAATTAATTTTTTGTTTTCGTGTCATAATTTGATTTATTTTCAATTAAATATGTATCATATAATTATTAATAAGATTATGATTCATATTCTTTAATTATAAATGTTTTATTTTAAAAATAAAATATTTTTAAATTTAATAAATATACTTTAATTTAAAACATTTTAAGTACATAAATTTCAAATAAATTAGTTTAATAATTAGAAAACGTATTCATAAATAAATATTGCTTACTAAATTATTTATTTTAATAAAATATTATTTAATTATTAACAATATTAACATTCAGGTCATTTTTATTTAAAATTAAAATTAGAAGCAAAAATTAAAATTAAAATTTTTAATAAAATAGAAATTAAATCAAATGATTGCTAAAATTTCATTTTCTTGCTATTATTATCATCGGCTAAGGTCTCAGCGAAGAAATTATTCTTTTAACCAGTTAAGCGTTGCGTGTTTTGTCCATTTTAATCACAAAAGAGGATGTAACATTTTTCTATTTGTCTTTTATATAAGTTTAATTCTGGAAAGAAAGAATATATGTTAGCCTGAAATGAAGTTTGGTGGGCAGGAGAGAAGATTACCCTCCAAGCGGACAAGGCTAGGCTCAACAGGAGAGTATGTTTCCTCCTCATCTTGGAATGGAGGGTCCAACACAGACACTGGACTAAATTGTTCCTTCTCCTCTTCGTTTCCCCACATCTGTTAACGCCATCACAGTATCAGGAAAGATAATTTTAGAAAACCAGGATCAATTTGCATTGTTACTGTTGAAACTGAAGAAATATACTATTTTGTTTAAAAAGGCTTGGTTTTAGTAAACAAATTAGTTCAATCTTTACGAGTGAACCCGCCAGAGACCACTTTCCTAATCACCGACACAACATGAGAAGAAAACAACAGACGATGTAGTTACGGTCCCATCCGTGATAATTTAAAAGAAACAAAACCTCATTTAATGGATCAACAAACTAACTTTTGAAAGTGTAATGTTTTGGACCATTTATCGCCCTACCTGTTTGTCCTCTGTATGGAAAGACTTAGCCATTCCATCACATATGCTGTATCCCAAGGCCGATGGCGTCCTATTAAGCTTGGACGAACTGGTCCGCCTCTCTCGCATTTGTTTTTTGCTGATGATCTCATTCTCTTTGCTGAAGCCTCACCGGATCAAGTTCCAGTCAT
>JANZXR010000172.1:32547477-32568820 GCA_027575705.1 Erythroxylum echinodendron | reverse complement strand
TATATATGAATATAAAATCAAACAATGATTTAAATAATGTAATTTGATAAAATTGGACTAATCGAAGTTAAAATCAAAATGTTAGTATAATGTAAAGATGGATTACTTTCAATTCAAAATATACTATATATTCTTTACCCCACGTTACAAGTGATTGGAGTGATTGTTCCAGAAATGATACTTATGCTTTACATAGAAAGCTTACATTAAAACAATTTCTGGAGTTTACAAAAGATGGTCCCACGATATTCAATTTGTTTTGTTTCTTCTAACATATACGAGGGAACAATAAAAAACAAACACAAATGCAAAGCAATAACCAAGTCAACATGTGGGTCCTATGAAAAGATGTTAAGTAACAAAGATGGTGCTTAACTAAGGCTTGCTAACGAGAATAAGGTTTCTGTAAACCTTTATTCACACTTTTCAAAAATTAGATCCATGTAGTAAAGGTTGAATGGTCAAAGTTTGCTTGAAACAATTAAAACAGAACCAGTTAAAGTTTATAATCATGGGCCCTGTGAAAAGATTTATTTGTCTATACTTCACGTATCTTCTTTAAAGCATACGACGGTGGCCCATGTGAACTGATCTCTAAATAATAGAAGTGAACAAAGTTACGAGATATAACACCCATAACTGTTCATCATCTTCGTCCGACCCATATTCTTAATCCTTCTATATCTTAATTTCTAAACTTTCAATTTGTGATGATTCACTACCATTGTAAACAAAATTTAATTTGCTTCATATATACAAGAGCCATTTCACAATATATGGACTATAACAATGTCAATATTGCAATAGAAAATTCGTGTATCCATATATATATGCACAGAAATTTAACTACACCAAGAGAGTGGTAAATATAGCTTTGATAACAACTGTTAGACATGATAATAATCTATATACATGTCTATTATAGAAAAATGAAAATGCGGAACATTATCACATACCTCCTGCCGTTGATGTTGAGAGATTTCGAACAGATATGAGAGGGCTCTTCTAAGCTTTTAGCAAATGCAACAGATTGTGTATGCAAAATAATGCTAAACCCAGGGACCCAATCTTTTTATATTCCTTGTTGTCTTCCATCAAAACAACAGAAGGACATGATGGTTCAAAAGTTGATGAGGTTTCACAATGAACATAAACGACCCATCAAAAGGAAACCAACGGATAACACTCTCCTCCTACTTCGCATAAATGCACTAACTTCAAACTAAGAAAACAGTAGATACTTTCTGTTAGCTAAAGGTTTATGTTTAACGATTATATAATATTTCAAAATTCAAATTAGATTTATTTTCTTGTATAATCAACGGTATAATTCTTAAAAGGAAATAAAATCATAGCATAATTGCTTTCTTCTTGTAGGAACTTTGGTCACGCGTCATAATGCTACCAAAATAATTAGAATAAAAATATAGATAGCAGTAAGTCTACGTCGATCCTATAAAGATTAATTCTAGTTACTTTCCTAAATTATCTGTATAAGTAAAACAGGAGTTTTTGGATTGAAATAAATTAGAAACCAAAGTAAAATTGAATGAAACAAGTCAAATTAAACAACAACAAAGTGATTAAGTTGATGAATAAGTTGAAATCTGACTCTTTGGTTTAATCTCGGCCTAAGCACAATTTTGCTTATGGCATTGAATTATCACCTTTATACTTCTCTTAAGACTATTGATCATGAATTAACAGTATTAATTTCGATTTTTCCTTAGGATGTAGTTAATCAAGAAAAGCTTGTTAATTAACCCAAACTATTAGGAAACCTAGACCAAGCTCTTTAAGTTTATACTGATAGCCGCATTACAAGTGAGAAAAATGGACTAATCTAAGCAATAATCATACAAGCTCAGATTATTTAATATATGCTATGTTGTCCTTAACGATTTAATATCGTTAATTGCCAAATATGACCTTCAATACGACTATTACATATCACATTTAAGTTCTAGCTATGGGTTTTCATAATTTAATAGAGCATTAAAATCTTTCTCATATAATATCTAAACAATCCATACAAGATCGTGTAAACAATCTGAAAAGAGCAAAAGAAAATGATAGCAAAGGAAAATGATACACAACAACGATATGCTTAATGTGCTCCTCGACCTCGATTGCCCCTCCGAATTGGTGTCAGGTGGTTTAGCTTTCCATTCCTTTCTTTAATCTCCAATAATCCTCAAAGAAAGCTTCTGTCTCCATTAAAAGTTGAAGAGAAATGAACAGGAATGCAGATCTTTTTCTCTGCTCATTTTTCTTCTCTCCTTGGATTTTCTCTAAAATGTAGCAAGAATGGAGGCCCCCTTTTAGGGCTTCATTCTTTTCTTTCTTTATTAGGGTAAAAACTAGGTTTTAATTGGCTAAAATTTTTGAAATAACCTTGGATACGTTGAGTTCGAAAGCAATCCCTAAGTTACCGTCGTGCAGGCCACGATCGTGGCCTATGTGACAAGCTTCTGTCACGATCGTGACACTCCACCATTCTTCTGTCACGATCGTGGCCAATTAGGCCATGATTGTGGCACTGAGTTCTTCCTCCAACCTTTTCCAAGTCTTCTCTTCTTTGCTCTGATTCTTCTCCTTCTTATTTCACGAGGACAAGTGAGTGTCAACATTGAGAAGATGGCTTAATGCTTATGCTTTCATGTCACTTTAACTCCTTCACTTCCGAACTGTACCTAAAATCAAATATACGTCAAAATGAGTATCCTAAGCATTTTTAAGGCATTAATCACTAAGTGTAGTAGATCAAATAAATCAACATTTAAACACATATCAAACCTTCTTTATATACTTATCCTTTTGGAAATCATTCCATGACATTTGGAAGGATCTTACTAATTCGAATAATTAGCTCCAGAAGCCTTGATAGAACATCTTAATATCTAAAATTTCAGTAGAGATAATATCAAAGATTAAGCAATGGATAGTTAAAGAAATTGTCTACTTAAGAAAGAGCCATTACATTTGTAAAAGACACATAAGACATAGATATGAGATTTGCGAAATATCTTAGAGCTTCATTATTTCTTGAAAGTTATATCAAACTCTTTGTAGCTTAGAAAGTGATATCACCCTATTAAGAGAGACTTTTAAATCCTTTATACATTTCTTGTTGAGAGCTTCTAGAGGCTAGCAAAATACTACCGCTATGAAAGGTTGAAGAATCTTGAAAAATATACACTTGTGAGCTTAAAGAGGCTCGTCAAATTATTATATATCTTTTACAGTGAAAAAATCAAGTTAAATACTTGGGGATTGGACGTAGTCTTCGTTATAAGGTGAATCAGTATAAATCTACTATGTCATTTTCTTTCTTCCTTATTTTTAAATTTTTGCATTATAAATTTGTATTTTCAAAAGGCTCATTTTGTTTTATAATAGGTTCCTTCTATTTTTATATTACAAGAGGTTTCTTTCAAAAATTTGCAGACTCCTATCGATTAACAGGCTCTTTTTTTTTGGCACTAGCAAGCACTTTTCGAGGAAACATGATCCTATTGTTTTGAGGGTTAGCAGACTCCTTTCGATTAATTGGTTCCTTTCTATTTGAGCATTAACAGGCTCCTTTCTTTTTCAGTATCAATAGGATCCTTTTGAAAGTTTGTATGACTCTTCTATTTATAAATTTATTCTATTTAGTAGGATCTCATCAATTTAAAAGTACCTTGAATTTTTTTTACACACAATTCACCCCCTCTTGCATATGTTTGCTTTGTCATTTAGTATCAGAGAAAGGTTTCACATTTATTATGTTTTACAACATATGATAAATCATGGCAAATAATTTGAGAAGCCTTGAAGGACAATCTATCCCAAAACCTCCTTATTTCAAAGGAAACCACTACTTATACTAGAAAGAGAGAATGGCTATCTATCTCTAATCTGTGGATATTAAAGTCTGACAAGCCATCAGAGTTGGAGCTACACTTCCCGCTATCAATATTGTAAAAGTGTGGTATGATGTTGACAGAAGAAATGCATAGGTAAACACTAAAGCAAAACATCATCTGATTTGTGCACTATCTCCAGAAGAATATGAAAAGATATACTACTGCTCTACAGTAAAGGAAATGTGGGATAAACTTCAAATCACCTTTAAAGGAATGAACGAGGTAAAGAAACATAGAATAAGTCTTTTAGTACATCAATACGAAACTATTAGCATGAAACAAGGAGAGACCATAGACGAATTCTTTAAAATAGGGAGAGACCATAAACGAATTCTTTGGACACTTCAACAACATTATCATGACCTTAAAGAACTTGGGAAAGATATATCCCAACGATGAACTCATAACAAAGATTCTAAGATCACTACTAAAGGAATGAAAACCAAAGGTGACAACTCTGGAAACAACACAGGATCTCGATACCATCTTACTCAACTAGCTAAGAGGAAACTTGATGATCCTTAAAGCTGAGCTTAGGCGAGATGGAGGATCCTCAAACAAAAGAGGAATGACACTAAATGCAACTGATGAATCAATTAGTGATGAAAGTGACATTGAGTTGTAAATACATGGAGATGACGAATTCAATTTCGTGGTTAGGAAATATGCTCATTTCAACAAGAAGAAGTTGATAAAGAAAAGAGAATGGAATAAAAAACGGAAACGACAAGTCTCTACCAAAAGGCTACAGCAACAATAGCAATACACAAAATAATCAAATCATAGGCTATCACTGCAAGAAGCTTGGAAAAACAAGACCAGAATGTCCCCTTTTTCAAAAGACAAAATTGAAAATAGCTAGGGAGTAAGCGATGACTATAGCCTAGTCAGATGAAGATTTTGAAAACTTCGAAGAAAAAGAGCTAAAAGAAGTAAGCAACATTTGCTTTATGGCTGAATCAGGAGACAATGAGGTATATTATTTTGACTCTGATATGGAAGATAATGAATTGAGAAATGGATATCATGAATTGTATGATCATTACAAAATACTGGCAGTGAAGTATTTTAAAGAAGTTAAGAAATCTGAGAACAATAAAGCATCCTTGAAGAATAAGATTAAATCATTAGAATATGTGAATGAAAATCTAACAACCAAGAATATTTCTCTTAAGGATGATTATAAGCAAAAGGTTTATGAAAAGGAAGTTCTGGAAGAAAGATTAGCCAAGTTGGAAGATACTTTGCTTGAGAATAATTCTAATAAAGTGAAACAACTAGAAGAAAAAGATTGTCATCCTAAAACTTGATAAACAAAAAAGCATTGGAAAGATCTTATCTCTAGAAAAAGATCTTGCAGAGTTTGTTGATGGAAGGAACAACCTTGATGCACTACTTGGTAATGGTAAATGCGTTTTTGATAAAGCTGGAATATGTTATAATAGAAATAATAATATTAGGCCATATAAGATTTTTTTTTGTTAAATCCAGCATTAGCTACAGTCAAAATAGCAAGAACCTGATACATGGTAAAAATTATAGCAATACTCATTTATCTATTTTATGCTTCTACTATGGTAGACATGGTCACATTAGTCATTCTTGTAAACTTCATAAAATGGAGAAATTATCTCAAATGGAGACTGAAAGGTCAAGCTACTAACCTAAAAAGACCCAGAAAAATTTGGGTACCTAAAATGAGATAATACTGTCTATAGATATGCTTCAAAATGGAGACAAAAGAAAATCAATAGATAGTTGATAGTGGCTATTCGAGACACATAACAAGTGAAATATCACATTTCAACTACATTGAAAGAAAAGATGAAGGTAATGTTGTCTTTACTGATAAAAATAAGGAAAACGTCATTAGAATTGGTAAAATTGGTGACTCTAACTCTGCTTCTATTGATAATGTTCTTTATATTGATAGATTAAAACATAACCTGTTGAGTGACAGTAAATTATGTGATAAGGGTTATAGAGTTACTTTCTATACATCACATTGTGAAATTATTGATAATCTTAATGACAATGTCATATTTGTTGGTCCTTGAATCAGAACATATACTGTACACAATTGGAAGATATGTCTTCACAAAATGTAAAATGATTAGACATGCTAGCATGAGCATTCTATTAAAATTGTCCAAAAAATAATTTGTAAGAAGACTACCATCTTTGATGTTTAAAAACAATCAGGTTTGTGAGGCCTGTTTAAAAGGTAAACAAGTTAGAAACAAAATTCCTCCTAAAAATATTAGGTTTACTAACCAACCACTTGAACTTGTACACATGGACTTATTTGGTCCTACCAGAACTCAAAGTTTTGGTGGTAAACATTACGACTTTGTTATAGTATATGATTATTTTAAATTTAGAAAGGTTTATTTCCTATCAAATAAGGAATTACTTTTGAAGTCTTTGAGAATTTTTGCAGAAAGATTAAAATTGAAAAAGGATATTGCCTTACATCTATTCGAAGTGATCATGGAGGAGAATTCGATAAAAGAAATTCGAAGATTTATGTAATGAAAATGGGATATCTCATAATTTTTCATGCCTAAGAACTCCTTATCAGAACGAAGTTATTAAGAGAAAGAATAGGACTCTTGTTGGTATGGCCAGAACAATGCTATACGAAAGCAGTCTACCTTATGGTTACTAGGCAGAAGCCATGTCAACTTCTTGTTACATACTTAATAGGTGCCTTATAAGACCCGTTCTGAAAAAGACCCCTATAAGCTGTGGAAAGGAAGAAAACGGAATGTCTCTTACTTTCGAGCATTTGGTTGCAAATGCTTCGTTCTAAATAATAGGAAAGAGAATCTTGAAAAGTTCGATGCGAGATAAGAAGAAACTATCTTTCTGGGCTACATTACCTCTACTAAAGGATTTAGAGTTTGTAACAAAAAAACAAAGAAGATAGAAGAATCAATACATATAGTGTTTGGTGAAGCACTGCCTTCAATAACAACAGCCGATTCAGATAATGAAGAGCTCCCTTGATTCCTAAAAATACACTGACTAAACCTACAGTGCCTTCTGAATCACAAGATCAAGAAGATCCTTCTGAAGCCAGGATGATGCAGGCTACTTCCTTGCAGTAGGAGCCTATGCAATGAAGAACACTAAGAGAGTGGAGAGGTTAAGATACATATTAATACATTATGAGAGACCCTTTTGAAATTCTAAGAACCAGATCATCCTTCAAGAAAAATTTTGTTGCCTTCATCTCATAAATAGAACCAAAAACTGTTCAAGATGCTTTTACTGCTGAAAATTAGGTTTCAGCCATGAAAGACGAACTAAATCAGTTTGATTAAAAAAGTTTGAAATCTAGTACCTCTTCTATGAAACAAATCAGTCATTGGAACTCATTGGGTTTTTTGATGAAAATGGTAAGGTGGTAAGAAATAATGAAAGACTTGTAGCTCAATGTTATAATCAACAGGAAGGTATTGATTTTGATGAAACTTATGCGCCTGTTGCTAGATTGGAATCGATTAAAATTTTACTTGCCTTCACATGTTATAGAAACTTCAAATTGTTCCAAATGGATGTCAAAAGTGCTTTCTTAAATGGATATATTAATGAAGAAGTGTTTTTTAAGCAACATCTAGGCTTTAAAGATGAAAAACCATCCTAACTACATGATGAAGTTGACTAAAGCCCTATATGGTCTAAAATAGACTTCTCGAGCATGGTATGAGAGGTTAAGTAATTTTCTGCTTGAGCATAACTTTGAAAGAGGAACGGTAGATAAAATCTTATTTATTAAGAAAAAGGATATTAATTTACTCGTAGTGTAAATATACATTAATGACATAATATTTGGTGCTACTAATCAATACTTCTGTGAAATATTTTTAGCATTGATGCAGGGGGAGTTTGATGTAATATCTTATTTTCTGATATATGCTTAAGGTTCAACCCTAGAGTAAGTATTGCATATACATGCATAATATTAGCATTCATACATGAATTGATATTTATAAACATTACAAGTAAGCATATGTACTCATTTGACATGTCCTAGGACATGAAAAATGTTAAGTGAACATGATGTGAATTGTGATTTGGTATGTCTTGAATTTTAGTATATTTGGATTTCAAAAAGTAAATTGGAATTAAATGTTATGGATTGGGAAATTAATGAACTAAAATGTACATTTGGATCAGGAAAAATGCGAAGAGGTAGGATAAATTGATACATGAATAAAAATGGTGATTAAGCCTAAAATTGAGTGATATTTGTCACAGTTAAATATGTGACGATTGGATCAATTAGTATGTGACATGTGGACCAATATTGGAGTGACATGTAGAATAATCAGTAAGAGACAAATGGCTACTAAATGTGAGGCTTAGTGGTAGCATCTTGATTAGGCAAATGTAATACATGCCTCAAGACAAATGTTGACATTAGAAGGTGACACCTAGCATGTGATGTAGCAAGTTTCTACAGCTGAGTTTTGCTGCTTCTTTCCTTTGTTCTCTTCACTAAAATAGCTCCTTCTTTTCTATGTAATTTTTCGTTTCAACCCTCGCTAAGTTTCTACACCAAAACCATACGTATATTCTACACCAAATAGCCAAGAAATCTGTTAAAAGTTGTCTTCACCTTGCTGTCCGAAAACACCAGCTCACTTTCACCTTGGAATTGCATTAATTTTTGCTTGCTTGTGAGGATCAGTTAATCTAGAATTTTGTGTAAATTGGAAGCTTAATAGGTAAGTAACAATATGAGTTTTACTACATGCCAAATGATATAAGAATGATGCTTGAATTGGAATGAAATGCATATGATATTGGTGAAGATATGTGCTGGAAAATTTTGCATGAACTTGGCATTTTTTCTGTTTTATTTTTGGAATATGGAAACCGTGGAGTATAGGTCATTATGTGGATGAATTGGACTGGAATTTAATGTATTAATAAGGTGGAATAGTGCTCTTGACTTGAGAAAGAATTAGACTTATATGTATGATAATGTAAGATAGATTTCTGGTTTAATTTTTGATACATGAAATACTAGGATTTGTGAGCTGTTAATTGAATAATTTTGAACTGGAATTAGAGAGGTTATTAATAAGTAATTGGAGTATGATTCAGGCATATTAGAGGTATAATTGATGAACTATAAGGAGGATGCTTTAACTTTGTTATAAAGTGTAAAAAAAATATGGAAAATTAGAGCTATAAGTCAAAATTCTAGTTTCAATTTCATCTTCATATTTTGACCTAATTTACATATCTTTAGGGCATGAATTTGAAGAAAATCAAAGAATGAAAGTTGTAGATATAGATCTTGACCTATGTGAAAGTGACTTGATAAAATAGTGACTAGAGCTTGAGTTATGTTTGTTTTCCTAATACTGCCTGTGATAGACTCTTGTGTAGGAACCTTATATTATTTCCTTATTTTTGGGGACTTTAGAGGTCGAGTTAGTCAAATCATAAAACATGAAAAATGATTATTGATGTATGCTTTTGTGAAATAGTTTTTCCAGAAGATATCTTGATAAATTTATGTAGTTAATTGAAGTCATAACTTAACGAAGGGACTATTTTGATGTGTTGAGTTCAAATATGGAAATTATGATTTGTTAAAGGAATAAGTGAGTCCTTTTAATGCAAATATGATCTTAAGGACATGAATAATTTGTACAAGGTATGGATGAATGAGTATTGAAGAACGTAGGGAATGAGAATTGGGTGAATGTATGAGTATATGTTGTTGGAAAAATTTTAGTGAATGTATGGATTTCGCTTGCTAAAATTTCATATATAAAGTACCAATTGTGTGCATATTGTAAGAAGTTTTTTGATCATGAAAATTTTCAAGGATAATTGTAAAGTATGATTGATAAATTTGGAGTAAATCAAGCTAATTTAAAGGTACAAACCTGATTGCAAAATGTTAGTATACAAAGTATGATGTTGAATGGGAAATTTGAATAAGGTTACATACTTGGGAAAAGTCAATTGGGCATGCATTAAACATGACATATGTATATATGTGCACAACTGAATATGTATTTGATTGATCGAATTTGTAATGTGAATTGTATGATTTTAGATGCTCAAGTTGGATGCCATTCAGACATTGCTGGACTGTCCAGGCAATAGCATAAATTGGAGCGTACTTTAAGTCAACCTAGATTATCTTTCTAGGATTGATTTATTCTGTTTAACTTCCAATTATTGAACTATTTATGATCTGTATATGAATTCCAGACTTTAATGGTTCGAGGAGTTTGATATTCAGGAATATATTGGAAGTGTTCTGTTTGCATCTGAAATCTGAATGATATCGGTTTGCATATGAGTTCTGACTGATTTCTAAATACTCAATCAAAGTTGAATGCTGAACTGAGGCCCGATAAATCTGAGATTCTGTCTGTGCATCATAAGTAAATGTTTTTGATGGCATGTTCTATTATTTGATGCATTTCATAAAATGCATGTTTAGATAAAGGCGTTGTGATCAGAGTAGCCAGTCTGAAATAGCTTTAAGCTCAGAATTCTGCATGTAGAGCTTTGGTCCATAATTTCTACATCTAACAAGCTCGATGGGTTAGTATTTATATCTAAAAGGCACTCGGTCTCAACAAATAATAACAAATCTGGAGTCTCATATGCATTTGTATTTGTATATTTATGATTGTGATTTATATGATTATGAATCAAATTCTGATATTGTGATGATAAGTTAATATGCCATTGTCGATAATGTGATTGATTTATATGAAATGTGTGTCATACATTATGCCTTATTGAGATGGAAAATGTTGTGAAATTGGTTGGATGTGTGATATTTATGTACTTGTTTTGAGTGGGATCATCAATGATGGTTCACTTACTGAGTCCACAAAATTCATCAAAAATTACAACGTGACTTTTCATGTACGAGACAGGAGACCTAGATTTCTAAGATTCTCTAGAAGAACATTTTGGATTAAGATATGAATCAAAAGTTTGTCAGCTGACATATGAGGAGTTGTAGTTATTTTTATGTAGTTTACTTATGTCATGTAGAACTTGTGTATACAGGGTCATTAACTTTCACACATTTTGGTAATGTACATATTTTTGTAAAAGAAGTACTATTACAATGTATATTTTGTTGATGAATGAAATGAGCAGTTAAGATTTTTAAGCATTGCCATATTTTATTTGATGCCATATAAGTGTATGAGATTGCTCTAACTTGCCATTGTCATAGGATATGTAGTTAAATATCCTTTGGATGTTCGAGTATATACTCTATGATAGTGGGATGTTACACTTGAAATGAGCATGAAGAGAGAACTATCTTTCTTTCTTAATTACAAATCAGCCAAATAGACAAAGGGATCTTTATTAGCCAAGACAAATACAAAAAGGAACTCATCAAGAAATATCATTTTAATAATGCCAAACCTATGGGTACTCCTATGTACACTAAGGCTAAACTTAATAAGGATGAAGAAGACAAGGATACAAATGAGACAAAGTATAGAGCAACGATTGGGTCACTACTATATCCTACAAGCTCAAGAGCAGAAATTATGCTCAGTGCGTGTCTTTGCGCAAGCTTTCAATTAAATCCAAAAGAAAGCCACCTTGAGGTAGTCAAAAGGATCTTTCGATATCTTCACAGAACTATGGATTTCGAATTATGGTATCCAAAAATTGACTCTTTTAATATAGTTGGCTATTGTGATGTACATTATACAAGTGATAAAGTCGATAGCAAAAGCACAAGTGGTCACTATCAATTTCTTGGAGGATGTCTAGTTTCTTGGTCTTTCAAGAAACAAAATTACACAGTTCTTTCAACAATTGAAGTGAAATATATATCAGCTATCCGTTGTTATGCTCAAATCTTATGGATGGAGCATCAACTCTAGGATTTTTCTGAATTTTAATCATGTCCCTATATTATGTGATAATAATAATGCAATAAATCTTTCAAAAAATGCTGTGCATCATTCTAGGACTAAGTATATAAAAATCAAGTACCATTTTCTTAGAGTTCATGTTTTAGAAGGATCCATTGATCTTTTGCATATTAATACTGAAAATTAAGTAGTTGATATCTTCACTAAGCCATTCTCTGAATGTAGATTTTGCATGTTAAGAAAAGAGCTTGGTATTATAGACTATCTGATATTATATCTGTATGAATTTCTATACTACTTCTCTCTTTAGACATTAGTAGAATCCTTCTACTTTAGAAGGCTCCTTTTATTTTTTGATACCTCCTTTTAGTTTAGTAGGATTCTTCTAGTTTAGAATACTCCTTTGTTTTAGATTACACGTGTCCTAAAAAGGAAATCGTTCATGGTGTCATTTCATCTTTTAAAAGATACCCACGTAATTCTAAAAACAATTGCTTGGGACTAACAGAAGATTCGAAGACCATCCACTTCCTCATTTAGTGTGTACGACTGTCCTTCTCACACAAAATCAATGCTAAAAAATCTTTTGGTACTCTTTTAGCAAGCTTCATTCTTTTACTCATCCTTATTATTCTTCGAAGCGCCGCTCTTTACTCCCTACCTTTTAACTATATGTTTTCATCTCAAATCTCCTAAAACTCACCCATCAATCATACAATGGCATGAACGAAACCAAAGGGATAGAAGAAAACCACTGCTTTAACTTCTAGACATGAACAAACTCTCGTTTTTTAGTCTTATTCTCTATCTCCAATAGTAGGCTCTTTGAACACTCCTAGTGAACCTATTTTTATTTCCTCTAAACTTCAAATTTAAAAAAAAAACCCTTTTAGGAAACTCCAGAGGAGAGAAACAAACAAATTATGGCTATGCTTTCCTTAGAATCAGACTCAGACTCCTCCTTTAAAAACAATGAACCTTTAGCCGAACAACATTTTGCCTCTAACTCCAATGGAGGAGAAGAATAAGAGAAAGAAGAAGAAGAAAAGAAAGAAGAAGTAGAAAACAAAAAATAAGAAGAAGAAGAAGAAGAAGAAGAAGAAGAAGAAGAAGAAGAAAAAGAAGAAGAAGAAGAAGAAGAAGAAGAAGAAGAAGAAGAAGAAGAAGAAGAAGAAGAAGAAGAGGAGGAGGAGGAGGAGGAGGAAGAGGAAGAAGAAGAAGAAGAAAGAGGAAGAAGAAGAAGAAGAAGAAGAATCCTAGAGTGAGGGGGAGCAAACAAGAAAGTAAGATATCATATACCTATTCTTACTTTGACCACTCTTACTCTTTCCACTACTCCTCCATCTACTACTCATAAAACTGATCATAAGGATAAGAAAGTGCCTGAAGTGCACTGAGTTATAAAAGATGATGGATCAAATGTTATTAAAAAGACCACAAACTAGAGAAAGTATCACAAAACTAGCTCTACAAGAGGAAACTGTTGAGACAAAAAAAGAAGAAGAAGAAGAATCAAAGAAAAGAAAAAGGGAAGAAATAAGAAAAGATAAGGCATCTATAGTTAAAGAAAAGACTAAGGACCAAATTGTTAGGGATGAACCACTGTTTGAAGAAACCTTGTTTGAAGAAATCCCTAAGGCCAAAAGAACAAAATCAAAGAAACTTATCGTACCCCAAAAGGGAAAATCCTCAGCTTTAATAAAGTTATTCCAATCAATAGAAGCTGAAGCAAGGTACAATATCTGCTACAAGAAGGGAAAGGTGGTAGCAGGACGCATCTTGCCTCCCAACCTATTTGATGATATCGATATTCTCAACACACCCTTCTTTCTTGCTGTTGGTTAGGAAAATTTTTTAAAATTAGATGAAACAATATCAAATGAATAAGCAAGATGTTTCTACACACACATAAGAAGAGAAGAAATTGATGGGAAGCTGACAACCATCTCGTGGGTACGAGAGTGAGAGATTTTAATTATAGAAGAAATCTTAGGGAACATTCAAGATGTAATTCTAGTTGGTAGGACTGACGTTCCCTATTATAAGTAGGACATTGTTAATCTTGATCTGGAGAGATTGTGGACTTTATATGTCTGCACACTGAGAATGTCTATGAAAGGAGACCTTGGTGAAGACACTTGGACCTGCTGTCAAGTTACCTTGCATCCATTTCAGTTACTTCAAATTTTCCAAGGAGTAGCTCAATAGAAAGATGCAACCTTCTGGATACGTATGTGGTCTACACTCTTTTGAAGTGTAATAAGATGAACCTCCCAGCAATGATTATAAAGTTTATGGTGGACAAGGGAAGTCACAAGAATACCACCGGTGGCCTACTAGATGGGATGTTGTTGACCAAGATTTTTGCTTATTTTGGAGTTCCTTTTGACAATATGAGTTGGCATAAGCCTGTAAAATTCCACTCTTTAATTCCTTACTAATTCTGTTACAAGCTAAAGGACAATGTGTGGGTAAAGAAGAAGACAAAAAGAGTAGCAAATCTTTTAGGTCCTACCCTATAGAATTCAGATCCTATTCCACTTCAGGGCTCTAATGATCTAATCCTTCAACATCTGAAGGAAATTCTTTCCAATTAAGATCAAATGTGAAACCAAATAGACAGTATGAAAAATCAAATTCGTGACCTACAGATTTTGCTTAGGAAAAATTTTGATTAATAACTTTGTTTTTTTCTTGATCTGTTCTTGCATACTTATGATCTTATTTGTTGCTTTAGTCAATCTTTCCCTCTTTTTTTTTGATAATGACAAAGGGGGAGAAATAATTAATGATATACTTTGCACTTGATGATATATTTTTAATATTGCATTGACGATATATTTGCTATTGATGATATATTCTGTTGAAATGTTGCTCAACTTGTGGAGTTTAAATCTATGATAAACAAATGATGTCAAGCTCCTTTTAATTCTAATTGCGAGTAAAGTTTACAAATATCTTAAAAACCCTTTATTATTATTTGAATTTTGAAAACATATATATAATTATTTGTCATCATAAAAAAGGGATTGTTAGCTCTAGGTTTATGTTTAACGATTTTGATGATAACTATATAATATTTCAAAATTCAAATTGGATTTGTTTTCTTATATAAGCAATGATATAATTCTTAAAAGGAAATAAAATCATAGAATGATTGCTTCCTTCTTGCAAAAACCTTCTTTATAAACTTACCTTTTTGGAAATGATTTCGTGAGATCTGAAAGGATCTTACTAATTCGAATAATTAGCTTCGGAACCCTTGATAGAATGTCTGAATATCGAAGATTTTAACAGAGATAATATCAAAGATTAAGTAATGGCTAGTTGAAGAAATTGTCTACTTAAGCAAGAGCCACTATATTTGCAAAAGACATATAAGACAAGACACAGACATGAGACTTGCGAAATATCTTAGAGATTCATTATTTCTTGAAAGTTATATCAAACTCTTTGTGTCTTAGAAAGTGATATCACTGTATTAAGAGAGACTGTTAAATCCTTTATACACTTCTTACTGAGAGCTTGCAGAGGCTAGTAAAATACTATTACTATGAAAGGTTGAAGAATCTTGAAAAATATACACTTTTGAGCTTGAAGAGGCTCGTCAAATTACTATTTGGCTTTTATAGTGAAAAACTCAAGTTGGATACTTGGGGACTAGATGTAGGCTTTGTTATAAACCAAATCAGTATAAATCTACTGTATCATTTTCTCTCTCCTCCTTATTTTTAAATTTTTGCATTATAAGTTTGTATTTTCAAGAGGCTCCTTCAGATTTACAATAGGTTCCTTTTGTTTATATATTGTAAGAGGTTTCTTTCAAAAGTTAGCAGGCTTCTATTGATTAACAGACTCCTTTCTTTTTGAACACTAGTAGGCTCTTTTCGAGTAAACAGATTCCTATAATTGTAAGTATTAGTAGGCTCCTTTCAATTAATCGGTTCTTTTTTGTTTGAGCATTAATAGACTCATTTCTTTTTTAACGTTAACAAGATCCTTTCGAAAATTTACAGGACTCTTCTATTTATAAATTTATTTTGTTTAGCAGGATTTTATCAATTTAAAAGTACCTTGAATTTTTCTTACACACAATTCACCCCCTCTTGCATGTGTTTGCTTTATCACTTACTCTTATTCGGATGTTGAAGGCATGCTCCAATTAGCCATGCATGCAGCTTGCTCTCCATTAGATCCTTGGCCAAGCTAAATGGTATTTTCTCTGGAGAAGATTACCTAAAGGCCCTGTTTGGTTGGCAAAAAAGTAAAGTAAATTTGGAATTTGATTATTTGGAAAATAAATTTATAGAAAGTAAAGATATTTACATGTTTGGATACATATAAGAACTCTAATAGGAAAGTTGGGTGAATTCTTATTATAGTGTTTGGTATGCATTAATACTTTATGGAATGTAATTTAATTTTGACTTGTGTTTCCATTCATATCCCTTTCGAATAAAAATTGAAATCGTTAAATAATGTTAATTTGTAATACAAGTTATATTATTAAATGTTAATTTTTTCATTTCTAATATTTTAATCATATAATATTGTTTTATTATTCTTAATATTATTTACTATTTTTATCAATTACATTTATTATTATTATTATTAAATTATTATTCTTATTTTTTATTATTATTATTAAATTCCTTATTATTATAAAAAAGTTGTCGTAGAGTTGAGAGAGAAGGAAGGGTTGAATTGGCTAGTATGCTTTTTAGATTAAATTCTTGAGGAAAGTAATCTAAATACCAATAGAGTGGCCGGATTTAGAATTCAAGGAATATTGAAAAAGTTTTTACTTTCCTAACTACTCAAACAAATGAACCAAGCATAATAATATAAATTTTAGGAAAAAGATTGCTTTCTCAAACAAGAATCTATGCCAACCAAACAAGGCCGAAGTGTTAGTGGAAAAGCTCTCTGTGTACACCCATGCATTTCACACGGGTGTCGTATACGATGAGATTTGCTAGCAATTGGTGTTTTACTTGTAATATTTTTCACTCACTCTACTCAATGGCCTGGTGGTTCTGTTTAAGGACTGTAACAACAAGATTAATATGGCTCATTGTTCCTATCTCTCGGTTCCCTATTAATGAAAATTAATTAATTTTTCCAATAGAAAAAGATGCATGCAAGTCCCATTCTTCTTCGCTCTGGTTATCATGATCGGAGGTAGCAACATTTCCTTTGTCTTTTTTAAATCAAAATTTTCAAGGAAAATGTCCTTACTTTCTATTGTTATACCAATGATTATTTTGTTGATAATATTTAGTTTTATCCAATCTCCATTAATTTTTGGTGAGCTCCCTTTTATTGTAAATTTCTTTTAATTTGCCTCCGTTGTCAACTGTTTAGTTTCATAATATGTCCTTTCTTAGTATAGAGAGATTTTCAAAGTCTTTAACGAAGACATCAACTATTTGTTTATCTAATTCTTCTCGGCTGACCAAAATATTATTCAATCTAACTAGAGTTTTCTTTATAACCTAACCATATTTATCCTTACGGCGAGACTATTACATTCTAGTCATAAGACAAATTAAAAATCTCTCATATATTTTTCATTAATTATTTTTTGTGATCCACCTTTAAAATCGTATCATAAGTATTTTCAACTTTATTGAAATTCTAACTCGCCCACATATTTTGTTTTAAGCTCATCGGATTGGCTTCTAAGTGATCAATGAGATGATGAATTTCTTCTCTGAAATAGACTTGAGGGGGAGATTATGGTGGGTCTAGTCCCATTTTATGAATGTTAGCTTGACAAAAACTATTAAATTTGGATTTTGAAAGTTTTAGTTGTCTTTATAAATTAAAAAGAATGAGGTTTGTGTGATTTTGAGGTAGAAACAGTGGAGTTGAAGCTGTTTATAGAATACATGCCCATATTTGGGAGGCACATGTTTAGTTGTCAAGTCTTTCGAGGATTAAAGATAAGTTTGAGAGACAAAAGTTGAATGAGATAAAAAATATGATGATAGAAGAGTTTTAGAATCTAAATAGCTTTTGTCAACTAAAATTTTATTAAAATTTGATTTCTAGAATTTGTTTAGGAGTATTATTGGTATATGTGTATGTGTATATCGATTTGTACTCAATTTTAAGGATAAAAGAAAGACCTTTTTGAGAGAATTTTAGAAAAAGTTAAAAGAGCTACATTTGTTATATCATATAGTTTCTTGTAAGGTGTTTTTGAACAAGAGCTCGAAATCTTTATCATTTATATCGTGAGATTTTTCGATTTAATGAATTTTATTGTTAATTTGTTCCATAATTTTTACGTCTATACTAGAAAATTTTCTACATTAAAAAATGTATTCTTCATCTTTCAATAATTTTTGTCGTGTAATTAGTTAAACAATCTCGTTGATTTTTTTGAACGTTATTACTTGGAGCACCAATAATTATTTTGTCTATAATATTTATTTTTATCTTGTCTCCATTAATTTTGGTGAGCTCCCTTTTATTTTAATCGTCTTTAATTTTGTCTATGATGTCAACTGTTTAGTTTCATAATGTCTCTTTTCTTAGTATAGAGAGATTTTAACAAAGACCTCAGTCATGTTTATCTAATTCTTGTCGATTGACAAACATATTTTCAACTTAACAAGAGTTTCCTTAACCTAACCATATATGTTTATGGTGAGACTATTACATTCTAGCTTTAAGACACAAAAATAAAAATCTTTTATGCATTTTTCAGTAACTTTATGTTTAGGATTCAATTTTAAAATCTTATCATAATTATTTTAACTTTATTGAAATTCTTACTCACCCATGTGTTATGTTGTAAAACAGTTATTAGCTCATCCTCCAATTATATTATATTTTAAATTAATTTATTAATTAAGATGAAAATTTATAATTAAAATGCAAATTTATCTTAAAATAAATTTATTACATTAATTACGCTAAAATTTTCAATGTTTTTAAAATTAGAATGAATATAAAAAATTAAAAATCTACATTAGTAGATAAATAATAATGATTAAAATTTTAAATTATAGTATTTTGAAAATTGACACGTATATCAAATCAATAAAAATTAATTGATATTAATTATTAATAAATTAATAAAAATAATAAAAATTTGTATGCTATTTGAATAAAGTAAATGAGGTTAAGGTTTATAATAGTGAAATGAACTAATAATGAGTATAATACTTTCAATTAAAATTGGATTTAACATATAATCTCCAATAGTTTCAGCAATATTATAATATTTTAGACATAATGTGTTGTTTGCTCTTTCTACCAGAGATCTTTTACGCAACGATCACGTATTCATACTTAAAAACTCCTTTTACGGTCTAATTTTCTCTAAAGCAAAGTATTTGGCGAAAAATTCAAAGAAACTAATTATGTCCTTTCCGAATAGTCTCATCGATGATGGAAGCTCAACACAAGGGAATGTCAATATGTCAAGCCGAGTTTGGTGTCTGACTACGAGCTGATCAGGCCGTGGCTGTTAAGCGACCATTTTATTATAATAGTTTAAGCTGTTGTGTTAGGTCAATTTAATTGGTTTTATATATTCACTAACACATTCCCTCAAGTAAAAGCCCTTTAGGCTTGAAACTTGCACAGGCTCATTCTACCTTGTGCTGAATAATAGGTGAGTAGTAGGATTTGAACTCATGACCACTTAGTCAAAGAAGTTAGGCCAACTTTATTAATTTTTATATATTCACTAACAGTGGCTATATTTTTTAAAATAAATTAAAAAAACAACATCATTTTTGACCTTCCAATCGAGCCACAAGTTGGACTGGGTTAGCCTGTAGCCTGATTGGACCGAATAATTTTAGCCCGTGATCTGTCTATGGCCCGATCAACCCAAACAAAAATTGGGTTAGGCCAGAAATGATATTCCTGTCAACATACCACTTTCTAACAACCCACAGACCCGTGCGAAGGAGGATTCTATGGTGTTGGAAAATACATTTATAATTCTTAGATGAACACAGCCATTCGCATAAAGTCGTTTCTTTTTTTTCACAAGAGAATATATTTCCTCACTATAAACGTAAGCTTGCAAAGCAGTATAAAAAGGAAAGAACAGTACTCTTATAATTCAGTGTCTATTATATGCATCTTATAAGAGGTTCAACAATGCATTCTTGACATTCATCTACCATAATATTTGTACCGACTACTAATAGATTTCTTACTTATTAATCTTTCCTCCAGACTAAAATTTACATTACATTTACTTACATTAATTTTGTTAGATGATTTAATGACCACGTTATGTTTTTTTCTTCATCTAAGAAAATTATGAAAAGGTAAAGGTCAGTAGATCATAAATGAAAACAACTCATAATCAAGGTCAAAATCGTTTGTAGTTGTCCGAAATAAATGTGTTAATGGACATTTTGAGCGGCTGTTTAGAACTTAATTCATAGTCATTTATATTCATTTTATGTTCATCTATAGCTGGTTTATCATGTTTTAGTATTATTCGAGGTTCGGTGACGTAAAATGCATAAATGAAACAAATAGACTCGAATTATACTGTTTTTGAGTATCTGGCAGATTTGACCTTTAGTGGTTTTGGGATTTTATCTTGAGATTGGTTTATCCAAAAATTTTGAAATTTCATACTTAAATTCTTGACTCATTGAAGGATTTTGTGAGACTAATTGCAGATTTTTCTGAGCTGGAATTTAGGAGAAATAAATTTCCGAAATTTGCCTCAGATTTTGGATCACCAGAATGACCTTTTGACGATGTTTTGATCATAACTTTTGACTCAGATGAATAAATCCCGTGATTCAAGTATCATATTGAATCTAACTTAAAGAAGAAGATACTGATAAAAATTCAGCTCCTAAATCATCATCATTTTTTTTTATGCACTGTCAAATTTGACCTTGAAAAATCTATTCCAACCAGCCAAGGATCAACATCAGCGCCCATCTTTTAATTATTTCAACCCATGTACAGCTCATTCTCCACTACAAAATCAGCCTCCATTCTAAGACAAATCAACCTCCATTTTATTCAAGCAAGCAGCCTTTGTGGAAGCTTAAAAAAAGAAAGCCTCCACTTTTCACAAAAAAAACATGCATCAGCCTTCAAATTCACGCCACCCTTCCACTCTTCACGCAAGACAGCTTACACACATCTAAAGATGCTGGCTTTATTGCCTAATATCTAACCTCCATCATTCACGCTACACTCTCTAAACAAGCAGCTGGTGGCATAGACATTGAATGGAGAGAGGATAAAGGAATATTACGTTGAAGAGGCTGGCGTAAAAAGTGAAGAAAAAGAGCTGATTAACATTATTCATAGGCGTGAAGTTGGTGGCTAGAAAAACACGTTTGCAGCTGGTGGCTTTGGAGAACACAACCCTCACTCCTCTCCACTCACGTTACAGACCACACTCACTCTTGGACACTCCTCTCCACTCACGTTGCACCATTACTAAAGAAACTCTCCACTTACAAAGTTGGAGGTGTTAGTTTATGCCCTTGCAGCCAATTTATTTTGGTTGTAATTTAATTTGTATGACATTATTATTATTCAATAAAA
>JANZXR010000172.1:32523581-32546540 GCA_027575705.1 Erythroxylum echinodendron | reverse complement strand
TATAGGTTACTATTTGAAATTGATTAGCCTAGACTAATATTTGATCATTGATTAAGACTTTCTCATTTTTCTTAAATTTAACAATGACACCAATTAGTGTTGCTATGGAGTAAGTACCTTCCTTAATTGAACCTAGATTTGTTCCTTTATCCCCTTTTATAACTTCCAGTTTTGTAGCCTAAGGATTAATATCTTCTTTATTATTTACCCTATTAATCTCAATGTTATTATAATCCAATTTTAGAGTAAAATCATGGAAGCTTAGGATTCCATCCTTTACTTTAAATGTAGCATTGTCTATTAATGGACTTGCATGAGCAATAAGAGCTTCAAGTTCCACATTCAACTCAACTATGTTAAATTTATATTTCATCTTTCATAGTAATCTCCACTCTTAAACCTTCCCCCTATAAGGCCCATTCACGTTTTTGGGAGTTTTAATTTGGTTTCTAGGAATAAGTTAATCTAACTAAATCCTTCACTAACTTATCCCCTTCACCTAATCTAAGTATTTTACTCTTAGGAATCTCAAACATTTTATCAAATATTACAAAAAATCTTATATAATTGATCCTTTATATGGAGACTATTTCTTTAATGTATATTGTCTTACCCATGTAGCTATTACATAGGTAAGGGTCTTATTTTTCTATTATTTTAGGAGAAAGTTTTGAATGTTAAGTCAGATTAACACTTGACTTTACTTCAAGTCCTCTATACTCAACCATATACTCCACCTTTGGATAAAAATTGGCATTATTTTTAGAATCCAATGTCCTATTTTTATTATCCTTTGAGCTTTTATGGAAGTTCCAATTCAATTAAAAAAAAAGACATCCTTTTAATTAACTAAGACCTTAATTAGATATACGGTTTCCATCTTTCTTGTGCCTATGTCTTCATTATTGGACATAGAGGTCTTTTGTCCGTAAAGAAGCCTAAGAGAGTAGCTTCCCATCTTACTGCGCCTAATTTTGGTACCACCATAAGTGTAGCTGTAATGAAACTTTCATCTTGCCTACTAGGTGACTAGTAGTGAAGTTTGATATCAACCTTTACATCCTTTACAATCTTAAACCATGTTTATTTTGTTGGTGAAAATTGTATCCTTTGTTCTTATGTTGGTGATTATGGTAGCCTCCACCAATTATTATAGAGGTTATGTTTAAGGGTTTTTGTGGGGTATGTTTAGGTATGTATAAAGGTTGTGAGTGGATGTAGTAAGTTTGGGTGATATCAGTAGGAAAATTTTAGCTAAAATTGGCACTTGGCTCTAAGTTACCACAAATGGTTAAAAAATATACTAGGATAGAAAGCAACTAGAGTAAGGAAAGGAGGGCTGGATCAACAACAATTTGCACCATGAGGATTGCCATAATGATTCTTAATCCTATTTATATCCTATTGGTGAGGGTCATATCATCGTGTCATCCTCCTATTTGTTAATTCCTATGTTTACTTATTTTATAAATGACTTATAAGTAACAAAAAGTATAAAGTGATATATAAGGAATAATGCTTATTTTGTTAATTTTTCCTTTTCCCCAAGATATAAAGGAGTTATGATTGATTGATGCATGATCATTAAAAGATCAAGTTTTGTATTTCTTTTCAAAGACAATTTTTGTATCTTTACCCAAGCCATATTTTAGTCTTCCATTAATTAATTCTTACCTAGCAAAGATTGCCATTTTCAATAATAGATTTCTTTTTATATATCTTCATTTTAAGCGTCCATTAAAAAAATAGTTGAATGCCTCTAAAGATGTAAATAGTTATTATGCAAGAAATTGAATAAGAGCTATCAATCTTAATAGAAGAATTAAGATCATTGATTCATTTTTAAAATATTAAAAATAAAAATCATCAAAATTTTTCATTAGTTAAATATCTAAGATTGAATCTTGACCTTTCATTTTATTATATATAACATTTTCTCTTTTCCCAAGTAGGGGATCATTATTCATTTTTGACCATCTCACTAGCCCTAAACTCTCTAACCTTTCTATAACCTTGTTCTAATTTCTTCTTGAATACCATCATAGGATTGGACTTGATTTCTTAGAAAGCACCATTAACCATTGCACATTCCAAGTTTCTAGATAAACATATGTTGAAATTTGGAAAACTTTTTAGACATTTATCAATGATCCCAAAAATTGCCTTTTACTATTATCCCTTTCCACTTTATATTGAATAATCACTAGAATCTGAAAAACTCTTTCACCTATAAGCGTATATTTTTTGTCCAAAATTTGTCACTTAGATCCACAGATATTCTCCTCCAAAAAAAAAGACACTAATATACCATCTCAAAGGCCTTTTCTTTTTTGAAGGACTCATAAGGTTTTCCTTTATTTACGTTAAGCAATAACATATTATTCATTTTCTTTACTTCTTTATTCTCTTCATTTTAGTTTATTTAACTTATTATCTAAGTTGGCTAATAACTTAAACTAATTTTATGTTTTTTTCCCACTTAGTCTTTTTCTAAATGGGAAGGAAAAGGTTGAGGTTATCAAAACATTAATTAGAGAAGATTTTCAAACAATTAATGGTAAAATTTTAAACACTTTAAAATAATCATACATTTTTCCTCCTTTGTGATTAAGTCCTAGTTAGTTTACATGTGTGTACTTCATAATATTTTCCATGTTTATTTTTATGTGAATTTTCATAATTTGAGTTATGAGTATTGATCGTGCCATTCAAGCTTTAAAATTTATAAGCTGTCAAATACCAGAAGCGCACAGATCGCAATTGTAGTATAAGAGGGCTCAATCCCATAATGAGGGAAACTAATCTAATCCTAAAATTTAAGGCCAGCAAAATATGAAACTTAAAATAAACAATGCAATAAAAGTAATCACGAGAATTGAATTCAACCACTTAAATCATAAATTAAACATGAAGGAATTGGAATTAACAATTGAGCAATATGCAATCACAATAGAAATCAACCTAAGGAAATTACCAATTTATGAGAAAGGAGATTTTACTTATCGTTAAGGCTAACTTAGTCGATTATGTATCAATGGAGTATCAGTTCTATACTATCCTATGGTTGATTATTCTCTCTCTAGAGTTATAAACATTAATCCCTAATCATTGTGATCTCTCAATTTATAAAATATCCAAGCCTATTTAGATCTGAAGCACTCTGATAACTATTGGAAAATCACACAAGATCTCTCCCTGCACAATTACTAATATGATTTATTACGGTTTCTATTAAATCGCCTAACTCTTATTAATTCAATTTATTCATTTTTTATTCCATTCACTTCTCAGTTTATTATTGAATTATGAAATAATATAATTAAATCACGACATTCATCCAAATAACACAATCAACTAAATTATCATTAAATCAAAATAAAATCCTGAAGGAGAGTTTAGAACATTGTCAATATTCTGAATCCTATCATCATATTATCCATCTCAATTCTATACGTCAATAAAATTGAAATGAAAAGGAAATACAATTGAAATAAATGATGGATCACGGTGACATTTGAAAACCCCCTAATTTGGGAAACACTTCAAGTTAGCTTCATCTTCATCTTCCTTCTTTTTCTCTCTCTAGATATTCTCAATTAGAGTTTCAATGGTGGCCACTAAAAAACTCCCTTTTCTTTGCCTCCACTTGTTCTTTTTATTCGTCTTTGAATTTTGGGTAATCTTAGGATTTTTTCGAGGTCTGAAGATCTAAAAAATGTCTCAAAATAGAGTATTTGCGCATCTGCGCAATGCAGGCCATGACTATGGCTCACATCTAAGCCTTCTATCAACATTGTGGCACGTAGGCTATGATCGTGGGCTGTTCCTTAAGCTTCTATCACGATCGTGGCATACATGCCGTGATTGTGGGCCAAATCTAGAGCTTCTATCATAATCATGTCCTGGGCCGTTGTTTTAGCCCGAATGTCTCCAAAACTCCTCCTTTCTTCGATGTTGACCTTAAAACACTAGCAAATAAATCAAGATAACTCAAAAACATAATATTTAAGCTCAAAGACTTGTACTAGCCCATAAAACACTTGAAACACAAATAAATCACAAACTAACACAATTTTAGCCTAAACACATACTCAATAATTGAGTTAACAACTAGATACATATTAAACTATGCCATAAAATAAGATGCAATTTACACTTATCACATCCCCACACTCAAACATTACTTGTCCTTAAGAAAACAAAACAACAAACAATACAAAATCACAAAGCCTACAATGCAGCAATTAGACAATGGCTTCAACTTTATGAAATAAGGTTAACCTTAAATACAATCATTCAAGTTGTTCCAAATCATTAATATGCAAAATTTGCGTCTAGGATCTCTAGGCTAAATATACATATTAATCAAAACTTAAATGTCAAATTTATTCACCACTTTCAATTGTACACACACATCAATAATTATTTGTTCATTCAAGCTTTGTAACTAATCCTAAGTATGCTTTCATGAAAAGTTAAGCTATTTATCAGTTTGGTATGTTTTTATTAGAAAATATTTTTATTACTTTTGTAGACATACACCTAGTCTTTTTACACAGAGGCAAATATTAGTGATGAATGTCGATCTAGTTACTCGACTAAGTTATGTTTTATTAAATTGCTTAGTTGGAATGTCATTATAGCCTTATGATACAAAGGCACAGATTTGTGATGCGTGTCGATCTGATTACTTAGCTACATCACACTCTCAACTGGCTACTAGCTCTATTAATAACCTGAAGGCCAATGAAATAGTTTATATTTAAAAATTTACAAACATATACATTTTGTAATAATTAATTAATACCTACCTTATTGCTTTAGCTACTCCTTTTCATAAAAAATACTAGATAAGCTACTTATTTGAAAGACCTAAAATTATGAATGAATGTGACAACTTATAGGGTGATAAACTAACACTAAATCCTAATTAACTTATATATTTTATCCAAAGAACCCAGATCACTAATTTCGTGAGTTAATAATTCTTCATAATATAATAAATTATGTTCAAAATTAAATCAATTTCCATCCATCTAAGCCATCGATACATTCACATAATTCGTAATATGCAACCTAAACACACTAACATAACAATGTGCAAAATTCACACTTAA
Organism: Erythroxylum echinodendron; assembly: GCA_027575705.1. Taxonomy (NCBI): domain Eukaryota; kingdom Viridiplantae; phylum Streptophyta; class Magnoliopsida; order Malpighiales; family Erythroxylaceae; genus Erythroxylum; species Erythroxylum echinodendron. Next base: position 32,541,423 of record JANZXR010000172.1, on the reverse strand, counting down.
AGCAAAACACACAACTCTCCCCACACTCGAACAAGACATTGTCATCAATGTGAGAAGGAGACAAAAAACACATATGGAAGGAAATAACATAAAACAAAACAAAAAACTAAAGTTAAAAGAAAAATGTTTAGAAACAAAACCTTACGATGATGGAGGCGAGGATGGTATCGGAGGTGACCATTGAACGCCTTGAGCCTTGAAGTTTTGATGAATCTAGCGTATATCTTGGCTCTAACATTGCTATATTCAGGCCATCTCCTTCATCCTTTTAGAGTTCTTTGTAAGTATATAAATAATTTCTTTGGTGTTGGCAAAGATTGTATCGAGCACTCCCAACTACATTCCTATGTGTCTTCTTCCTCTTCAGACTTCTCGCTAGTTATGTCCTCTTCTGCCTGTTGAGGTGGCATTGTCTAGAACTCACCTATCTGGCCCTGATCTTTACATGAGTCTTTTGGCTAATGCCCTAGAGTTTCATGGAATGGGACTTTAGTATTTCAACACGCCACAAGTGATAGTGATTTAGAAAATCAGGGAGGTAGATGACTGGTAGATGATTAAACCATTATAATCCACACCATGGTACTTAACAATGGCAGAAACCAATTACCCTAAACCTAAATTGTTGCTTCTCTTGCGTAGAGTCCCAATAATAGTGATAGCCTATCACTAAATACCAAATAATAAATTCCTAACTACCAAACTATGAATGGTGAGCTAGGGTCAAACCACAGAAAGTTGGGATGTAAATGTTGTTTCAAATGTTATAACAAAAGAAAACAAAATTCCCTGAAATGATGAAGACAAAACAGCTAATATGCATTGAACATAGTCAAAAAGACAAGCATAAAGAAAATTTAGAAAAGTCTGATACAATAGTAAAGAAGTTGGATAGAGATATCTTTGTGATTTTGAGATTTTCATTAATCATTGAATCTAAACAAAAGGGCACTCTCATAATGGTGTTAGCTTATGGACTTGATTAAGATCTCAAACCCTTAGTTTCTTTAAAATAGGAAAAAATAATAAGCTCTAGAAATGCCCAGATATCCACTATAGCCTAGAATAGGATCTCTAAGTTCAATAACAAAGATGCATTAGGTACTACGAAACAACTTAGGCCACCTACTCATAAGCTCAGAAGGTGTAACCTAAGGATAAGGAATCCTAGATTAGTTGATTAAGTATCCTAACAAATTCAACTAACCTATTGTTGCTTCCAAGAATCACTATAGATTATTACATATCACAAGGTCAACCCTAGCCTTCAAATTAGAAAGTTACCTAAAGGGTGATCAAACCTATAAGCAAGTCTTAATTTATGACATTAATCCTAATTCGTAAACCAACCTAGACCTACATGTACCAATTTAAGACAAATTCAACTCCATTCTCACAATTTCCATCCTTTAATCCTTATAATATCTCCAAACCCTTAAGCAATCTAGCCACACATGTTCATGTTAAGCCCAATTGATAGATCCTAACTATTAAGCACGAATTAATCAAGAGCATCACAAATAAGAAAAAATGCATAATATAAACAATTAAACATTCAAAAGACCAACAAATTCAGATCTGAAAAGCATATATATAAACTCAATCAACCAAGATTAAAGATGGAAAATTGAAGGAATAAACATCCATTGATATAATATGAAGGTTCCTTACAAAATTCATAAAGTTCAACTACAAAATCCATCAAACATTCATTTTAAATATTCTAAAACATGTAAAAACATTATTAACACTAAGAAAGCTTTAAAATAATTGAATAAATATAAAAAATAAAGCATTGAAACTAAAAAAAATAGCTAAGCTTATGGAAAATAACAAAAACTTCTCTACTGGTTCCTCCTCTCTTCTTAGAGCTTTCCAAAAATGGCAGATTTTGATAGTCTCTCTCTCTTCGTGTAGTTTTTTTAAAAGTGGTAGATTAGAGGCTCCTCCTCTAAGTCCTCTTATTTTCTTTTATAGTATGTTCCATTTATAGTAAAACCTAGGATTTTTCTATGTATCAAAAGTTTGAAAACCCCCTCAAAAACTTAAGTTCGAAATGTCGTTCGTGTCTATCTATACGCAGGCCACGATCGTGGCCTGCAGTGCATAATCATGGCCAATTTATTTTCTTTTGTCATGATCATAGCTAACTTCCCATGATTGTGGCCCTGTGCTTAAGCTTTTATCACAATCGTGGCTAACTCCCTATGATTGTGGCTTTGGGATCAAGCTTCTGTTACGATCGTGCATATTTTCCACGATCATGGACTTAGGTTATTTACTGGTTCTCCTTCTAATGCCCTTGTTGGTTTCTCCACTAGGATAGCTCTCCAAACTTTGTTAAACTTCTTCCTTTTAGCATATATTTGTGTTCACTCCTTTAATCTATATGTAAACATAAGATGAACAGAAATTGAGTATCTAAACACAACAATAAGATTAAAAAGATATTGAAATGCATAAAAAAATATGAGATGATTCGATCATATCAATTACCCACACACTTAAACTATTGCTTGTCCTCAAGCAATTTAAAAATAACCAAGATATTCTTTCACTTTGTTTTTAAAGAAGATCGAGTATATGCAATCCTTCAAACTTCGACAAACTCAAGTATTAAGCTACTATATATATCATAAGGTTTTCATCAATGCACATAAATAAAGTCAAATGTAGACATAAATGATCAAAGGTAAGATAAAACTAAGATGGATTTTCCTCACGATGTTCACTCATTTCACTCAAATGTTTAAGGTCAGTTTTTCTTCAATACTCCCTCTAAGATTCTACACTACCATAGACTTACAAATTCATCGATTATTTATCACATAGATTACATGTTATCATGGATCAAAAAGGCCTTTTACTAAGGGTTGTAATGGGGCTTGGTTTAAGGCAAGGCAAAAAGGTCAAAGGGTAACTTATAAGAATTAAAAAACTGCGAAGTACGAAGGGACAACCAAACACAAATTTTGGGATATGTATATAAATACTATGAACTACAACTACTCATCACTAACTAATGCTACTATGTTTCCTTCAACAACAGAAACAAAGACATTTTTAATCAATAACTTTAAAACAAATATTCTTTTCTTTTTGTTCCTTTTTTCTTCATTTTTTGCTTTTTTTTAAATAACACAAAAACAACAAGGAAATAATAGCAGCATAAATCAACATGAGTAGAAGTGTAAAACATCTCAGAATTGAATACAAAACAAAAGTCCCTTAGTCATATACATCAAATGCTCACTTATGACTTAATTAAACTTATGACAGGGTAAGACTAATGAGTTTTTAGGTTTCAATGTAAGGTAATTAATTTAGAAACAAACAAGGTTAAAGGTTCAAAGGGGTTGGCAAGGGGAAAATAAGTTAGTAGGTCATTTAAGCTAAGAGTTTCAGTTAAAGAAGGCCTTAATCATTTCCATAAAGCGTGCATTTGGTAGTTTCAAATAGGTTCAATGCAAGTTCTAAAGGTAATCTTCTTAGCGGAGCATCACACACAACAAAGAAATATAATGACTATGAAATGCAATCATATAGGTTCAAAACATCGCATGTACCTATATGAAAATTCATCAAAATTTCATACATTACCTAATCACTCAAGTATTAAATTATTCACTGAGTTTAGGCAACTAATTGCTTCAATCAATCCATATGATTCACCTTCCACTCATGCTTCCTAATTCAAATTCAAGCACACAACTCAATTCTTAATCAAAATACTATGACATAATGGCATGGTTCAACATTTATCATAGTTAAAGTTTAAAAATGAAAAAATTTTAAACTAGCTCCACCGTCACACTTAAATGGGACATTGTCCCCAATGTCCTAAAATCAAAAAAAAACACAAAAGGATGAGAACAGAATGACTCCCTTTGATTAAAAAGGGCTCAGCAACTTGAAAGCAGAATTTGTAGCTATGATCTTACATTCCTAAAAACAAAGTATACAAAAATTAGATAAGGCACTTAAATGAAAGAAAACTGAAACAAAAAAAGAACTAAAATGAAACTATAAGGTTGAGGTGCCTCCTAATAAGTGCTTGGTTAAGGTCATAAGCTCCACCCCTGTCAACCGATATTAACCAATTTATGTTGGAGCTTCAAGCTCCATCACCTCCACATTGTGAATTTGAAATCCCTCAAAGTAAGGCTTGAGACGATGTCCATTGACTTTAAACTCTTTCCTCGTCTTGACACTTCTGATCTCCACTACTCCTTAGAGATATACCTGGGTAACCTCAAAAGGACCTATCCATCGAGAGTGTAACTTACCTCGAAAGATTGTGAGGCGTAAATGATATAAAATTACTTTTTTCCCCACCACAAATGTCTTCCTACAAATGCTGCGATCATGGAATGCCTTCATCTTCTCTTTATAAATTTGGTCGTTCTCGAATGCTTCATGTCGCAACTCCTGGAGCTCTTGCAGCTGTAATTGTATGTGGCCACAAGCATCTTCTGACTCCATATTACTATAACATCCCACTCCCACCTAGCATGTACTTGTATATCCCGAGGACATTCGAGCACATGCCCTATGAAAGTGGCATGTTAGGAAGATTACATCGAATCATTGAAAAGTTTTCACACATCACACACATTTTTAGAAAAACCTGTAATCATTATTTAGCCCATTTTATTTAAGGCATTATTATTCATAAGTGTCACGAACATTAAACAAATCATCAAAATTCCAGTAATCATTTGGGCCTATTACAAATACAGAATGTGATATTACATATTGAATTCACGTATACATTGTAAAGAATTCATATATACATATTCAACAGTTGCAGAAATCAAATCTCAATATAGAAATGAATGAAGGAATATGTAGATACAAACTGATCTTGGCATCTAGCTCATGTCAAAATTCAGTAGCCATATTCCAATTTGTTTAACAGGATATCCCCTTTGATCCTGAAAGACAACGTTGTAATTTGGTTAGTTTTGCAAACTCAGTAAGCGAACCATCCTCGATGGGCTCACTCATAGCAATAGAACATTTTACATATTCATATTCATAGATAATTCACATATTCAAAATTTGAACATCATTTCACACTTCAATTTCAGGCAAATACGTATACCTCATTTCAATTATTCATTTAATACACATCAATTTATTTATATGTAATGCACATATGAATCACTTTCATTATTACTTTGTTATGAACAAGTGCACTTTTAACTATCCCGTATTTGTTGTGGATATTGGGCTCATTGCTAACTTTCCCGTATCTGTTGTGGATATTGGGCTCATTTTTTATATTGAGCCTATGGCTCTTTATGTGCATTTATGAGCTTTAAGCTCTTTTTCACTTGCCACTCCAGTCACAACTCCTTTATCTAATCATGCATATCATGTAATGAAATGTATCATTTCTCATTATTTGCAATCAATCACTTTCATTCATTTCACATTTTCATCGGACAATAGTCCAACATTCAACAATCATGTTGAGTACACTTATTTCTTTCTCATTCACATTCAATTGTGAACATTTGCAATGCATTTTCATTTAGGAAACTCCTTGGACTATCAATGTTCACACAATTAAGAATTCAATATAAAAATTTAAACAGAGACGATCAATTAAAGTGAGATCATCTAGGTTGACTCACTCACAGTACACTCTAAATTAGCATTTGCTTCCATGATTCGAAAATGTCCATATATTGATGTACAATCCTGTGTATCAACTTCATATAATACACATATTATACACATGTTACTAATTCAACTTCATATAATACACACATTATACACATGTTACTAATTTGCACAATCACATAAACATTCAATTGTAGACATATGTATATGTGTAATGTATAATGCATAGTTAATTTGATTATTCCAATTATGTTTCTTAATCACATCGCTTGATCATTTAATCATCATTTATTTTGTGTATATCAAGCTTGCATTTAGGTTCACAGCTCAAACAACTTGGTCATTCTAATATCATAATTTAATCATTCATCATTTCCTTTCTAGCATCATATGATCACATAATATTCAAGTTCTTATTCATTCTTACTTAATACATATTGCTCTTCTTCTTTGAATCACGTTCGCATTTATAGGGTCATTTTCATTCTTATAACATTTCTAAATTTCTAGAATTTGTCTAATTGATATTAATCATCCATGCTTAAGTTATAACCTTGATTATCAACTTAAGCATATCATACATTTAGTCACTTAATCCATCATCACATAGGTTCATTTCAAGCCTAAATGCATCATAAGAAAGTAGCTTGTCATTTGTTGTCTAAAACCTTACTTAAAGCAGAAGAATTCAAGTTTTTGTACATTCCTATGATCGTGGGTTTAGCCACAAGAATGTTATAACCATTCTCTTATATTCCCACGATCGTGGATGCATTCCCACGATAATAAGTTCACAAAACGAAAAGTTACTGCATCTTCCTCCATGTTTTACCAGATTTTTCACTCTCACATGTTATAACTAAACCATCTTAAGCTCAATTAATTATTTCTACTTCATTTCCCTTTCATTCTCACCTCATTTCTGACTCAAAAACATTCTTGAAACACGTGACAAATCATTGTTCATCTTATATACAAAAACAGGACATCTAAGTATCCATACATTTATAAATGTTTCAATATACATTCAACTTCATTATCAACTTCACTTTATCTCTAAACTATCATCTTATTTCTTCTCTTTTTAAGACACTACACTTTCCTTTTCTTTAACTTCAAAGCTCAATATATTTTTTCACATGACAACTTATAACTCACATTTCTCATATACTCAAAATAGAACATATTTCTATCATTCCTTCATTTACAATTCTGCACTAATCCTATACATAAAATTAGGTTATAAACATATCTCTGTATTCATCAATTATTAACTCTCATTCAAACATCAATTTCATTATTAATCATCCATAAAACAAATACATAATCTATTTTTATCATTATATGAAAATAGAACATCAATAAATATTCATATCTTCATCAACAATCATCACTCTTTAATCACCATTTTACTGTCTATCCAACAATATAACATTCCATAATCTATTACTCATTATAAACACACAATATGACATGAATATGTCCATTTATTCATCCACGTTGTAGTGTAAAATCAACTCCATTTTCATCATCTTTTAATCTCAAAATTATCACCATATATATTTCATTTAAAACAACCTATGAAGATCAAGTATGTACTTACTTAATTCACCCAAAGCTTCTTCAAAATCTTCAAGAAACCCTAACTCCCTATATCACACAATCATCAATATGGAGGGTGGAATAGGTGGGTTCTTTTAGTGACAAGAAGAAGAAATAGCAAGGATCTTGAAGTATTAAGGTAAAAGATGATGGCAACTCAAATTGTGAGTATAAGGTTAGTGAGAAAATGTCGTGAATGGAGAAGGAGAAGTGAAGAACCAAATGAAGAAGAGCATTTAACCAATGAAGTGAAAATGAAAGACTAGAACAATTGTCTTTCAATTAAGCCATACGTAAGTGAGGTGTTGCAAGGCAAGTGACACTTATCACTTACCACATGTCACCACCTTGTGGTCTCTACTGGTCTTTTAAATAGCTAGTCCATTTGTCTCCTAATTTCTAATCTAGTTGTCTCCTAATTTTCAATGATACTTGTCATTAAATCTTAATGTCACTTATCAATAATTTCTACTGCCATTTGACACTTAATTCTACTACCATTTATCAATTTTCTTATCATTTGGCATTTTTTCTAGTCCAAAAATACTCATAAATTTGTGAAATTTTCACCAAAAAATTTAAATCAATAATATAGTTTGCCAAATAAATTTTCAAAACATAACATTCACTATTCACATCATAATCATAGAAAAATCATTTATACCTCGGAATATGTCAAAAGAGTGCTTAAACAGTCATTGCAATGTGTATAAAAATCTATTCGCGTGTGTGTGTAAGCTACTGATTGCATGAGTATGCAATGCACCTTATAATTACTCAATAATGGTTTTGACAAATAGTTATCCAGAGTTCTAACCTTAGTATGAGAAAATGGGATGCTACAATTCTCTCCCCCTTAAGAAATTTCATCATCAAAATTTTTATTCGATTAATCGAATTGATGGGGGCATTTTTTTCCCATATTCTCCTCCGTTTTTCACACGTAACTTTTCCACTCGAATGATTTCTCCTAAATGACTATAGTAGGCAAGATCACTCGATTTTTAGTTGCTTATTCAGATACCCACTACCATAGCTGGTTTCCTTAATATATCTCATATTACTCGTAATTTCATTTCCTGTGTTAATAACACATATTTTGGATCATACCGATATCTCTTAAGCATGCTCATATGTAACACATTATTAATTAAGACATTTTACTAACTCATAAGTAAATGGCCTTATTCTCTCAATAATTTCTTATGGACCAATATATTTTGGGCCTAATTTCCCTTTTTACTTAACCTCAGCATACCCTTGCCAAGGAGATACTCTTAGAAACACTTTATCTTTCTCTCGATATTTTATATCTTTTCAGTGTTGATCCACCTAATTCGTTTCTTTCTTGAGTCACTTAAATTTTGCTACAAATCAATTTTTCTTATCAACAGTATCTTGATTCAATTATGGGCCTTCAACAGTCCTTAAGCCCTCTTCATCCCAATATAAAGGTAGACGACTCATTCTAATATATAACACCTCATACGGCGTCCTACCGATACTACTGTGATAATGATTATTATAATCAAATTCAATCAGAGCTGTATATTGACCTCAAGCTCCTAGGAACTCCAAAATATAAGCTCTAATCTATCTCTAATAGTTAAGACTGTTGGCAAATCAAACATTTAGTCACACATTCAGCCACTTACTTCTTTATCCTTAGCCGCTAAATGTTGTTTTAGTGTATTACTACTAAGACGTACAATATAGGTTGCTATGTTTGCTTCCTCCAAAAGTCTCTTTTCTCAACCATCTATATCAGATACACATACTCCTTACTTCAACCATAAAGTATCATTTTCCAATTCAAACTCAAAATTCAGATTCATTTTTAATTTTCCAATAAGATTCACAAATTTTGAATCCTGACTTTGGGCTTTTTTAATCCTTTCATATAAAACTATTCTTAAATTCAATATAGCTAATAATACTTCCTTTTTCCCCAAATTTAACCCAACATTCTATGCTCTTTATTTCACTAGGTTTGGTAACCTCAATATTTGAATTTATTCTACACTGTTATTGGATTTTCTACTCAATGTATCAGATACATCACTAGCTTTACTAGATAATACTTATTTGTACAATCATAATCTTTAGGCAATTATATCCATTGTCTTTGTCTCATACTTAACTCTTTCTGACTTTATAAATACCTCAAACTTTAATGATTTGTATAAATTTGAAATGTTTCACTCTGCAGATAATATCTCCAAAATTTTCAAAGCAATCACTATTGCAGTAAGTTCTAAATCATGTGCGAAATAATTTAAACTCATGAGACCCTAACTGTCTCGATGTATATATATAATCACTTTACCAAGCTGAATCAAAACACATCCTAATTCCTGATGCGAAGCATAACTATAAACCTCATAACCTCCAAATCCCGATGAAATAGTCAACACCTGTGTTGTAGTTAACCGATGTTTTAGCTCGTCAAAACTCCTCTAACATTCATCCTTCGGTAATATCTGACTAATCTAAGGAAACTCCAAATCTCTGATACATTATTCAGAGCTTCCTATTTCATTACTTCCTTTATCTTCTTGGGATCCACTATATACCTTATCCAGGTACTATGTGACCCAAAAACACTACTTAATCAAGCCAACTTCACAGTTACTAAACTTGGCATATGATTGTTTCTCCCTTATGATATGTAAAACTAACCTTAAATGTTAAAAATGTCCTCTTTACTTTTCGAATACACTTAAAATCTCATCTATGAACACATTCACTAATTGATCTAAGTAAGGTTGGAACATTTTATTCATTAATGCCATCAATGTTGTCACGGTATATGTGAAACCAAAAAGATATTGCCAAAAACTTAATGTTCCCATATCTTGTCCTTGAAATTATTAAGTAACTAATTCCTTATATGGGTAATGTTATCTCATGTTTTTCAAAATCTCTTAATCGACTTCTTTTCTTGAATGATTTTCTCCATTCATTCGATTTCCTCTAATTTCCTATCGACTTATTCTAATTTTAGACCATTCTTATAAGTTTCCCTATACATTTCAATTTATTTACAAGTCTCAATCTTCTGAACCCAAATATCAAACTAACTTGTACATTCTGAGTATGCTAGTATAGATACATTGTGGACCTAAGTCTTTTTAGCAATAATAACAACATCTTCTCCAATTCATGAATCTAATAATGTAGTTGGGCTGCTTTACATCAAACAAAATACGTACACTCCCTGTAACACATTCAAGTTCTTATGCCTGAGTCCCATTTCTAACTAGCTCCAATATTCACTTCTGATTTGTTCAATGATTATTCATTCCTAAAAATGGAACACTTTATCTAGATGATATAATTCGATGAAAGTCTTTATCAAAAGAAGGCTTCTGCCCTCAATCATCTGTACTATTTACATAAATTTTATAAGTCAACTATATTCATCATTGCTTCACATCCATTCATAATAACTCAATAAGATCAATTACTATCATACCTTACATGATCAGAATATTCTTTATAAAAAGCTTAGTGAAACGATAGGCATATTCATTTACTCTTATACTTTGGTATGTACCATCAAGATCATTCATCATATTTAGAGATTTATTTTCGATAACTAACCAATTTATATCTTATGCCAATGATACCTCAATTTCAATTGATTCTAGACAACATTTCTCCCTTTGTGCCATCCCACAATCTTGACAGAACTAAATAATCTCGGCCACAATCATGGGGACTATACCACGATCGTGCCCTACTTCTTTTTCCTTCATTTTTCCTCAAATTTATCATATATAGTAACATTATTTATACCTTCAATCTATCCTCAATTGATCACTATAAATGTTTTCATGTGCTAATCTGAGTCATCTTAGAATTTTAACTATGGGAACTATAACTAAAGAATATTCAATAAGTCATAAACCACTTCCTATACCATCTCGAAGCATATAATATATAAGTACTTAATAATATCACTTGTCAAGGTGATCAAATTATCATATATGCACTCACAATAACAAATCAACTTAACCTTCAGAACTTCTACATATATTGCTATCATTTATCTCATCTTCTAATTATTATTTATTTCATCTTACATACATACGTTCTTAATCAATTCAAAATTATAGAAGCATAACCATTATGAAGTTCTGATCTCAATTTCATTGCCGTTTTCTTATACTAAATTATAAATTTTATCACATTAATGAAATAACCATTTAAATTTTAAGTTCCACCTCTCAATATCATAGTAAAATTTTGTTTTCTTTCAACTTGGCTTATACACTTTAAATCGTATCATTTCTATCTATATCTCTACTTTTCCTCAATCAATCTATGACAATGTATTCACATCTATATCAATTCAAAGATATACAACCATAGTATAATATTGATACCATATTCAATGATATAACCACAAATACATATACACTGAATCTTTGTCTATCATATGAAACCATGTGGTATTTCTTATTTCTGGATATATGCAATCTTCTATTTTCTTACACTCTGACAAATCATTATTCTTTTCACTATTTCTAATAGCTCAAACTATTAATGAATGTTCATGGTGACTCATATAAATGTGACTCAAATTGGGGATCAATTGCCACTATATGCCATGACATGTCTAAAATGCATATACCTTGACACATATTTTGAAAAATGCCTATGCCAAATACTAAACCTAAGCTCAGATACAAAAATATAACATCCTGCTCCCACCTAGCATGTACTAGTACATCTCAAAGACATTCGATCATATGCCATGTGAAAGTAGCATGTTAGGATGATTACTTTGAACCATTGCATATTTTTTACGTATCACATGCATTTTTAGAAAAAACAGTAATCATTATTTAGCCCATTTTATTCAAAACATCTTCAGTCACAAGTGTCACAAACATTAAACAATCGTCAAATTCCAGTAATCATTTAGGACCATTACAAATACAAAACATGTTATTACATACCAAATTCACGTATACATTGTACAGAATTCACATATACGTATTCAACAATTGCGGGAAAAAAATCTTAACACAAAAATGACTGAAGACATATGCAGATGCAAATTGATCCCAACCCCTAGCTCATTTCAAAATTTAGTGGCTATACTTTAATTTATTTACCAGGATATCTCCTCTAAGCCTGAAAGGCAACATTGTAATTTTGGTGAGTTTTGTGAACTTTGTGAGCAAACCATTCTTGGTGGACTCACTTATAGCAACAAAAAACATTTCTCATATTCATATTCATAGACAATTCATATATTCAAAATTTGCAAGTCATTTCACACTTCAATTTCAGAATAGTACATGTACCTCATTTCAATTAGTCATTTAATACAAATCAATTTATTTATATGTAATGCATGTGTGACTTACTTTCATTGTTACTTTGTTATGATCAAGTGCCTTTTTAACTGTCTCATATCTGTTGTAGATATTTGGCTCATTGATCACTGTCTCGTATTTGTTATGGATATTGGGCTCATTTTATATACTAAGTCTGTGGCTCTTTATGTGCATTTATGAGTTTTAAGCTCTTTTTCACTGGCCACCTTAGTTACAACTCCTCCATCTGATTATGCATATCATATAATGGAATGCATTATTTCTTATTATATGCAATCATTTATTTTCATTCATTTCACATTTTCATCAAACAATAGTCCACTATTCAACAATTATATTGAGTACACTTATTTATTTCTCATTCTCATTCAATTATAAACACTTACAAACATTTTCATTTATCAAATTCTTCGGACTATAAATTTCTGGTATTATCACATTCACACAATTAACAGTTCAATGTAGAAACTTAATTAGAAATAATCAATTAGTATGAAACCATTTAGGTTGACTTACAGTATGCTCTAGATTAGCATTTACTTCTATGATCGAGAAATGTTTGGACACTGACATTCAATCCTCTGTATCAACTTTAGGCAATATACACATTGTACATATATTACTAATTTGCACAATCATATAAACATTCAATCGTACATATATGTATATGTGTAATGTATAATGCATACTCAATTTGACTATTCTGGGTTTGTTTGTTTAATCACATCTCTTGATCATTTAATCATCATTTCTTTTGTGTATATCAAGCTTGCACTTAGGTTTGTAGCCAAAAACACTTGGTCATTCTAATATCATAATTATATCATTTATTATTTCTTTTCTAGCATCATATGATCACATAAAATTTAAGTTTTCGTTCATTCTTACTTAATACACATTACTCATCTTCTTTGTATCACATTAGCATTCATAGGGTCGCTTTCATTCTTAAAACATTTCTAAATTTCTTGAATTTATCTCATTGATGCTAATCCTCCATGCTTATGTTATAACCTTGATTTTCACCACCCTAAGTATATCATATATTTAGTCACTTAATTCATCATCATGTAGGTTCATTTCAAACCTATAGGTATCATAAGAAAGTACCTTATCATTTGTTCTCTCAAACCTTACTTAAAGAAGAAGAATTCGTGTTTTTGGCCATTCTCATGATTGTGGATGACTTCCCTCAATCGTGGGTTTAACCACTAAAACGACCAACGATTGTCTTGATGCAAATCTAAAAACTCCTACATCTTCCTCTATGTTTTTCAATATTTTTAACTCTCATATGTTACAACCAAACCATCTTAGCCTCAATTAATCATTCCTACTTCATTTCCTTTTCATTCTCACCTTATTTCCAGCTTAAAAACATTCTTGAAACACATCATGAATCATTGTCCATCTTATATACAAAAACAGGACGTCCAAGTATCCAACATTCATAAATGTTTCAGCATACATTCAACTTCACTTTATCTCTAAACTATCATCTTGTTTCTTCTTTGTTTAAGACACTACACTTGCCTTTTTTTTAACTTCAAAGCTTAATCCATTTTCTCATGTGACAACTTACAACTCACATTTCTAATATACTCAAAATACAACATATTTATAAAATTCCTTCATTTACAATTTTTCACTAATCCTATACACAAAATTAGGTTATAAACACATCTCTTTTTTCATCAATTTGTCAACTCTCATTTAAATACCAATTTCATTATTAATCATCTATAAAACAATTGCATAATCTATTATTTATGATTATATGAAAATAGAACACCAATAAATATTCATGTCTTCATCAACAATCATCACTCTTCAATGACCATTTTACTATCAATCTAACACTATAACATTCCATAATTTATTACTCATCATAGACACAAAAATATGACATGAATATGTCCATTTATTCATTTACGATGTAGTGTAAAATCAACTCATTTTCATATCATTTACTCTCAAAACCATCACCATAAATATTTCATTTAAAATAACGTATGAAGATCAGGCATATACTTACCTGATTCACTCAAAGCTTCTTCAAAATCTTCAAGAAACCCTAACTCCTTATATCACGCGATCATCATCATGGAGGGTGGAATAGGTGGGTTCTTCTGGTGACAAAAAGAAGAAATAGCAAGGATCTTGAAGTAGTAAGGTAAAAGATGATGGCAACCCAAATCATGAGTATAGGGTTGGTGAGAAAATTTCGTGAATGGATAAGGAGAAGTAAAGAATGAAATGAAGAAGAGCATTTAATCAAAGAAGTAAAAATGAAAGACTAGAATAGTTGTCTTTCAACTAAGCCATGCGTAAGTGAGGTATGTGGCAAGGTAAGTGACACTTGTCACTTACCATATGTCACCATCTTGTGGTCTCCGCCTGGTCTTTTAAATAGCTAGTCCATTTGTCTCCCAATTTCTAATCTAATTGTCTCCCAATTTTCAATGATACTTGTCATTAAATCTTAATGTCACTTATCAATAATTTCTACTACCATTTGACACTTAATTCTACTACCACTTATGAATTGTATTGTCACTTGGCATTTTTCCTAGTCCAAAAATACTCATAAATATCATAAATTTCACAAATTTTTACCAAAAATTCTAAATCAATAATATAATTCGCCAAATCAATTTTGAAGACATAACATTCACTATTCACATCATAATTTGATAAAAATCATTTATACCCTGGAATATGTCAAATGAGTGCATAAACAGTCATTTCAATGTCTATAAAAATCAATTCGTGTATGTGTGTATACTACTAATATGTATGAGTATGCAATGTACCTTGTAATTTCTCAATAATGGTTCTCTTAAACAGTTATATGGGTTTCTAGCCCTTAGTATGGGAAAATGGGATACCACAATTACACTTTTTGATTGCCCAATAAACCTTGTGTTATGCCTCCACTGGAAGGTGGCATGGCTTCTAAAAAATAATCTTGAATGGTGATTAACTGTCTTCTCTAGGATGAAATTGATTTTTTGAATGGACATATCAGCCTAACCACTCGTATAAGGATAATAAGAGGTTGAGACTCGATGCATCACTTGATATTTCTTTAAGAGAGCCTCGATTGTCTGGTTGTAAAAGTGAGTCCCTTTGTCGCTGATCATAGATCAAGGGACTCTAAACCTTGAGAAAATGTTAGATCTCAAGAAATCTGTAACCACTGGAGAATTATCAATTTGGATGGCTTTTGGTTCCACCCATTTCGACACATAATCAACTGCAATTAGAATATATCAAAATCCAAATGAGGAAATAAGAACCCGTAAAGTGCATGCCCCTAACATAAAAAATCTTACAAATTAATATAGGATTTTAAATTATTTCCCCATGCGAACCTAATGTACCTGTGCACTGACAGTTGCCACAAGTCTTATAGAAATCATATGCATCTTAAAATAGAGATGGCCAGTAAAAACCACACTATAAGACCTTAAGAGCTATCCGCTTTGGGCCAAAATGACCTCCACATGCATAAGAGTGACAAAATTTCAAAATGGAAAGAAATTTAATATTAGTTATGCACCATCTGATGGCTTGATCTACGTAAAATTGCCACAGGTAAGGATCATCCTATATATAAAACTTTGCTTGGCTCTTCATCCTTTCCTTTTGTGTCTTGGTGAAATCTATAGGAAATTTGTGAGAAACCAAGAAATTCACTATATTAGTATACTAGGGAGCTTTCGATAGTACTATATGTAGCTCCTCATCTAGAAAATCATCATTGATAGGGCCTGTGTCAACACTATGCTCCACTAAGCGACTCAAATGATCTGCTACTCAGTTTTACGAGCCTCTCTTATCGCTTATCTCCACATTGAACTCCTGAAGTAGGAGTATCCAACAGATGAGCCTCGGCTTTGCCTCCTTCTTTAGGTACTTTAAAGTTGTATGATTAGAATAAACAGTAATCTTAGTAACTAATAAATAAGACCTAAACTTATCCAAAGAAAAAAATACTGCAAGAAGCTTTTTTTCTGTGGTGATATAATTTGCTTAGGCATCATTTAAGGTCTTTAAGCCATAAAAAATAGCACAAGGGATTTGCCCCTCTCTCTGACCCAAAACTACTTCAATGGCATGGTTAAAGGCGTCATAATTGAGCTCAAATGGCCGACTCCAATTTGGAGGTTATAAGATGGGTTCAATAACTAACTTCTCCTTTAGAGCATCAAATGCCTTCATGTATTGTTCATTAAAAAAAATCTTTGTCCTTCTGAAGCAACCTACACACTGGCTGTGCAACCTTGGAAAAAGTCTTAAATGAACCTACGATAAGGCCCTGCACGGCCAAGAAAAGATCAAACTTCTCACATAAAAGCGGGTTAAGGCAAAGAAGAGATAAGGTCTATCTTGGCTCTATCAACCTCAATACCCTTAGTAGAGACCACATGTTGGCCCCGGGTTTCGATTCAGATTTCCTGGTGACTATATGCCACAAATGGGATTTAATAAAATAATAATTAAATAAATTTGCGAACATTTCAATCAAATAAGATTATAACATATATAACTAAAATAAAATTTAGATAAAGGGAATTTATGGTGGAATTTTTAAAATAAAAGGCTATAAATATACATTTTTATTATTTTGATCAAATAAAAACTAAATTAAACTCTTAGTGAGTCGAGAATGGGGAGTAAAATCAATAATAAACATCTATGTGATTTTTCAAATAACACTCATAGGCGTGCCATAAAATATCACGGGTGTGACAATTACAAACACATTTTGTTAAGCCAGGCCAAAATCATAGGCATGAGTGAAGAGAGTCACAGCTGTCACTCTTTTTAATTAAACAAAACTCACGAGTGTGAGGAATTGATGCACGGACGTGAGAGAGAAGCAAAATATCACAGGCGTGAGGAAAGAAAATGTTAGGCTCCTAATCTTTTAGTAAGCATGAATTAAATGATTTTAGTGATTTTGTTGGATAAATTATATTCTTCTATTGGAGTTAACTATTTAATTCAAGTTTAGGAGGATTATTTCATGTATTACATGGAAATTGTAAGAGTAAGTTTAAGAATTAAGAATGCATAAGGGTAGAGTGGGAATTATAGACTTGTCCTTTTAGAAGTATGGTGGGCATGTATGGGCAGAAGTATGGTAGGCGTGTATGGGAGAGAAAAGAAGAGAAAGAGCAAAAGAAGAGAGGTTTCGGTGAAGGAGTGAAAAGAATAGAGTTTGAGCTAGATCTCAATTTTTGTAAGGCTTAAAGAGA
>JANZXR010000172.1:32465609-32523481 GCA_027575705.1 Erythroxylum echinodendron | reverse complement strand
ACAATGAAAATACTACAAAACTAGACCCAAATTTGAAACAAAACACCATTCATTATACAATTTTAGTAAATAGGAATTTGTAGAAAACTCCAATAAATGAAAACTATTTATAATAAAAATGGAGTTATAAGTGAACATCTAATTCATTTATTACATATCTAAAATCTCATATTTAAAATCATGTAAGAAAATAATCCAACGTTCCTAATTTTAATATCAAAATATAAACAAAATTATACTCAAGTCTAGCTATATCCCAATGTTAAATAAGCATTAGGTTAAACTTAAAAATCTATAGATGTGCTTGAAACCTTAATCAAAATCTCCAAATTGAAACTATAATCAAAATATCCAAATTCAAACCCTAATCAAAATCTCCAAATTAAAACCTTAATCAAATTCAGTCCCTAAAAACCCAAAAATTAATGATACCTAAAGTGAAAAACCTTTTTCAAACCTTTACTGAAAACTTAAAGTTTTTATCAGGCAATGTCACTTATTTGGTTGAAGCTCAGTTAACACATCCAAGAGCAAGCATTTTGACAAAAGAATAGTGTCTCTAAATCTTATATACTCATTTAGCTCCCTATTTACGTTTTCAGCAAATACTGTGAGGTAGAAAACATAAGTTGGAACCCCATTGATGTGCAACTTGAATTTAAGATGGAAGCAATTGAATTTCAATGGACTGCAAATCAAAAGCTAGTAACTAAAGAACCCTAAAGTCATTATCAATAGGATGGATAATGATCAAAATTGAACCAACTTCTAACAAAGCAGGAATATCTTGGAAACCTTTCAAAAAATAGAGAAAGAGCAAACATAAACTTAGCTCCATGTAAATCTCAAAAGGATTATTCATAAAATAGACACTTCAATCTCAAATCCCTTCTCTTCAAAATGGTGCAACAAATGATTATTAAGTATAAAACCTTATAGTCAAAGACAATCTTCATATATTATTATGCTTTCACTAAAAATTGCCCTTTAGGAACAATTAAAAAGATAAAAACCATTTCAAATTCAACTCAGACAATCAAAAGCATAAGTCAGCAAGTCATGCAAAACTCAACAAATGGAGAAACTTAATCGTAAACTTACACAAATGGAGAAGCTACAGATGTGCAATGGGCGGTGATGAAGAGGAGAGGAGAAGCTATAGACGTGTGATGGATGATGACGGCAAGGAGAGGAGAAGTTGCAGACGTGCGACGGCGAGGAGAGGAGAGGCAAACGCGTGACTATGGACGGCGACGCAAGGAAGGAGAAAAAATAGAGAAGGAATAAAGGAGAAAACGAGGGGGAAGGTTCAAGGTGCATTTAATCCCAAATCGAAAATGATGCCGTTTGGTAATATGAAGTTAACGACAGAAAGGGAAGACCGTAATCACTGACGGAATATATTACAATCGGTAAAAAACTGATGCTGTGTAAAATTCACCGACGGACACTATATCTGTCGGTACAATTTCCACTCTATTTAATTGTGGGAAGCATTATTGCCTAATTTATCGACAGATATGGCATTTTCGTTGCTAAATTTCTTCAAAAATTTTAAGCGAATGTTTTCTCTCCATCTTTACCGATGAAAATTTTGTCCATCGCAAAATGAAAAATTTCACGACAATTTTACCAACGGATATTAATTTTTCATTTGTAATTAGTTACGATATTAGTTCCGTTGGTAATTGTTAGTAAAAAATGTATGGTTTTCTTGTAGTGTGAAAAGCTTAAGTTAGATTCTTGGGGATTAGACGTAGGCTTTGTTATAAGCTGAACCAGTATAAATCTACCGTGTCATTTTCTCTCTCCTTCTTATTTTTAAATTTTCACTTTATAAGTTTGTATTTTCAAGAGGCTCCTTTTGTTTTATAATATATTCCTTTTTTTTTTATATCGCAAGAGGTTTCTTTTAAAAGTCAACAGGCTCCTATCTATTAAAATGTTCCTTTCTTTTCGACTGCTAGCAGGTTACTTTCGAGTAAATAGGTTCCTATAGTTTTGAGCATTAGTAGGCTCCTTTCAATTAATAGGTTCCTTTCTATTTGAGCATTAACAGACTTCTTTCAATTAATTGGTTCCTTTCTATTTGAGCATTAACAGACTCATTTCTTTTTCAACGTCAACATGATCCTTTCAAAAATTTATAGGACACTTCTATTTATAAGTTTATTTTGTTTAGTAGGATCTTATCAATTTGAAACTACCTTAATTTTTTTTACACACAATTCACTCCCTTCTTGCTTGTGTGTACTTTATCCAAAAATAATATATTGAAAATATTTCTTTTTAGTGTGAAAAATAAATTCTGAGTTGGAGTGAAAAGTACTATTACATCTTTAAAATAGAAGAGAATAGCTTCATTTTGGAGGAATGGGTTGGACAAGCCCTGCCAACATACTGTACACAGTCCCAAACTTTTGCTATATTAGGCCTTGATATATAGCTTGGTCTCTTTGGTCTAATTCGATTCCATCCCTTCTAATCAACTCCAAAATTACTTCAATTAAATAGATTTATAACCCAAGGTCCTCTTGTGTGAATTTTTCCTTTTCTATTATTTAAAATATTAGTTTGAAAAAATTTGTTTGTTCAGATTATTAACAGAGAAACTTCGTATTTGAGTTGTCGCAAATAGCAATATACAAAAACAATATTTGTGACAAATCAAGAAAAGATAAACAAACATAATTTCAGTAATATAAAATCTTTTAATAAAAAATAAATTTTATTGATAAAAAATTATGTTAATCACTTTCAAAATTATTTAAATAAGTTTATATAAATCCTAATTTATCTTAGAAAGAGTTCCAAACAAAATAGAAAAATTATAGTCCATCTTAAAAGACTTCTAGATAGAATAAAAAATTACTTAAAATCTGATAGAAAATGTTGTTGGTTAAGGCGTAATCAAGTATTAGTCAACATCTCATTGCAAGAAAAAAATTCAGAGCAAAGGGAAATGTTAAAAAAGGCTTGATTACTTACTAATGGATGTCCCATTAATTCTGTCCAACAAGTTAAATATCTTATCAACAATTTACATGCACATGTGTATAAATAAATTTATGTTTATTAAAACTTAGCATATATTTTAGAATATATTTTTAAGAAGTTGCAACCTACAAATTTATTGGTTAATATATAAAAAATTATTATGAAAATAATCTGATGCATTTTACTTGATTGATTAATACAATAATACCTGTGCGGAAATATTGAAAACAAAAAGAAAGAGACAATTCGACTATAAACTATTTCTAAAAGTTTGAACCTAATCCACTAGTACATATTGTTTCCTATCGAAAATCGACTCTAATGAACTATAACGTAAATATTCTCATACCGGAGAGAAAGGCTTTTTAAAGTCATATTGTGAATCATGTTTCCACAGTTAGCAATTCTTGATTAATAGTTTTCTAAAGGGATTATATATATATATATATATATATATTAATATTAAGAGTTTGCTATTAGAATTGGAATTTGGAAAGAACATTTAAAATTATACTAAAATAAAACTTAGTAAGCATACGATTAAAGTAATAAAATAAAATAGGGA
Organism: Erythroxylum echinodendron; assembly: GCA_027575705.1. Lineage (NCBI taxonomy): Eukaryota > Viridiplantae > Streptophyta > Magnoliopsida > Malpighiales > Erythroxylaceae > Erythroxylum > Erythroxylum echinodendron. The sequence goes on along the minus strand of JANZXR010000172.1, from coordinate 32,519,919 downwards.
AAAGTTGATCAAACTTCCATAAATGGTCAGATCGATAAAAAAGATTACGATATATTTTATAAATTAAAATATGCAGAGGGCAAAACTTTTAATATCATGAAGGATGTTAAGTGGACTTGAGCAAAGTGGTCTAGCCCATTAAACTCGACGTTGAACAATAAGCTCAAAAGTTCATATAGACAACTTTTTTTTTTTTTAAGGACTGTATTAATCTGTATTTCAAATTATTTTAAAATTAAATTATACGTTTTTTTAAAAAATTGATATTAAATTTTATTGTATATAAATTTTGATCTTTTTAATTTCTTGATATAGTAGATTGTTTTAAAATATATTTTCACTTCTTTTTCTTTATATTACTTTTCTAAGAAAATTCTTGAATGGAGTGAATGCATCTAAATCTTGTCTCATGTTTAAGGTTAGAATACTTTGACATACTCTACGCAAATGAAAAATAAATATTTTAATTGAATGTATTTTTATTTTTCTATAGGAATATTATAAAATAAAAAAAAGACGTTTAGGGATTTGATTTGGGTATTTTGAAATAGATGGAAGTGGATTTAAAAATGAAGGTCTTCTTTTGAGTTGGGCCTGACATATGCGTAAGATATTTGAAAATAGCCTTAAAACCGTGTCTAACATAATGCAACCTACACATATGTCTAATCATAACCAAAGAGAACAAAACTTGTACAACGAAAACCACATGAAAAAGGCCATATTGTGATATTAATCAGGGCCCTCTTACTATCATACAATCTTAATCCTTTTCGCGTCATGTAACTTTCACTTTGGTTCAGAAAGTCCAGGGGATATAAATGCAACGGGGAGTTCACTTGTTTCGCCACAAGCCAAAGGTTAAAGCGGGAGTTGGAGTTGTTTGCCGTCACACCTATAACTCTCCCTTCCTACATATTTTATCCACATGATGGCAATGTATATATAATGAACCTTTATGCAAAATCCTACAAGTATAAGGATGCATACGCATAAATCTACGTAGTTGCTGGGTTGGTCTGGAATAACAATAGCTTCATGATACGTAGGCAAGATCGTTGAAACCTAAACAAAAGTAGAAAGTTAACCATTAAACTTCTGCGATACAAACTGGGGTGTCCAGTACTGTCTAATCAAAGTTAAAAGATTTAACTCCAATTGATCCATGTGGATATAGAGCAACTAATACAAATAAAGAGCAAAAGCTAAAAGAAAAAATTATCATAACAAAATGAAAGAGCATAATAATTGGGATACATGGGGGAGACACTACGTCTTTGGTGGACCGCTAACTACTTCCTTGTACAACAAACCTTATTATATTGTGCAAGTGGGGCCTGACGCAAGAGAAAGAAAAAACCTCGATCTTTGTAATTGAAAGGGTATTCACACTACAATAGAAGAGAAAATTTTTGCTAATAGGTACTGGGGAAGATCTATAATTTGTCTTTTGAAAATTTCGTCAAATTCTCGTAGCTGAAAATTATAAATATGTTTTTCTTTAATTATCATTAATAGTTTTTTTGGTACGCTTTAATTTCATAGCAAAAAATTATCGGCAATGTTTTGAGTAATTGTTGCCAATAACTTTTGACTACGCTTAGTTTTTGTAGATAAAGATTATTACCTACGTTTCCAGAAAGGTAGCTAAAAGTTTTTAGCTAAAATTTCAAAAATGTGTAATTAACAAGAAATGTAGCCACAGGATTTTAGCTATGTTTTAGAGAACACAGTAAAAAATTTTTAGCTACATGTTTTAAAATGTAGTAAAATGTTTTTAGCTAAGTTTTGTAAAATATGGTCAAAATTTTAATATATATTTTAATTAAATGTTATAACATGTTAATTATAATTATTTGTAACATTTTGAATCCATATTATTGTATATAACATTTAGATTTTTTGTTGTTAATTTATTATACAAAAATATAATACAAAAATAATTGAAAATTGAAGCATTGTATATAAAAAATTGATTGTGTACAAGAATTTAATTACAACTTAAAAAAATATACAAAATAATAAATACAAAGGTTAATTTAGTCACTCAGACTTGTTTTCATCATCACTACTTACATAGTTCGAGCCAAGTAATTGTCTTATGTACTTTTCATGCTTGACCAACTTTTTTTAAGCAACTTGTCTTCCTTTTTAAGACATTGAACGTATACTGGTCTTGGTGAAGATAACGTAGTTGATTTATGGCCAAATCCAAGACCTTTGATATATTCGAATCGTGTATCAAGTATCTTGTTGCAAATGTCTTCTATATTTGGCTCATTTTTATTAGAAATTGATATTTGCAACAACTCTTGCACCTTATTCTAAAATTTAGAAAACAAAATCAATATTCAATGCAAATAGTATTAGTTAATACGTAAATAAATAAACTTAAAATTTAAATAAATTTTTATACTTATACAGTTGTTGTGCGCTTCTATAGACATCCACCCTTGACCTTTTTTATAGCGAGCAAGTTTGAATAGTGTGATCCTATCACACTCTTCTCTTTGCAGTTCTTTCCCACTTTGTTTTATGAAAAAAACAATGAATATATACAATAAATAATAGTGTTAATTGATATAATTATAACTTAGAAACGAATATCTTACATATTTATGTTGTAGGATAACGAATGGTTTGGAACCTTGATTGTGAGAAGTTTTCATTTATGCTCTGTTCACCTTGACCTTCTCACATTTTCCCTAAATAAAGAAAAAAGGTAGTCATTAAGTCATCTAACAAGATTAATGAAAGTAAATGTGAAGTTAAAGAAACAAACTTGAAGGTTGGAAGGGGCCTAATATTAACATAAATTGTGCCAATTTTGTTTAGACATCCATGCCAAGATATGTCACCTTACCTTCTCATCGGACGAAAAAGATTGTAATAGTAATGCAGATAACGACAATCCCTAGTCCTTTATTTCAATAGTGAAGTGACACAGTTTAAGACATTAGGGTTGTCAATATTGATGATATTCAATTTCATTTGTAAACAATAAGTAAAAGTATAATTAATCTTAAAATTAGTGAAATAGTATTGCATATACTTAAATAAGTTGAAAATTTACTGAAACTTTATCCAAAGCATTCTATGGTAAGTTGTTTTCCGTCAATTCCTTGACATGCTTTAGGCAACATAATTCAGTTCTGGAAATTATCATTAACTCACTAGACAATTTTGCTGATTGAATCTTGTCCAGAGGATGAACTTGCGAAGTATCAATATTTACTGACAACTTATTGTTTATTGCAATATTCATTCGTTGCAACTCACAACCTCTAGTTATACCTTTTTTTTTCCTGATGTTAGTATTAGAACCTGACAACAAGCGAATAATGATAAGAAAATACACATTAAACATGTAAATATACATTTGAGCATAAGTCTATTTGTAGGTCTTAAAAATTAACAAACCTGCAAATCTCTCTGTACTAATTGAGGGAGGTTGAGGTTGTTATTGACTTGCTTCATTGGTGGATAAGGTCGATTGTTGATGTTGGCTTGGAACTAATATATTTGGTTGTTGTTGGTTAGGAACAATTTCAATACTTGCCACCTTTTTCTCTTTGTTTCTACTAGTTGCCATTATAATAGATATCTAAAACTCAAACATTAACAATCTTGATTAACATAACTTAATAATCAATAATTTGCATTAACGTAATTCAAACATTAACAATTTGCATTAATATAACTCAATCATCAACAATTCATATTTACATAACTCAAAAATCAATAATACACATTAACAGAACTTAATCCTTAACAATCGGTATTAACATAACTCAAACATCAACAATACTTATTAACATAAGTCAAACATCAACAATCCGCATTAGCATAATTTAAACATCAACAATAAGTATTAACATAAATGTTACCAACGTTAAATTTCAAAAAATATAAAGAACATTTTTATTACATTCAATTATCATGATCAAGTTTATTACCTTTAGTTTATTAGAAGTTGATCTGACAAGCAAGTTTCCATAAGTTCATAATATTCCATTAATAACTTACTCAAGTCCTAAACCATGATGGGAACTTAATCTTATTTCTTTCTTTAACATTAACAATCAGTTTTCTTTGAATCTCATCTCTGTTCTCTTTATTTAAAAAAGTAATAGATGTTAGGAAATATAGATTGAACCACAAAATTTAAATAGGAAATAATGAATGAGAAGTAATACACATACTCTATACATATATCAACTTCCTCACAATTGTTTAAAATATACCAATTGCCAATTTCGAGTTTATCTTTAGTTAATTCCACATACTTTGCTATTTCAAGTGACCTTTTTTTGGGAGAAAACTGATAAAGCACCATCTAAATAAAAATCAAAGTTATGTCTTGTCTATTAAATCTTGTCTCCACGTCATTTAAGTACATTGAACAAAATGTTAAACGTTTATTCACTATATAAGCCTCTACAATAGACCATTCAAGTTGAGCTCTATTATACATATAACACTTAAGGGAGCCTAAAAACCTAAACAAAATGTAAAATATTAATAATTGTTACTAACTAATAACTTAAGAAAAAAAGTAGAAGTTAATATAAATTACCATTCAATGGGGATCTTCCATTAAAATTGAAGCAGTTCATAAAGTTTTGCCTCGTATGGTAAGTGAATTGGCAAATGCACCATAACATTGTAAAAAAATTGGGGTGGGCAGCGGGGGGTGGCGAATACTAGTTTAAGCTTACATAGAATCAAGGCTATATCTTTTTCCATTTTCTCAAGCTCTTCTACTTTTAGTGTCTTGCAATATAATTACTTAAAAAACTCATCCAATTGTCCCAAATTTAGGAAAACATCCTTCGACAAACACCCATGTATTCCAAGAGGAAGTAATCATTGCAGAAATACATGACGATTATGACTTTTCAACCTCGATACTTTCCCCTCTTTGACATTGACATAATGGGCTATATTAGATGTATACCCATAAGAAAACTTGACTGATTTAAGAAATTGACAAAAAGTTTGCTTCTCCATTTTGAACATGTTGTAACAAGCAGGTGAAATTATATATGACCCATCATCTTTTCTTTTCAAATGTAAATCTTTTCTTATATTCATGCTTTCTAAGTCTAATCTAACCTTAATTATGCCTTTTAATTTGCTATCAATTCCCATCAAATTTCGTAAAATATTCTCACAAATAATTTTTCAATATGCACCACATCAAGATTATGCCTCAATAACAATTTCTTCCAATATGGAAAATTCAAAAATATGTTTTTTAATTCCAATTAAACTCAACAACACTTCTCTTTCGCTTTCACTTTCTATTTCTTGGGTATTTGTTAAGTGTAATGTCACCCAAATGTGATGGTAAAGCACATTATCACCAGACAAGGGCAAAGAAGCTTCATTTAATTCTACTTTGCCATTAAATAAGTTGCTTCTTCTCCATTTGTGCCCATGTTCCAAGTAACGATGATGTCCCATATAACATATTTTACTTCATAGTCTCATTGAATGAGTTTGATGGTTACACACAGGATAAGTCATATATTCTTTAGTACTCCATCCAGACAAATTCTCATAAGCTAGAAAGTCATTTATAATCCACAAAACAACCGCATGCATTATAAATGTTTCACCTACAACAACATCATAAGTTTCTAATTTATCCTCCTAGAGATGGTTTAATTCATCAATAGTGGTTGCATATACATCGATATCCTTACTAGGAGCAGTAGGTCTTAGAATAAGTAAAGATAATAACATAAAAGGCTCCTTCATACACTTCTATGGAGGTAAATTGTATGGAACTAGAATTATCAGCCACTTGCTGTAAAAAGTAATAATATTACTGAATGAATTAAATCCATCTGAAGCCAAACCAAGTCGAACATTATGACAATCCTGTGAATACTATAGAGACTTTTCATCAAAGTCTTTTCATGCCATTAAGGTTGCTAGATGACACATAATGTTATCATCAATGCATTTCTCTTTATGCCGCTCATATCTTTATTTATTTTTGTTGACATAAAAAGCCTTTATAGTCGTAGTTTAATAGTCAAGTATCTTAAGATTTTATGTAGTATCTTTTTCCCTTTCACATCATCCAATTACTACTTTAATTTGCCATAAATCGGACATTGTTCAAGATCTTTACTGTCCTTCCAAAATATAGCACATTCATACTTACAAGCATATATTGATATATATCCTAATCCAAAGTCTCTTAACAATCTCTTTGCTTCATAGTAAGATTTGGGGAATTTGTGTCCAATACATCATTAAGCAAGTCAATTAATATTTCAAAAGATTTTTTACTCCATTTATTATAGAGCTTTAAATGAAACAACTTCATAATAAAAGATAGTTGTGAGAATTTTAAAGACCCTGGATATAATTCTCCTTAAGTAACTTTCAATAACTTCCCAAAATTATTTTCTGTAATTTTGATTGTAGATACTATGTTTTGTGTAGAGCTTCCTCAAATCGTTTAGAGAACATAGATGCAAATGGAGGCGGTAACAAGTCTCGATGGTTCGTACATGATTAGGGAAATCAGTTGTTTTGGAATAGTCGTTGATTCTAAAAGCTATGTCTATTCAATTAAGTATGCATATGTTTGAATTTGGGTCGCATATTGTTTGACTTAGCAATTTATGTTCTATACTATTTGATTTCTTAAGTAAAATGTATCGTATGTGCAGTTCATCTAATTCAGTGATCCATACTGCATATGGGGAATCATTCACTACATCTTTTACTAGTTTAGTTAAAACCAAGAAGTTGTTAGAAGAGGCTTTTAATAAACTAACACCTGAGGAAAGAACTTTGACTATTTCATTTGATACATTCGAACGTGCAAGGAGTCTTCTTGAAAATCAAGACACAGGAATTTCCTTCATGTTTTCTACCGAGTCTCATGTAACTTAGGATCCAGAAAAATAATTATTTCTTTTTCTTTTCGATGGAATAGACGTGAAACTTTATTTGTTGTTTAATTTGTAGGAATTGTTAAACTTCTAATTAAAATCTTGTATTACTTACTATATATATGTCATTATATTATACTGCTTACCATATTTCAATATTTATTGCTTTTTTCGGTAATAACCATAGATGATCATTATATTACAAACTTTATGTTAAAACTATTTTTAAATTTTTTGAAATTATAAAAATTGTCAAATCATATAATTTAAAAGATAAAAATAAAAACATAAATATATGTACTATTAATTAATTTTGAGTTTAACGTTTCATAAATTATTGGAATGATTTCACAATTTTAATAGCTAAATTTATTTTTACACTTAGAATTATAGTCAATAATATCAAAATTGATTTTATTGTTTGAACTTTTAGTGACGATTTAAAAAATTTATCATCAAAAGTCCAGTTTTTTTGTGATGATTGCCTTTGGCGATGAGAATTCTAAATCATTTTAAAAGGATAAGCATTTGGCGACAATTTTTTAAAATCGTCATCAAAGACATGCATTTAGTGATGACTTTGTCAAACATCACGAAACGATAAGCTTTTGGCGACGTTATTGAAAATGATCATCACAAAGAGTCAACTATTTGTGACGATTTTTATTTCGTTACCAAAAAAAAAAGTTGCTAATAGTTATCATTGTTGTAGTGTCGATTATCATCCTCGTCAACTTTATAACCAACTCATATTCTAATCTCTTGGCAACTAAAATAATTAAAATAAAGACTCGGAAACAAATATCAAAGAAATGAAACTGAAAAGAGACACAAGAAAGCAATGGAGTTTTTTTTTTTCTTTCAATTTATTAGTGAAATAAGACCGGAAAGACATACTCGATTGTGTCAACCGCATTGGATGCTGTCCCCGCTTCTGTTCGTATGTAGATGTCAAGCCATCTATAAGTTACACTGGACGTTGTATGATCATAAAACTAATTGATTAGAATTTTCTATTTTCGGCAACTACTAATAGATGGTAGCTGCGGTTCCACATTGACACAAATGGAATGTCCATTATAAAATTCTCTTAATCATATTTTTTTCGATCTTCCTGTTGCCATACTATAGTGGGCTCTTATAGTTAAAATATTCCCACTAGCTTGATCACCTTTATACATGTTAGACTGCTTTGCTTGAATATTCAATATTGTACTGTGGAACTTACAAGAAGGCAAAACATGCGTTGAATCTGCGGCCTCTTTCAAACGGACCCATTTGAGACAACGATTACTTATCACCAAGACTTTGAGTTAAATTATCCATAAAACCATCCTTAAGACCAGAGTTAGCGGGACTCTGATTTATACTTCTAAAGTAGTATAATTTGTATTTGTATTAGTCGGCATGAATAATTTTGCTCCATGTATAGCTCTACGTTTTGCTTCCAATCGGATCTTATTTTCCACAAACCAATTACAGACGTCAATTTCATATAAGGTTGACGACTGTTGTGTTGTCAAAGAAATTGTATTAAGTGCGTGGATATTATTGTATGTGTGAATTCGTAGTGCATATGCAAGACACAGATAGAGAAAGACTGATTACCAAACTGGGAAAGCACTGCGAAGGAGGGAGAGGACAGCAATGGGGGGATAGTGTCGGCCATGTCCTTGTCTTTGCCATAGTCAAACTTTATGGTTGTTCAAAGTTGCGGCTTATTACAATTTTTCTTTTTTGTGCAGGCAAAAATCCCACAAACGTGCCTTTTTGTTCCTATTTCATTGAATTAAACTCACGACGATCTCCACCTTTCAACGTTTCGAGGGCACACTTTTGGATTTTCACGGCCGACTTGTAGCCACGCTTTCAGTCCCTCCATGAAGAGATCCACTCCTATTAGTCAAGAACCGAATCTTGGGAAAAAAGATCATGGTTGATGATCAATGACACAAAAGTTAACAATGTTTTTATCGACTCTTTTTAAGAGTGTTTATCCTCAATTCCAAAGTAATAGGTTTGAGAACTCTTTTTGACCTAAACTTGCTAACTATATATATATAAAGGATGGCTATGAGCTAAGAATTGAGCACAAAATTAGTAAAAATTGTATATATTATAGCTAAGTCATTTCCCTACTAAGGCTAATCGAATACTTCTTATTTACAAATCACTTCAAAATTTGAGTTTTTAAGTTAAATTTAACTTTAAATAAATAAATGTACCTTTATTTAAAGTTATGCAAACGGAGTTATGAATGCTACGCCGTGCAGTGTGCAGATAGTTAGAGAGGGTCCACTAGATTTAACAAAGTATTTTTGTCTTCTTAAAGATCAGTAGAGGAACTTTGTCGGCCCTGATGATGTCTTGTTACACCTACAAACTCGCATATTTGATTATTTTCTCTTCGAAATTGTTGATTACAAATCTTTTTTCTTTTCCTTTTATTCTAAGCAATATAAATCATAATTCCAGCTCCTTATGATTAAGCTATGCACCCATAGTTGAGGTGCCGTCTGCTAGATTGCTAGCTTCACTCTCAAAGTCCCACCTCTGTCCTTTGACACTACGATCAGAACTTGTCACCATTCGCAATAACTTGCATGTTACTAGCAAGAGTAAATATATTTATCAGCTTATGTACAATTCTTAATGTAAGTTAACTGTATATTTGAATTTCCAGCCTTTATAATCAAAAGAAAAAGAGGAGAAAGAAAAGAAAAAACAAAGGAAAAAGTAGGTCATGGAGTACTATTCAAAGCGAGACATGACTATGTTCTTCAAGAACATGTTATAAAAACGTAATTATGCTAAAACAAGGTGGTGACATCTGTTCATAGTAACATGATTGCAACCCAAATTCAAACAGTAAAACAGTTTAATGAAAAGAGGCACATCTTTTCCTATTAACGAAATCCAATTCCATTTTTTCTCTTTCCTGCGTTCAATCTTTCATCACACTAGATGTTGACAACTGAAAAGCTCTCGTCTCATACGGACCCATAAGTTTTTTGAGTCAAGATCTCGATGGACCACACATATGCAAACTATTTTCCCTTGCCTTTGTAAATAAGATGCGTGCTTAACCATTATCTCTTTATTTCGTAACAGGATCCAAGCATGCATGTTGCGAATGAGATGAGATGTACCAAGTGAGCCAACTTCCTACTTAATAAAATTGAAATAAAAGTTATGATCTTCTTAGTCAACTTTTTTAAACAATATGTTACATATTAGTGAACTGATTATGGATTTTTAACAATAAATAAGTAGAAGGATGTATAGGAAGCGCTTAAATCAACTTTTAATTTTTTTTACAATTAGCTGTCCAAAATATATATTGTGTGCATGTTCTAAGTTTAGAACACTACCCAAATCATAATTCAATAACTTTAGGTATGTGTTGAGAGTCTATCATGAGAAACATGTTTTTCTAGTGTATAAAATGAATACGAAGTGAGGCTAACTTGCTAAATTTTGCATATGAGCTTATTTGTTTTGTATGTCAAGCACATGCACTTGATTCTCCACTTTGCAACTAATAGATCCTTAATTATATAGTTTTGGAAAATTAGACTTATATTAAATTCAATTTGGTGCATCGATTATAGGGAAAAATAAAAAGTAGCCAAGTCAGGAATTTGCCCAATATATTAAGCTGAAGACAATACCTGAAGTCAAACATTCCTAACAATGATACTTCCACCATATGAAGAAAAAAATACGCAATGCGAAATGCAAATTGGGAAGAATAAAAAAGAAGCTGAAGCATACGAAAACATTACACTAAACAACAAAGAATATTATATTATACATTCACTCATAAACACAAAACAAAACCCTAAGTTATTGCTCAGTTTGTCAAATTCCTATATGTAGTCTGGTCTTTGTGTCACGCTGTCTATCTTATTAAAATTTGTGGTCTATGAATGTCTCTCCAGACAGGCGCATAATGCACAAAAGGTCATCAACACACATGCTTCCATATATTCTCCAGTCTTTTATTTGGCGGGTTTGGAATGGATTAGTTTTAAAGGCTGAATTGGAGCATTATCAAAAATAGCTCCATAAACTTTCTTCATCAGAAGTATCTGGTGAGTCATCCGACGGCTGTGACGTTATTCTTGGAGGCGAAACCATCATAGCCCCGACCATGTCCACTAGGAAATTTGGCATATCAAACAGTGCCTCCTCATCAACAAATTCTTCTACACCTGCTGCGATATCTGAACCATTTGTGTTGTCATTCAATGGCTGCCTTGTAACTTGACTTTTGCTCATAATTTCTGCCCTCTTCAATGCAGCTGCAGCTGCCTGCTCTGCAGCTACATTCCTTATATCTGTGGAAGACGTTGAAGCAGGCACAGGATATGTTCCATCAAAATCAGGGAAGTTGAGAACCGCATCGCCACCTTTCAGGGCAAGCACTGCCACAACGTATGCAGCAGTTGCCATCTCGGCAGTAGGGAATGTTCCAAGCCAAATGCGGCTGCTCTTGCGTGGCTTTCTGATCTCTAACACCCATTTGCCACTTCGGCTTCTTATCGCACGATACAAAGGATGTCTCTTGGAATTAGAAGTTGCATCCGTAGCCATAATGGTGGCAGACCTCGAAGGTTGAGCTGTGGCTTTTGGAGAAGACAAAATTGGGTCAAATGAGTTCACTGTAGAAGGAGAATTAGAGTCAAATTAAGGATGGTGCTTGATTGGTTTGGTGCACATAAGTTGGATTATAAGGGTCAGACATGTATGGTATAGTATCGGTGTTTAATTTTATGTGTTATGGAAAGCGACTACAAAATAAGAGGTATTGAGGGGTATGGTATTGATTGGTAGGTATACAAGAGAAGAAACATGTAATATGTTTGGTTTTGTGTGTGTTTATATGTGTTAGAAAAGGTGAAAGCCTGGGAATTCATGGGAATTTTTTGTCTCAAATAAATCGTGGCACCAAGTTCCAGTTGTTATAATGCAAGTGGTTAGCTAATGTTTAGTGTTTTAGCCACTCTTAAGGCAAAGTGGTCATTTTGATAGTCAGAAACCAATCCTTCTTAGTTTTTGTTTGTGGTTATTTGGTGCTTTTGATACTGACAGTGAACGCACACGAATTAGAGATGCAAGCTAGCACTTAGCTGGCCTTTGCTCCTCTCTTCTCGTAACAAATACTCTTAGTGCTTCACTTTCTCCTCTTTGTATATTGTAATTGTATCATGCGAATTGAATAGCACTATTCGGTTGCCCTGGTAGATGTTAAAACTAGATAGGTTATAAATTGTCAAATAAAAACATGGGAGATTGCATTGTGGTTTACACCCAGTTGTTAAATCTCCGACTGTAGAACATGACTCGTGAATATTTCCTAAAATATCATATCAGTTTCCTCAATTTTAACTTTTAATTTCTTTTTGTTTGGAGCTCTTCTACGGCACTTTAAAGCATTCACACCAATATCAAAGTTATTTAGTTCTTCTCTACTTTCATCGCGTTGTGGATCTCTTATGGTATGTGTATAACAATTTGGTATGGATTTTTCTTATATATTTAGTACCGAAGGTTACATTATATATAGCTGTATAACTGAACTAGTTTAGGAGCTAACGTCTGTACATTTCAAAATGCAGAATATTTGATTGTTGCTGATTTGCAGAAACTGATTGAATAGCTTTGAATAGCTTGAGCTGAAATGGATGGAAATCCCGCTGGTTTGAATGAAAGGAAATCTTGCTGCTTTAAATGGAATCTCGAGTCACAAGGAGTTGTAATCGGAATGACGGGAAGTTTGGACTTTAAGTTAAGGAATCGAGACTTGTGTAAGGGCTTTGTGAGAATGTCGACGAACTGATCTTTGCTAGACACAAATGAAACCTGGAGACGTTTAAGTCTTACCTCATCCCGGACAAAGTGGAAGTCTATCTCGAGATGCTTGAAGCGAAAGTGGAAAACAGGATTGGCTGCGAGGTATGTTACAGAAACATTATCGCACAACAACCTTGGAGGCATAGGGAGCTGTATCTGAAGCTCTTTTAACAGTTATTGTAGCCATTTAACTTCAGAGACTGCGGTTGCAAGGGCTCGGTATTCTGCATCTGTACTTAATCGAGCCACTGTATTCTGCTTTTTTGAAGACCACAAAATGGTATTGGGACCATGATATACAATATAATTTATTGTGCTTTTTCTATCCCGAAGATCACCTCCCCAATCGGCATCAGAATAGGCCAGCAAGGTTGGTGAGTGACAAGGTCGAATAATGAGACTATGATGCATTGTGCCATGAAGATAGTGGAGAATTTGCTTGATGACTAGCCAATTATTAACCGAAGGGGAGTCCATGAATTAGGATGTTTTGTTAACAGCCATTGTTATGTTTGGGCATGTTAAAGTCAAGTACTGCAGGCTTCTCACTATATGGAGGTATAGTTTAGGATCATGAAATGGTTTAGCTTGAGCGTATATATCCTTGGTTTGGGAAGAGGCCGGTGTTGCAAATGCGGAAGCTTCATGCATAGTTGCACGATATAGTAGGTCCTGAATGTATTTGGTTTGACGAAGATGAATGTAGCTCCTTTTTGTCGTGACTTCCACCCCTAGGAAGTAAGTCAATGGACCTAAGTCCTTTACTGCAACATGACTAGTGAGACCAGAAATAATATTTTGAAGTAGGACTGGAGATGAACCTGTTAAAATGAGATCGTCAACATAAACTAATAAGTAAGCAACTTTTGAGCCATGATTGTAGATGAAAAGTGATGTTTCAGCCTGTGATCCTTTAAAACCAAGTTTCAAAAGTGCATGCATGAGATGATTGTACCAGGATTAAGGTGCCTGTTTTAATCCATATAAGGATTTTTTAAGAGCACAAACATGATTAAGAAAATTGTGATCAGTGAATCCTTATGGTCGCTCCATGAAAATGGGTTCATCAAGTTAGCTATGTAAAAAGGCATTAGAGACGACAAGTTGACGTATAGGCCATTGGCAAGTCACAGCAATAGATAAAATGAGATGAATTGTTGCCAGCTTAATAACTGGGTTGAAAGTCTCAATGTAATCAATACTTGGTCTTTGGTGAAATCCTTTAGCCACTAATCGAGCTTTGTAGCGATCAATTGTTCCATCCGGTTTATGTTTGATTCGGAAAATCCATTTGCATCCTATTATATTTGATGCATGTTCTTGAGGAACTAGATCCCATGTACCATTCATCATCAAGGCATCAATCTCTTCTCCCATTTCCTTTCTCCACACTTGGTGTTTGGTGGCTTCTGTATAATTTGGTGGTGCCATAGTGGTGTATGTGTTGTGGGCTTTTGGTTTTAAGGAGCCTGTTTTGGACCTAGTGACCATTGGATGAGTGTTGGTACTTAGTGGGTTATAGGATGAGAGGTCGACATTTAGTGAAATTCTTGGTTGACTTATTGGTATTGATTATGGTACCACAGGATCAGGTGAGGCAGGTGGATATACGACATGTGTTTGGTCGTGGACAACAAGTGTTGTGGTAGGATTTATATATGGAGTTATTGTGGGTTGCTGAGCTATGGGACTTGGGCTGACTGGTGGTAGCGTTTGGGCGATTGGTTTTGGTAATGGATTATTATTTGGTTTTGGTAATGATTGTATGGTGGGGAAGGTAGGAACTGCTAGGATAGTGGATCCTTGATCAATGCTTTTGAACGGGAAAACTTGCTTATCAAATAAAACATGGCGTGAGTAAAAAATTTTGCAAGTACTCAAGGACATACATTTATAACCTTTATGTAATGTATTGTATCCCAAAAAAACACATAGAGTGGAACGAGGTTCTAATTTATTTTTGGTACAAGGTTTAAGCCAAGGAAAACAGAGACATCAAAAAACACGAAAAAAGTTGTATTCCGGGGGTCGATGAAACAAATTTTCAAATGGGGTAAGGTGATTGAGTTTGGGTGTGGGAAACTTGTTAATGGAATAAACAGATGCAGAAAATGCATGATCCTAATATTTGTTTGGTACAGAAGAGTGATACAAAAGTGCTCTTCCGGTTTCAGTAATGTGACAATGTTTATGCTTGACATAACTATTTTGTTTGGGCGTATACAAGCACGAACTTCGTTGAATAATGGCATTAGCAGATAGGTATTTTTTTAGAGCTTGAATTCCCCACCCCAGTCTAATTGGAATTGTTTGATAGGAAGGCCAAAATGTTTTTCAACAACTGCCCAGAATTTAACAAAAGAATTAATAACTTCAGATTTATGATGGAGAAAATAAATCCATGTAAATTTGCTAAAGTGATCAAAAAAGATAACATAGTATTGATAACCATCAACGGTAGGGATAGGAGCAGGTCCCCATAAATCGGAGCATATAAGTTCAAGTGGTGATTTTGCTTCATATGAGGATTCTTGAAAGGGTAACTAGTACTGTTGTTGCCTGCAACTAAATTAAAAAGAAACCAACTTCTGTTAATTCAAATTAATGTAGTAGTGGTAAGTGGATATCGGTTTCACGAGAAATTTTTAATGGTAAATATTAGCGAGTTTAAAATTAAAATAAAATAACGAAATAGGGGGGGGTGTTTCAATTCACGACAATTTAAAGAAAAAATGACAAAATCGAAAATCAATAAAAATAATTGGATATGAAAATTTAATAGAAAATACCTTGTTTTTTTGGGTCATCGATATTATCACACTAAAATGGATCCTCGATAATAAAATTCAATCATTAATAAACATTCATTGGGGATGTTTCTCTTAAGTGTAATTACTAGAAACATGTATCCTAGCATTCTTATTAAACAACGACTTAGATACAATTGTAGGTTCAATTGAATAATAACTTTATGAATCAAGAAAGCAATAAGTAAGAGAAATACATGTACGACATGCACTCAATCAAGAGAATAACTTCTTAGAATGTCCGACTCTAATGTAAAGAAGGTAATCCTAATTGCTACTTGTGATTAACGAAACTGAATGTCATATTTCATTAATCTAGCTATTGAACGAATTAATCCCTAGTTGCGCACCTAGAAATCAACCAATTCAATTAGAAAAATTAATTCAGAAGATATTCAATGTTCATCAATAACATAAACTTTATTGAAACATCTGACATATAATAACGGATAATATGGCTTCCCTCAACCAAGAAAAGGAATTTAGTTACTCATAAAAATGAATATAAGATCACACAATTCAAAGAAATAGAATGACATAAAAATGATGTCATTAAGGCTCAAACTTTGCTCACAGGTTTAATGCAAGAATTCACCTTAATTTTACAATTTACTTCCTTACTCACATGTCAAAATTTTGACTAAGCCTATAAGATCAGTTATTGCAATTAATCAACATGTTTCATCTTAAAACTCACTTAGCCCAATTTAATTTCATGCTTATACTCAATCTCATCCAAACTAATATGACTAAGCTTTATGGCTTAACATGCATAACCAATGAAAAATTCATTAAAAATCACACAAAAATCGAAAGTATTCACACATCAAAATTTCAATTCTTTCCCCCACACCTAGACCAATATTGTCCTCAATGTTAAAGAAGCATAAAAATAAAGGCAAAAGTTAAAGAAAGCTTCTCTATTATGAAAGTGCCGAAATTAAGTGGTTGGAAGATGTGGTGGTGGAAGAGCATTGGCAGCAAAACGAATTGGAGGGCTAGTCTACAAGAATCACTCTTGTTCCTTGGCATTGTGTGAATTTTGTGAAAGACAACCTGCAAAAGAACAAGACAATAATACAAGCACAAAATCATAGGTTAGGGTGGATGGATGAGTTGGCAATAAAGAGTAGGAGTGGCGTGAGTTAGTGGTGGCCAAGTGGGAGTGAATGTCTACGATGGGTGGTGATGTGCGACAGCTGCAATTTGGAACAATAAGGGAAAAATTTGATGAAAACAGAAGGGGAAAAAGGGGGAAGCGAAAGAAGGGCGGCAGGAAGAACCAAAAATTCTAATTTTTTTTTTAATTTTCATTTTAATTAAAAGATAAAAAATTAAAATTGCAGAATTGAAAATATTAAATTAAATTCCTAACTAAACTAAATTAAACCTAAAAATGAAAATAAAAGAAAATTGCCAAAAAAAACACATAAAATAAAGGGATATGAATGGGGTGCCTCCCATTAAACGCTTATTAAAGGTCATAAGCTTGACCCTTAGCATATGTACATCATCCATTATCGAATGGATGCTTGAGTCCAACAGGAAGCATGCTCAAACTTCGTGAGAAGCCTGGAGCACCTTCTCTTGAAGTAGGCTGTTTATCAGCACGATGCTCTATGACTTCTAATGAGTGGAACTTCATCGCTTCACCATTATACTTTAATGTCCACTAGTTTTTTCGGGCATCGCCCTTCTCACACCAGGATGGTCTCTGTAAAAGTAATGCCAATGGTTTTGGAGACTCAACATCCTGCTTGCTACCTTCGATCTTCAGCTTGCTTGCCCACAGCTCTCCTAAAAATTGCACTTTTTGCCACTCTTCCTGTTCTTCTTCTTCTTCTACTTGTAAACAACTAGGAAAAGGAAACAAAATTCGATTAGCGATAACATGAATTGCATCGCTTACCTTAGGAAATTGCACATCCTCCATCTTTTCTTGAACTATAACATCTTCCTCTCTTAACTCTACTTGCTCTTCATTTATTGCTTTTGGGTTCTCTAAATGATCTCCACTTTCTGAAGGAATGCACAACTCCTCCGCATCACTCTCCTGTTGGCTAAAAATTCTTGCAGACATTAGGGCTTCCATTCTCTCCACTAAGTGGCCTAATTGATCTTCTAAGATCTTCAAACTACTCCTTGTTACCTGCTGGAATTGAAGAGTGCTCATCGCCAAACTCATTATGATCTCCTCCAAAGACATCTTATTAGCTTACAGTGGTGGTGGAGGTGGAGGCTCTGGTTGGAGATAGGACTGCTCCTGAAAGTAGCTCGGTGGAGAAGCAAATCTATACTATGTATCCTGTAAAAAGGAACACATACAAAAAGAATAACCTAAAAATGAGCAAACTTCACATACCTTGGCTTGTTGATCATCCCTCGGTAGTTGCACGGCTAAGGGTGTGAAATCTGCCACTTGATGGTCAAATCTGGAATTAGAAACAAATTGAAACTCATTATCATAATAAGGATAATATGAAAAATCAGAATCAAAAGCATACTAATAGTGAGCCATGCAGCTAAAAGATCGAAAAATTAGAAAAAGCTGTGAAACTAAAACAAACAGAAGACAAGGTAACCACGAGCAACGAAACCAAAAAAAAAACATCACTAGAAAAATCGTTAAGAAATTCCCCAACAACGGTGCCAAAATTTGGTACTGCTATCGCCTGCATCCAAATTAAAAAGAAACCAACTTCTATTAATACAAATTAATGTAGTAGTGGTAAGTGGATATCGTTCCCACGAGGAATTTTTAACAATAAAGGTTAGCGAGTTTAAAATTAAAATAAAATAACGAAATGGGGAGGGGTTTCAATTCACGACAATTTAAAGAAAAAATGAAAAAAATCGAAAATCAATAAAAGTAATTGGATCTGAAAATTTAATAGAAAATACTTTGGTTTTTGGGTCACCAATGTTATCACGCTAAAATGGATCCTCGATAATAAAATTCAATCATTAATAAACATTCATTGGGGATGTTTTCTCTTAAGTGTAATGACTAGAAACATGTGTCCTAGCATTCTTATTAAACAACAACTTAGATACGATCGTAGGTTCAATTAAATAATAGCTTTATGAATCAAAAAACCAATGAGCAAGAGAAATATATATACGACATGCACTCAATCAAGTGAATATCTTCTTAGAATTTCTGACTCTAACGTAAAGAAGGTAATCCTAATTGTCACTTGTGATTAACGAAACTGAACGTCATATTTCATTAATCTATCTATTGAACGAATTAATCCCTAGTTGCGCACTTAGAAATCTACCAATTCAATTAGAAAAAGTAATTCAGAAGATATTCAATGTTCATCAATAACATAAACTTTATTGAAACATCTGACACATCGGATAACATGGCTTCCCTCAACCAAGAAAAGGAATTTAGCTACTCATAATGAAAGTGAAATTCAACAAAGAAATGATAAAACACAATGTTTCCATCCCTGATCTTTCTAGAAAATCTGAAAATACTTAGAAAAATAATGTACAAAATGAAAAACTCCTCTAACTATCGATGAAAGAAGAAGAAAAGAATGCAAAAAATTGAAAACTACTACTAAAGTGTTGCGTGAACAGTACCTACTTGTACTGTTCACATTTTTCTCCTTTTAAAGCCTCTCGATCCTTTCCTTTTCCTTCCTATCTTGCAGATCATGTTTCCCACATGTTCAGATTGTGAATCCCTATCAATCTGATCTTAAAAGATTATGAAAATCTCAAAAGAATCAGATTTAAATTTGAAAGTAGATTTGCAGATTTTTCTTTTTATCCTTACACATGGCCACGTCTAGTGACAAAATTGCTACCATATTTGGAATTTTGAATTTTCTTCATTATTTTTCATCTTTTTGATTCAATTTCGTCTCTAAGGTGTTGAAAATCATCTGCACACAATTATAAGACAATTCCATTAATTTTAAATAATAATTTCAACACATTAAAGATAATTAAGTACAACATAATTGCAAATTGATGACTTAACAGTAACTTATAAGTTTTGCTTACAGAAACTTGGTAGATATTGGTAAATTATGTTGTTGAAGAATTTTATTAATGGTTGGGTAGGAAGCTTGGCCAAGTCTATTGTGCCAAACTTGAATAGTGAAGAATGACAAGAAGGAGGATATGTGGTGTTGAACATGGGATTGAGAGCATCGAGACCATCTTTAATCTGTCCCTTGTGGAGGTGACGCCCCGTTTGGATATCCTTAATGACAAAACAATCAGGGAAAAATTCAAGTGAGATGTTATTTGATTTAGAAAATTGACCAACAGATAAAAGATTAGTGTTAGAGGAGGGAACATGGAGAATATTATCAAGAGAGAACTGATTTTTATTGAGAAGTAAAGTATTGGAACCGATGTGAGAAATTGGAATGCCTTTACCATTGCTTAAGGTTACTTTGTCTGTGCCTGAGTACTCTGAGTGTAATCCAAGGTTTTCCAGATCAGGAGTCAAATGATGAGTGGCACCGCTATCCACAATCCATTGGTTGGGTGAATTAAGGGAGATGGAGGACAGGAAATTTGTTGGTTTGGGGTGTTTTGGGTGGGTTGATTGTATTTGGGGCTCAGGTATTTATTGGATGTGTGTCCTACATCGTTGCAGTTGAACCAAATAGGGGTGAATGCATTGGGAGAATTAGGTGCATGAGAAAAGTGACCTCGTCCTCTTCCATTGCTGGGATTAAAGTTACGACCACCACGGCCTCTTGTGCCTCTGCTTCGGTTGGAGTGGTGTTGTTTAGTGGTCATGTGTGCCACAGCTAGCGTGAAGTCAAATTGGGAGGAGCTTTTTAGTTGCATTTCTTCACTTAGTAGTAGTCCGAATAAATCATCAAATGTCTCAGAAGTGAGCCTTGCTTCAATACTCCTTGCAAACGGACAGAATTCAGGTTCATGACCTTGTAAAATATAGTCTAAGAGATCCTCTTCAGAGATGATATGATTGAGAGAAATCAATTGGTCATAGAGTCATTTGGCAAGCTCCATATATTTGGGAATGTCATCAGTGCCTTTTTCAAGTTTGTGTAAAGATTGCTTAAGGCTACGTATTTGAGCTCTAGAGCTAGAAGCATATGTTGTAGCTAACCGGTTCCAAGCATCATAAGCAGTGGTACATCCAACTACTTGCGAAATGACGGATTCAGATAAGGAGCTTAGGATCCAGCTCAAAACAAGTTGGTCTTTCATAAACCAAGTTTGATATTTAGAATTTGGTTGGCCATGAATATGGGTTGGTGGAGCAGTGATGTTTCCAGTTATGTGAGAAGAGAGGTTATTGGCAGAAAGGAGGGGTAATATTTAAGTTCTCCATAATAGATAGTTAGAGGAGGTGAGCTTAATGGTGACTTGATGTAGAAGGTAGGATTGTTGGAATAGAGGATGTTGAAGACGAAGCCAAAGAGAAAGGACTTGCCCAAAAGAAATGTTGAAGTGAAGAACAAGAAAAGAAAGGTGCTTAGGCCAGGAGTTGCTCTGATACCATATAACAATTTGGTATGGATTTTTCTTATATATTTAGTACCGAAGGTTACAGTATATATAGCTGTATAACTACACTAGTTTAGGAGCTAACTTCTGTACATTTCAAAATGCAGAATAAATGCAGAATATTTGATTATGGCTGATTTGCAAAAACTGATTGAATATCTTTGAATAGCTTGAGCTGAAATGGACAGAAATCCCGCTGGTTTAAATGAAAGGAAATCTTGTTGGCTTTAAATGGAATCTCGAGTCACAAGGAGCTGTCAATGTGACGGTCTGGTGATGAGTGATTTTTCTTTCTTTATAGATAACAAAAGGCTTTGTTTAAGTTTGGAGTTTTGCTTGCTTGGTGAGTTTCCCAGCAAACCCCTTTGAAAGAACAACTGTTATTCACCTTTAAAGGTATTGGGTAATACTTACATATAAAATTATTATTTATATGAAATAGTAAAAGCTATTTACAATCAAATTTAAGATTGCAAAGTTTAATAAGAATAATATCTGGCTATGGAAGGTAAAGATAAAAATTATCTCACAAAGTTGATTTAAGAAGACCATCCAAAAAATCATTAGAAGTGCAAAAATTAAAACTCTATAACCTCTCATTTGCAAGTGATTTATTACTACTCTATAATGCAGAAAGTGACTTTATTCTCCTGCTCTTAGAGTGTCTCCATCTATTTAGCTATTTTTTATGAATTAATATCAGTTATAATAAACAAATTATATTTATCTATAATTCCCTACCCCCATTGGAGCAAAACATGGTATGTCTCTTGAGACTCTAACCTAGTAAGGCTCTTTTCAAATACATTAGCTTACCAATTTATTCCACTTAACTTACCTACAATGATTTTAAGCCTTTATTAGATGTCATTCTCTAAAGAACAAGTAGTTAGAATCGTACGTTTCTCTTCTATAAAAGTAGAATCAAATTAATCTCCTCAATCTATAACAATATGCACATTTGGTGGAGCTCCCATATAGCCTCACCCATCAAAATTATTAAGAATATTGGGAGATTATTTAGGAATTTCCAATGGAGTGGATCATGGGCCAACAAAGGATTCCTAAAGACTATTCCAGTTCAGATGGAATGTTCCTAAATTTTATTTTATAACATGGATGGCGTAAGAAATACAATATTGATTCTATACAAATTTCACTAGGTTGAACCCTCTACAAGCCTCCTCTGTCAATCAACTCCTGAAACTATAGACTACCACATTCTCTCTTGTTGCTACTCAGTCTATATTTGGAGGAAGCTGTTTCTAAAATGCAACCTATTTTTAACTCCTACCAATCTAATGGATGTAATTCCCTGGAAATTTTCTTTATGAAATATAAGCTGAGCGCAATCGAAGAAGGAACGTAAATACTAAACAATCCTAGACTAAATCATTATGTAAACTACTTATAGGTTTTCAAATAGCAAAGCGACCTAAGTCTCATTATTGTTTCTAAGAATCTGGAAGCACAAGTAAGAATCAAGGAGTTAATCTATAACATGAGCCATATTGATAAAGAAAGAGTTGCAAAATCTTGGGGTTGTTGTTTCTGATTAGTTTCTATATTGTGCCTTAATTAGTTTAAGTTATCCAGTTGAAAAAAACTAACACCCTCAACGGGTGGCATTTGATAGTTGTGATTTATATTGTATTTTAGGGAGTAATTTGTTATGCATTTAGTGTAAACTTGAGTGATGAGTGTTTATTTATGGTTTAATTGTGTTAGTATGTGTTTAAGTGTTTTTATGAGTTAGTATGAGTCTTTGAGCTTAATTTTTATATTTTTGAGGTACCTTGACGTGTTTGTTAGTGTTTCTGGGTAAACGGCGAAGAACGAAGAAGTTGAGAAGAGTTTCCGGTCCAAAACATAGCCCACGATCGTGGTCAGAGAGGGACAAGCCAGGGCAGCCAGGCCACGATCATGCACTTTGGGCATAGTCGTGACAGAGAGCTTAGATCTAGGCCATGATCATGTACTTTGCGTCATGATAGTGACAGAGAGGGTTAAACGTTGACCACGATTGTGGCCTACATCGGACTGAACCAGAAACTCAAGTTTCGTAAGAGTTTTTGGACCGTTTTAACCTCAACGTAAACCTAGGGTGTCCAAAGTATAAATACATCATAAAGGGACATAACCAGTAGTTGAGGAGTCTGAAAAAGAGAGCATTCACGTTAGCAACATTTCAAAAAATAAAATCTAAAGAGTTATCAAGAGATTGAGGAATAAGACGAAGGAAGAGAGTCATAGAGATGAGCTTGACACAACGTACTTCCCGAAATAGGTGGTTTCCCACAGTCGCTGCCTCCACTAATCCGTTCCGACAGTATTTCTATTTTTATTTCAATTTATGGATGTATGAAATTGGGATGATTATTGAAATTAACTGTTGTCGAGTGTTGATTTATGTCTAAACTCACCTTTGGGCTTTTGGTCCTTGAAATTAATACAGTTTGGTTGATTATGTATTTATTGATTTAATTGTGATTCAATATCTGTTCGTAATAATTTGAGAATAAACTGAGGAGCCAAGTGAAAATAATCAAATTAGGCTAACGAGAGTTAGGTAATTTGATAGGTAGAGAATTGAATCAAATCGATAGAATCGTGTAATGAGAGATCGAGCATAGGTTCCCAGCAGGTTATTAGACAATTTTAGAACTAATTTAGATTTTGGGTCAATTGTGAATCGAGAGATCACAGTTCTATAATTTAAATTAGGGATTATCAATAAGGGTTAAAGATTATAACTCGAGAGAGAGTAATTGAGAGTAATCTACCTTAGGACTGTTTAGACCCATTAATTTAATAATTGCATAATCAGTTGGGGTTTCGTTAATTTTGGATTAAAAATATACTTTCTCTCACTTGGTAATTTCTAGGATGATTTTTTGGATTGGGTTGTGTGATTTGTTACTTGTTTAAATTTCTGTAATTTAATTCTTGAAATTAATTGTTTGATTGATTTATTTTCTACAATAGTTTATTTATTTTGAATTATTGCAGTTAGTATAGCCTTAGATTTTAAGACTAGACTTCCCTTTTCGTGGGATTAATATTTTTGGTACTATATAAACGACCCGTGCACTTGCGGAAATTACCAAAGTTATAAATATTAAAACTTAGCATATGTAACCTGAACATTATCCACTGAAAAGAAGTACTGAAAAGAAAATGTTTAGGAGTCCTTGATCAGCTAGCATTTGTTGGAGTCTCTATGTAATTAAAAGAAAAATAATCAAGCGTAAGCAGTTACAATTAGATGAAAAATATCCCTGATCAAGCGTAAGCAGTTACAATTAGATGTGACAACGCTCTACTTTTTACGTTTCATTGTTCTCTCCTTTACTTCTTATTTTTCCGTTAAACTTCTTTTAATATGTTCTTTTAGCTTGTAACTAAAAGAAAAAGATTCCTTCTAATCCCATTATTTTTATGATAAAATATTCGATACTTATCAGAACTAATCTTCAAATTTGAACAGGGAACTACAAAGATCACTGTTTTTATCTTATTTCTTGTTGTCATGAACAAAGAAATAAAGATTTCGGTTTACATAATCTCCGGTTGTTTCCATCTTTTCACTATTTACATATCTCAAAAAATATAAAAAAGAAGCATTTGATTACATTTAATAATAAATATATGATTATTTTATTCCCTATAGTCTATCTGAAAATAAAAAGTGAATTAGTTATGTACATATCTAATATGAATTATATATAATAGAAAAACAAATGGATATATGAAGAAGCTTCCTCTTCAAGTGAAATCTTAATGAGTAAAAATAAATAAATAATAAAGCAGATAGAATATCACAAGCTTTATGATGTAAGATGATTTGAGATATATACTATGATACAACAAGGAAATATAGAGATAATAAATTGAGAAGAAGGGTAGAGACTTCGACTAAAAATGCTCTTAAAAGTCTATGGTTTAACCACCTCCAAACGTCCAATAACACAAACTTTTAGCATTATATTAATAATTTTCTTTTTTTCTCATATTGTTTTGCTTAAATTTTTATTTATTCTTTGTCCTTTACCAGGTGGCAATAGAACAAAACGCACTTTTGGCAACAAAATTTTTCGTCGCGAAAAACCTAAAAATTGTCACTAATGCTAATTAGCGATAATTTATTTTCGTCACCAAAATTGTTGATAAATCTCCATAGGAAAAAACTATAGACGACGTTTTCACCAAATTGTCACTAAATTTTTTTGCTAAGAGTTGCGTGCATAGCGAAAAGAGATAGGCGACGATACATCAAATCGTCGACAATAATACTCTAATGACACTTAGAATATAAAAAAATAATTATTTCTTTTCCTTTTCAATAGACTATTAGGCCTAAAAATGTATTTACTATTTTGTCTATAAGAATTGTCAAACTTCAAATTAACATCTTGTAGTGCTTATATACCATATATCATTATATTATATTGCTCACCTTATTTCAATATTTATGTGTATGATTATTTTATTATTAATAAATATTAATGATTAATAATAGTAGTCAACCTAAATTTATGATATTTTGATCTTATTAACATTAACATTTTAGGTATACTTATCTTTTTATCTCTAAAAATATTTACTTTTCAAAATTTAAATTATCTACCATGCATCAGTTTTTCAACAATATGTTTAAAATTTTGAAAATATTTTACAATTTTTAGATGCTCCATTTTATTTTCATGAAATTTTTGTTTGAACGAGAGTGTAGTAAGATGTATAATAGGCATTATTAAAGAATCATTTGTGTATAAATCCCTAGATTTGAACAAATTTATAGAGTTTGAATGGATTAGCTATTTAAACAAATTTATAAAAAAGGAAAATGAAAAAATATGAAAAATCATATCAGTGTCAATTATAATTAACCTTCGGATTATTAGCACACTTATCATTAAGAAATTATTTTTTTCAAATTATTATTTCTAAGAGTACTATAACGCACAAAAATTCATCAAAATTACCCAAAGAAATACATAAGATATAAAATCTTTGATATTAACTTTTGGTGACAATTTAAAAAATGCATCACCGAAAGTAGAACTTTTAGCAACAATTAATGTGGAACATTTCAAAAGGCTCCAGAATTGGTGACTAATTCAACAAGTCGTCGCTAAATGTTAATCCTTTTGTGACAATTCATGAAAATCGTCGCAAAATATATTTATTTAGCAATGATTACGTAAAACATTACAAAAACTTTGACTTTCTGCGATGAATCTAGAATTCATCGCTAAAGCTAGCATCGTCGCAAAAAAAAAATGTTGCCAAAGGTCTGTTTTGTTGTAGTGTCGTCAGGTAGTCCATAAAAACTTCTTAAGTGCTTAGCTCTTTTGAGTAAAGTAGATATTGTTACTTCCTCTCAAACAGCAATAATATTTGATAAAATTATTGAATTAGTTTTTTGAAAAAATTTTATTTCTATTTTTATATGTCTCTTTTTTAGGGAGTTTGTAGTTATTGTATGACTAAATATTGAAAAATTTTAAATTCAAATTTTATAGACGCTTGAAACATTTTAAAGTACTAAAAATCTGGTTGGTATAAGAGGCCTAAATGAATATTTGGATCGAGTCTGTTAATTCAGTACATATAGCATGTCATATATATTGCTTATTAAAATAAAATAAAATAAAAAATAAAAATATTTAAATGCAAATTTGGGTCAATTAAGCCTAATACTTAAAACTTTGGTGCATAATATATAAGCTTCTCTAACATATATGAACATTTTTCTTTAAGAGAAAGATTGTTAGAAATCAGGACAGGATCCTATCCAACCACAGGAGAATAATTATAAAACCTTTTTGTATTTTGACTATTCGAAAATCAAGATCACTTTAATTCTATAAAATGATTAACTATTAAAACAAAATAAACCATGAATCTTAATTCTTACCTTATTTCGAAACTTGATCATTTTCTTATCTTATCCCTCGAATTGTTTTTAAAACTAATCCATCTCAATCACCATAGTCACACAAGTTTTTAACCTTTAAAAGTATCCATAGAATAAGTTGAGAGGACTCTGTAACTTTTAAAGAAAGGATTAAGCAAGAAGTGCTAGTTCTATTAGAGCTTAAGCCTATTTATAGTAAGTTTTGAACATTTTAGTAATTTAATTGAAATTAAATTTTAATTTCAATTAAAATTTAATTAAAATTTCAAATAATTCTAATTAACTACCAATTATATTGAAATTAAGATCTAATATCTAATAATGATCCTTATTTGTTAAATATCTCATATTTAATCATAAAATTTCTCAAATTTTACAATCAAGTCCAACTTGATTAAAATCTCATTGCTCCTTTCAACTCATTTTTATGTGAGACCAATTGGGTTAGCAAATGTGTTAGCAATGATTATAAATTAGAATTCTAATTCATAACTAGAATTATATAATTAAACCTCCTTTTAATTTATCTTTAATTCTTTAGTTAAACAATTTATAATCATTGATCAAGATTGATATCTAGCAACACATTATGACTACCTAAATATTTAGGAATGTCAATGTGATTTTAACTAACCTTTCGGAGCATGATTTTTTTACATAGTTCAATCCTTTCATCATATAATGTTTTAATTAGACATAAAGTATAGAATTAATGTCTACTTTATTTTAAGTCAAATCATATTAGTTCTCTGCCATTAGCTATCGATTCAACTAATGACATTTGTAAACTATTTACAAAGCATCATTCCACTTTATCCAAGGATTTCCATTCCACTTTATCCAAGGATTTCCTACATTAATACTAATTAAGAATAAAAGAAAACTCTCCCTAACCAATTTAAGGTGATAAACCTATCTTAATCACTCAACTACCTTCATATAGTTCATGTTACATCTAATGACTATCGAATAAGCTATTTTTAACTAGAACAGGTCATAAGTAGTATCAAAAGATAACAATCCCTATATATGATAACTTTGGATATCTTAAGTTAAACTATCACTTATATTATCATCACAATAAGAACTTCCATAAACATACAAGTAATGCTCCAATTGTATTTCTCATATCGGGTTAGTTCAATAAACTTGTTCTCTAACAAACAACTACATGTTTGTTCAAGTATCTCCATACTTTAGTTTATGAGATCAGCTACTTCCTTCATAGGAAAAACATAACATATGCTAGTCTTTTTACATTATATTAATATATAGTCTTAATAGAACAATGACTAGGAACATTTAGAGATAATACATTAATGCAATGTGAATCTCATATTATAATTTCATTTGCAATGTATAATTATCCCATAGACTTTACCATATACATCTAAATGTGTACAAGATAAAGAATGCCTTTAAATAATTGTCAAAAAACTACAACCAACCGATTGGTTGTAGCGCATAAATCAACATGTTTGACTTAGCCATCCAACTTTCTTTAGCAATTCAATTACATATTTCCTATGATACATATCAATGCCTTGATGGAATTTTGAAACCTAAAATTTGAGAAAATATTTAAGATGCCTATATTTTTTTAAAATTTAATCAGTTATGCAAGAACAAGTTGATGTCATTAATAATACTTTATTCATAACTAGTTAAATTGACATCATCTACATACACTAATAAGTTGAGAAAAATCATTGCAAGATTTAATGATCAAGGAGTACTGTGCATTTTCTTGAGTAAACACTGTTACAACAATACAACTGAAAATTTGGCAAGCCATTTGTCGCAATCCATACAATGGCTTGTTCAATTTACACACTACTATAGAATCACCACAATAAAAACTAAGTGGTAATGTCATCTAAACTATGTTCTTCTCATACTTTTCATATTATTACGCTTTATCTTTATTGTTTCAATTAAATTTTGCATGTGTTCAAATGGTTGTATGCTTGTTGACCAACAAGCTTACGTTTAGTCTACATAAGTCTCTACAAAATCATATATACTTTTTATATAAGTAATGCCTTTTTCTTGCAAGAAATAAAATTTTACATCTAGCAAATTTGAACATAATGCTATTATTTTCTTATCAACTATATAAATAGGGCTCTGATAGTAAAGCTGACGTAGATCATTTTCATAAATATAAATTTTCTTGTTTATGGTTTTTAGAAATTTATATTATCACAACCTTTGATTGTTTTTATAACTTTAGACTAAAACAATCGTTATTTATTTTTTCCAAGTGCATTGATCTATATCATTATAATTCATAATTCATATTTTATAATACTATACATTATTAATTGAACCGATCTGTGTGGATGTGTTCAGTCAGTGCCTATTTATATATTTAAAGTGGCTCTTTTTAAGTACTGTGCTGCCCTTAGCATGATGTTCTAATTAATGATGAAAATTGGAATTATGGTCATTAACATCCTCAAATATGGCTTTGGCAAAACCAAGGGTGATTTGGGATGAAGGCTAAGTTTAGGCGATGTTATAGTGCCAGTCATCATGATTATTGGCTCTTTCATTCACTATAACAAACGACATTATAATTTGCAAATAATACAATACGAAGGAAAACTTCAAAAATTGGAACATGTCTTGACTTACAGTCAAAGATTAATAAATTGTTTTGCCTAAGTCCTTAAACATATAATAAATAATAACGTTGGTTAAAGTCAACTAAAATTATTATAAGAAAATTGATAAACTAAATATTTGGTTTAAAATAAAGCAAACATGATATAACTTTACCATTCACAAGTTGATCATTCATTAGTTACAACTTCATCTATTGTGTAATTTGAGAAAAAAGTATTAAAGTTACATTATAGTATATATAGGAAGTGATAGAATAAGGCTAGTACTTATAATCAATACTCTTCCTTTTCCTCTTCATTTCCATCATACTCTAGGCCAAGTAACCTTTGAATAACATATAATGTTTTGTTAATTTATCTTAAGTTTCTTCTCCCTTGATTATTTCGCCTTTAATGCGGCCTTAAAATTGTTTTCTTTTGAAGTTGTTTAATGATTATCTTATATGTAGAGGTTAAACATTTGACTTGAGGTCCTAACAAAAGCCTTTAATATAACCCAAATGAATACCAAGTACTATATCACAAATCTCATCCGCATTGAGCTCATTACTCTCAGATTTTGACAAGTACTATAGTAATGTTTCTGGAGTTACGTATCTCACATGTTATATTAAATATAAAATATATGATACTTGTCACCATCGTATACCTATGGTGGCACGCACATACATCCATTTTTTATGTTCAACCTTGAAGTTTTGAATTGGAATGATTAGTTCGTGAAGGGAATATTGTTTCATTCAAAGAGAGTGGCACCAATTTATGTACTGTTTTATGCAACACAATATTTCTAACCGGGATTCTAATACCAACCACAACAACAACAATATCATCATCATCATCATGTGACAAAGATAATAATAACGATAATAAGTACAAGCTGGAAACAAATAATAAATTAATATGTTCATCTAAATCGAAAGTAAGTGGAAAGTTAGGATAACTTCGACTTACTGAATTTCTATTGATATTTAGATTCAAGGGGAAGAAAAGAAAAGGCTTTTATTTTTTTTTTCTATTATATAATATTGAAAACTTGCTTATGCATTACTGTTATATAGATTTGTCTATATTTAAACTATTTTTCCAAAAAGACTAGAATTGTGATCTGATTGTTGCAAGTCAGACATAATTTAAGAAATTTATGGAAAGCTAGGATAACTTGGACTGACTTTTATTCAAGAAGTGAAATTTCTATCAATATTTAGATCCATGTGGAAGAAAATAGAAGGCTTTTAATATCTTTTTGCTATTATATAATATTGAAAACTTACTTATGCATTATTGTTATATAGATTTTTTATTTTTAAACTATTTTTCCAAATCGACTAGAATTGTGATTTGATTGTTGCAAGTTAGACATAATTTAAGAAATTTATGCCCATGACTACCTATAGATGTCAAATAACAACATTGAATCTTCGATGCTTCAATGTCGATAACAAAAAATATGAATATAGAACTAGATTACAACCTCCTAATCTCCCCTTCAAATTATATAAGCACACAAAGAAATTACAAAAAATAAAGGGCATTATGGGATTTGGTTTAACCTAAGTTGCACTAACGGTTGAAACAGGAAAATGCAAGATATTAATTTAGAAAATAAAAAATAAAAAATTAGCTGATACATATATAACAAAACCAACAAAATTTTATTTTGAGTATTATTTGGCACATTTTTAAGAGTGAGTAATTATAATAGTTAAATTTGAATATAATAAATACAAATTTCAAAGGTATAATAGTAAAGAAAACAGAGAATCAACAAAAACTGGAAAATGTTACTGCTAATGGTTTGTGGAACGTTCTTTGAGGTTTTCAATGCAAAACAATTAAAAAGTATAGGCTATAATGTCTTGAGTTTTCTTGTAATTTATATTACATATTGAATAAAAATAGTGGGTTGGATATGTCCATCATTTCATTTAGCTTCAACATCACCATTTTTTCTAGAAAGCTTGCATTTATCATAAATAGAGTAAGATATAACTTAGTTAACGTTGAAAGAAATAAGACATATAAAATATTATTATAAATAAAAAGAGGAGTTATAATATAAACACGCTCTAATCATAACTTATAAATATTAATTTACAATTTATAAGCTTGATATCCTCATAAGTTCTACTCTTAAATGGTTGAATTTATTTGTTCATACATGAAACAAAAAGATGGGTTTGTATTTATAACTGAATTGAACTAATTTTACACACCTATTTTAATTTGTTATAATTACTGCACATTTTGATATTACTTTTACACCATAATTATTTGTCATTATCTAGATATTAGCTCAAAATAGCTAAATCCTTACAATGTAAATATTTATATTTTTTTTTCAAAAAGTAATAGTAATTCATTGATTGATGTGTACATACACCCTTTTAAGGATCAAAAGAACTATAGTTACAACATATGGCATATCTAGGTTTCCTAGTTACAAGCTGGACTTAAGGTTCTCAATCTATTAACCACCTTTCCTTCATTTTGTGGCTGCTCCTCTTACTACTAAGGGTAGTCTACGCTAGAGGAAAGTTTTTTTAGTATAATAGCTCCTTACTCCTAGCCTCCTTTTTGAAGATTTTGCAATTCCTTTCTTACCATATGTTATGCACCATAGATGCCAAACTAATATTCACTACCTTGTAATCTGCCTTGTTATCCATTCTTAGGATAATTATCTAAGAAATTAGATAATTCTAAGAGTAGAGTGATTTTTTTGTGTTAAGTACCCTAAGTAACCATTTCCGAATTTTTAAGCTGTATCTGCGATTAACCATAATATGGTCAAAGGATTCTAGATTAGAGTTGCATAGTTCACACTCGAATGATGTAATTGGAAACTTAATTTTGTCCTTAGTAAAGAGGCTCCCAACTGGCGCTAACTAAAGGATCAATGCATGTGAAGGATTAATGTCATTATCCCATACTAGAGTTCTCTACCTTACTCTATTATCAGGTTCCTTTTGGAGAAAGGCTTTGATCCCTCAACAATCCACAAAATTTCATCTTGTTGTGTTTCCTAGAAAGTGAGAAAATTATCCGTTATGATTTCCACACTTCTGCAATTATGGTAAGGCCAACTCTATCGTTGTTTATGATAAACTTGTTGACCTTGGTTCTAATGTTCATAATAAGCTTTAGGTGTTGGATCTACTTAACTTTGTACTAGGGTCCCTCGTTATGCCAATTGTCAAACCAAAACAGTGTGGTTCACCATTCTTTATCTTGTGAAGAACCATTTCCTAGATCCAGAGTATTGTCCTTAGTATTTGCTTTAGATTCCATGACATATCTTGCTTGACCTTCAGGTTCTATAGGCTATTCTCTTTAATGAATACATTGTTTCCCACTTTACCCATAGTTCATCTTTTTTACTACATAATCACTATAGGTTCTTAGCCTAACTTACCCCTATTTAGCAATCCTGTTGTATAAATCCTCAAACCACCTTGATTCTTTGTTTTGTATAATTTACTTTACCTAACTTTTTCCTTGTTGTTGCTTTAACTTGATCCATCCCGTAGGAATTCCCTCAATTTTCTATTTATTTCCTTCAGTATACTTTTAGGAAGTAACAAGTAGCTGATCCAGCAGGTAGCTAAGTTATTCAAAATTGTCTGCACTAGTTACAACCTTCCCATATATCTTAGATGCTTGTTATACTAATGGTTGATTTTCCTATTGAATGAGTCTATCAGTGTTCTACAGTCTGAAGCACTGATTCTTCTTTAAGAAATTAGCACATTAAGATACTTAATAGGAAAAGTGCCTTGTTTTAGCCCCATCTCTAATGCTTTAGAAGCAACTTCTATTATGCAATTAGTTGATAGGTAGAAGCAACTCTTGTTAGGATTGCTTCTCAATCCTAACACAGCTTTAAAATCCTCCATGGATTGTATGAGAAGGTTGATAGAGTGCTCCAATCTGTTGGCATTGTTTTGTCTTGGAATGAGTCTCGTATAGTTTTTGTTATATTATTAAAATATAATTCTTTTAGAAAAACTCCTTCACTACCTCAATAACCTCTTGCTCCATGATATCCCCCCTTTATTTTGAAAATCTTCCATTAAATCCACTTAGACCATTTGATTTATCAAGGTGCATTAAGAACAAGGCTTCTCTGATCTCTTCTTCAGTTATTTCTTTGGCTATTTCTTCCTTATCCTCTTCAAAGATCTATTTAATTCCCTTCAACACATCTTTTAGTATTTTCTCTACTTCAGCTTCAAGCCTATACTACTTACTAAAGAAATCAATATTGATTCTTTTTTTCTCTTGATTTTCATATTTCTGACTTATGTCATCTTCTAAAAATTTTATGAAATTCCTGTTCCTCTTTACTCTAATAGAGTTCATAAAATATTTATTGCATCTCTCATCATCCTTTAGCCAAAGCATCCTTAATTTTTGTCTTATCAGGCTATTAGTATCTTCCAATGCTTTGTTGTAATTGTTAAATAGGTTTGCGACCTCCTTTCTTAATTGATGATCATCTGGTCTAGTTAGTACCCTCTTTGACATTTCTGCAATTTCTCCAAGGCTTTAGTTTTTCCTCTTGTTATGGAACTATGCTTTCTATACTAAGTTCTTTCAATATGTCTTCCACTACCTTTAGTTTTATACTTAGTATATATCCTTTTATTTATACAATCTCCATTCTCAATCCCTCTCTTAATTTTCCCTACTCTTGGGCTTTTCCATCAGGTGGTTGAAAATTCTAAAAGGGGGATTTGTTCTACCATTAATGATATTTAGATCAGTCACTACTGGGATATGGTGTGAGATGTTTGGTTCCTACAATTTATAAGTGATGAAAGGAAAGTGTACTAGCCAATCATCATTTAGCATACACATATCGAGCTTCTTCAATAAGAACTAGTTTCTAGTATGTTTATTATTCCATATAAAAGCATTGCTATACAATTTTAAGTCTATCAGCCCAGTATTTCTTGTTAGTTTTTATAAGTCCCTATAGTTTTGTCGCAACCAACTTCCCCCACCCCATGCTTCATTTGAGTATAGTTTATAATTGAAATCCCCCACTACTGTCCAAGGTGACTTGATGGTGTCGCTAATCCTAACTATCTTCCCCTATAAAGTTTGCCTTTTGAATTTATAGTTTACAACATACATTGTGGAGATTGTAACAGCCTTTTTGGTGTTTTTTTTTATCATCTTTTCATAATAAATCACTTAACCAAAACAAGTCCATTTAATAAATGCTAGTTTTGCCAAGTTATATTACTCTCCCATTGATATGGTTATCATGTTTAGAAACTAATTTCTATTCTTTCCCTAGAAGCTACGAACTTTTCTCCATTCTATCCTTTTTTATTTTGGTGGTAAACCAACAAAATCTACTAAGTTGTTTATGAATAGATCCTAAAAAGCTAGCTTTTATTTAGGATATCAAGCCCTCAAACATTCCAAATAACTAAATTTGTCAATTCATCTTCTTACCTAATTTTTTTCCTCTTAATTTTCCTACTTGCACAAGGAGAAACAATTTCAGTATTAAGCTTAATACCTGATGTCTCCCCTTTCTTCATTAAAGGAAATTTGTCTGCTTCTTCTACTTTACTTTTCTCTTAGTCATCTACCACCTATTTTTGTTTCTCTAAGAAATTTTTCTCCTTTTTATTCTGGTTTTAGTTATTTTATTTAATAAATGGTTCCCTTCTTTCTATTGGGTCTCCTCTATATGTTCTGAGCCCACATCAGTTATATTGTTACCCTCTTGATTCTCTTTTTTCCTCCAGATTAACCTCTCCTCTTTGATTTTTGGTCTCCATATATAGGTAACCCTTACAAAGTCTTCTTTAACGTTACTGTCTTCTTTTAACTTCATAATCCTAAGAGAATCAAGCAGTTTCTTTATGATAGCCACATCTATACATACCTTAGTAAACCAAATTCTTTTCATCATATTAGTATTCTCATCCATTCCTAAAGGGTTACCTATCTTACTTGCAATGTAACATATCCCCTTGGCAAACTAGTACATCAATGGGACTTTGTGGAAGTTCACTAATAAGGGAATTGTTTATAGCTTGCTCCTATCTAATGTCACCCCTGGATGCACTTCTTAAGAAGGATTGGGTGTCCAAGCACATGCTAGGTCCTTTCCTCAATCACTCTTTATGCATTCTATTTAGAATTAAATTTATAAAAAAATCATATTCATTAATCATCATGTTCACCAATCCCATATTCCTCCAAGCTGCAATAGCCCATTTGTTTACTATAAAAAATGCTAGCCTTTTCTCGAGGAAGAAGCTTACTAAGGATGAACTCCACTTCTTTGCTCCCTGCTAAGGCATATTCATAGGAGCTTGAATGGGTTCTTCACTAGTCGAATCCATATATATTAGCTTCCCAAAGTTTCTAGAGTCACCTACTATCGAGCTCCATATTGTCTTGCCGTTCTCGAATTCCTGTTATCTCCTTTTAGTTGAGTTTTTTATTTTTTGAGTTTGTTGGTAGGTCTCTCTCAAGTTTATCTAGGTTCATAGTGGTAACGGTTTAGTTTCTATATCTTAATGGTTGTTATGGTGGAGTTTGGAAGTTAAAGATTAGTTGTCGGGTGGTGGGGAGCAAGGCAGTCAACTAGTGGCTATCGAAGGTGTAGGAGGGAGACTATCATCGTGAAAGAGAATATTGTCTAAATTGTAAATATCTAGATATTGTAAGTAAATATCTAACAATCTTTCACTTGAAGATTTGATTAAGAAGCAATCAATCTTCACACTATTGTTATATTGCTTACATATATGTGAAGCCACATAATGATCGACCACAATCAAACTTGCCATTGTTAACTGCTTTGTCATAAAATATGTTATACTTTCTTTGGTTTGAACTTTTTACATATCCATAATTCCTTCTTTCACTCTCTTATGAATGAAATGAAATAGAACTTGTATGTGCTTAGCTTGAACTTTCTACAAACTTGTCACTATTGAATAAAATGTTGGATTCCTTCCTAGATGCAAGGCTCTTTGACTATCACAAACTAATAAAACCTTATGTCATTTGTCCTCAAATTATTCTAATAATAGTTTCAACCATAATGCTTCTTTACTAACTTATATAGCTACTAAATATTATGCTTTTGTTATTGATATAACCACAAATGATTATACCTTTGAAGTCAAACTTACCACCCACCATTAATTGTGAACATATAATAGTTTTGGATATTAAAATGTAAAAAAAAAAGACTTCTTTAAGTGGTTTTTCTAATAAACCCATATCATTCTATTATTTTCATCCCTGTGAATTAGCATCCATCTTATTTGTTGATCTTATGTCCTTCATTTCAAAATCTCTAACAAATTATGCCTTCAATGCTTTAATAAGATATTTGTTATGACTTACAACTAACATCTCGTATATATTTAACAAATCTTAATGAAATTATAATCGTTAAACCTTTTAAAATATGTAAAAGAGTCTATAGAAGTTTATTGTATTCAAGGCCCATGATAAAGGAATCAAATCTCTTATTCTAATACCTTAACACCTATTTAAGACCATAGAGAGATTTTTTTAACCTTCAAACTAAGTTCTCTTTTTTTTCTTCAAAACCTTCTGATTGGAGCATATAAATTTTTCCTCAGAGATCTCCATGGAAAAGTAGTTTCACACTTATTTGTTCTAGATATAAATCATAATATATATTGTCAAGGTTACTCTAACTGCAGTAAGTCCAACTATATTAGAAAATATTAAATTAAAGCAAATCCTTCTTTTTTAACATATCCTTTCACTACGAATATCACACAATATCACTCCACTTGACCATCACCATTTTGCTTGATCGTGAAGAATTATTTATTATTAATTAGCTTTTTTCCTTGTGGTAATATTAAAAGTTACCAAATTTTGTTTTTATAAAGAGTTTCAATTTCTTCTAGTATTGTTGCCATCCACTAAGAGGCATTTAAATTATTAAGTACTTCTTAAAATGATAATAGCTCTTAATCCTCTATTAAAAGGAAATATGATATATTACACTTCATTATATAATCTAAGTGTCAATTTTGTTTCTTTTTATGTGATCTAACCGATAAAATTTTGGAACTTTAAACTCAACTGATTTTTGAAAATCATGCTCTAGTGCTATTTTAATAGAAGTCCTATTTTGAAATTCCTTTTCTACCTATATTATAATCTCTAAAAATCTTTTATGAAATGGTTTTGTCTTCTTTTTAACTTTATAATCAAAAGGTAATGTCCCCGCTGACAATAACCTTACAGGTAGTAGTATCTTTAAAGCAATAACTCTTCACTCAACCAACATATCCTAAGAATGAGTATTTTGTACATTTGTGATCCCACTTCGTAGTTTCTTTGGCATTATACATTCACCACCTAGGACTTTAATTATATAAAGGTCAGAATAATCCACTAGCTTCTAAGGTCACATTTCCATTAATGTCTTCAACTTAACATATAACATATAGTTTTAACCACATCCTTATTAACGTCTTCAACTCGATTGGCGTTAATGGAACTCAGTTGACCATGTAACATGGGACATTGATTGCCTCTATCCAAAAAGCTTTATTTAGGCCTATAGTGTTAGGTTTCAATCATGCATCTCATACATAATATATATCAAATATATGCAGCGGAAATAAAATAGAACCTTAAAAACCATATCTACTCATGAATATAGATATAGGAAAACAAAAACAAGAAATGTAAGATGTTTACATGCCATTCTGACGATCTCCTTCGTTCTTTAATCTTCTCTATGTTGGGTTGTCATAAAGCACAACAATCAATGTAGACCATCTCTAACAAAAGTCCACATAAAGATAGAAGGATGAAGCCTCACTAGGAGATGGCTAGAATTCTTTCCTTGTGCTAGCAAAGACAAGAACTCTTGAAAGAGTTAGAGAGAAAAAAGTGTGTGTAAGAAAAAGAACCTTTATTTTTTCATTTATGTTTTACATGAGATGCACAAAAATCATCTTAGTTTTCTGCACCATTTGACCTTTCATAACCCCCATCATTAATGGATAGTTATGGGAAGTTAATGGTCATAATTAGCATGCATTAATGGAAGTTATGGGAAGTTAATGACCATTAATAGTAAGCAGTAATGGAAGCCAACAACAGTTGTTTCTAATCCATTACCACGATCACATCGTGATACAATTCCAAAACACTCTTTCATATCTTAAATCACTATTCAAGACCATTTTACTCATCCTTCAGGTCTCCTATGTGTGTGACCCATTAGGTTCCTGGTTATGTTAGCCACTTGAATTAATACTTAGTTCAAGTAAGTCATGAGCGGTATCTAACAACACATTATGACCCCTAATTGATTGGAAAGTCAGTAGTTTGACTACGACCCTACCATACGTAATGTTTCCATGCAATTTTTCCTTTCACCATCTATAGCCCCCTTGGTTCAGAGTATGGTCAAAGTGTCAACTCCCACTAAACTGAATACGTCACATCTAGTCCAAGTGATATTATATCTTGTCCTAAGAATCTCATTACCCTATGTATCATTAAAGACTCTTTTCACGACATATATCTACTTCAGCCAGAGACTCCTGAGTAATGATCTCGATAAGAAGTCGTGGGTATCATCTCCTTCTATCAGGAGTGGTGAATCCTTTATTGGCTACTTAATTACTTTTAAAATACCTCAAGCTATACCCAAGCACCACCCTATAAGTAACCCCCAGAAAGGCATCGATGAATGGAGTCAAAACACATGATCAATATCTGAGATATCCTTGAGCACCTCAAGTCAAAAGATACTTGAACCATTGCTATGATGAGACTATCATTGACATTGGAGTAGCATATCCATATGATTGTCTCATAGTAGGTCAATCCAATGTTCTTACCACCCTTAGTAAGCATCTTTATGTTAACTCTAAACAACTCATGTCTACAGCTTATAAGATCTACTGTTTAATCTAATCAAAGTGTATAACATGGGCTAGTCTATCTGGATTAATGATATCCCATCTCATTAATCCTATAATTAGGGAAAGTTTAGATACTAACATAATTATACATTATAAGAATCTCATTATTATGATCTCATCATGATTTCCTCCATGCTATGTTTTGTATTAAGGACTTCATTAAATCAGTTTAAGATCAACATCAAATCCATAAACGTATGAACAACAAAATAATGAAAAATGCCTTTATTAATCATAAAATGAGTTGTACAATAAGTGCTAAAGGTAATTGCCTTTAGAACACTTCTCTAACAAACTCCTACTTGCACTAAAACCAATCGCCTTGATATCTAATACCATAGGCGTTTACATTTGACACAAAACTCTTTTGGGAAATAGGCTTAGTTAATGAATTAGCTATATTCTGATCGATGGGAACTGAACTCTCTCTATCTTGACATCATTTCTACCAATGATCTCTCTAATCAAATGGTAACGTCTGAGTACATGTTTGGAATTTTGATGAGATTCAGTTCCTTTGCCTACGTTATAGCTCCGTTGTTGTCACATTACAACTGTACTGGGTCAATGACGCACATAACCACACCAAGTTTTATTATGAACTTCTTGATCAAAATTGCTTCCTTTGCCTCTTTTGAAGCTGTAATGTACTCTGCCTCTATCGTTGAATCAATAGTCATCTCTTATTTGGAACTTTTCTAAGTGACTGCACCACCATTCAGTGTGAATACATATCTAGACTAGGATCTGGAGTCGTCCCTATCAGATTGGAAGCTGGCATTAGTATACCTGCTTACCACAAGATCACATTCTCCATATACCAAGAATACCTTTTTAGTTCTTCTCAGGTACTTAAGGATATTCTTGATAGCCATCCAACCTCACCAAGGTCCGACTGATATCTTATAACATCTCGTTATCCCACGTTAAGGGTTAGGACCCTAAAATATGGTATATAAGAGATTAATGAGAAGTTAGAAAGTGCATTTCATGTTCATGCATAATATGGAACGCACACACATGTGAATATTAATGTCTACATATTAAAATGATTGTACATGCATTCATTGATATTTTTCAGTTATAATAGATTTTTAAATGTGATTTTGATATAAATTGCGGTATATATGTATTGAAAATTGAATTGGTGTGTATAGGTATTGATTTAGAAATTTTGGTGAAATTTAGAAAATTCCTGAATGTTTGGGTAAATTTTGAAGTAGGAAAATGTCAAGTGGCAGGACAATTGATAAGTAGAAATAGAATTAACAGTCAAATGATAGTGAAAATTTTTATAAATGACATTGGGATTTAATGACCTATGTCATTGAAATTTGGAGACAATTTAAGTAGAATTAGAGTTGATTGGACTAGCTAAATGAGAGAACCTAGTTTGAACCTATAGGGATTTGACATGTGGCAAGTGACAAGTGTCACTTGCCAAGTCATGTCTTAATCCCATGACCTTTAACTTATTCAAAGACCATTTAATTGTTTTGTTATCTTGCTTTTTTTCTTCTTGTTTGTGGCTTTGTTCTTCTTCCCCTCCTTCACAAAATTTTCTCACCAATCTCCATTCATGTTGAACCTAGCCCTCTCATCTTTCATTTGATACTCTCATCTTGCTCCCTCTTTCATTTTTCACTAAAGACCCAACCCTTCGACCTTGAAGGATGATGTACGTAGGTTGTATGGAAAGTTAAGGTTAAGAGAGATCTTGAAAAGTTTTAAGATTTTGAAGCTAACTTAAGTAAGTTATGCTTTAATCTTCATAGGTATTGTTAAATGGAATATGTATGATGAGAAATTTGATGATTGATTATGAGTTTTTATATATGTGTTTTAACATGGGTGTAGTGTAGTGATTAAGCGATCATGCTCTAAATTGTAGTAAGATAATGTTTTTCATGAATTTTTTGGTGAATGAATCAATTATGATAATGAATTAAGAGATGAATGAATATGAACAAGAAAGTGGAAGTATGATGATGTGTGTGTGGATGAAGAGATAGATAGAGTTATATCTTACTTTATGTTAAGATGAATGATAATTCATGAGTTTAAAGCCAAAGAAAAAGGCTAGTGTATTGTCATTAAATGAGAAGAAGTAGGATGATAGTTTGGAGATAAGGTAGAGTTGAAAATGAAGTTAAATATGTGATGGAATATGATAGATCAAGTACTTTCACTAAACATGTATCTGTATTTTGGCCATAACCTAATCTGTAGATATCCAAATTAGATGGATTTTGATTTAAAGTAAAATAGAAACATATGGCCACATTTATTATGAGGAATCAAATTTGAAATCTATCCTTAAGAGTCTTAAAATTTGTCTTGAAGTTAAGCATTGTGTTATATTAAGTTATGAGAACATTATGTAGTATTTTGGTTATAACGTGCATGATACTAAACTAAAATGCATGAATTTGTTAGTGGAAACCTAAGACATAGTGGAACATTTTATTAGAAAAAGGCATGGCCTAAAAAATTCATTTTCTATGTCGTAATGGTCATATAAAACTGACTTAAAAATCAATCCTAAGAAAAACTAGAAAACTGCAGGATAAGTGGGAGAATTGTTTTTATCATGATCGTGGCAGGGGATGCCACAATCATGGGCAGTGATTTTTCATGGAAATGTTTTGATTATGCAATGATTGAACCAATTAAGGATGAATTATATATCTTTGATGCTTTTGGACTTAATTGCGGCTGAAAAGGAATATAATTTTGATGTTAGGAAGGTTGGTTGATGTGTGATAAGTTTTGAATGACTTTGATGTTATACTTTAAATAAAAGGATTTTTGATGTCAATTCATCTAAATGTGAAATGTTTAGAGTGTTAAATGAAGAGGTTATGAATTAGACATGATGCTTTTGATAAGGGATTATTTGATTCCAATAAATGAGATGTTATGGGAAAATGATAGAATTGCATGAATGATGAAAAAAAAAGTTGTAATTGATAAACCAAATGATTTGAAGTTTAAGTTTTTGAATGCAACCAAATAGGTATGTGAATTAGTAGGTAATGATGTTGTGTTAAAGATGGTGAATTCTGGAAATTTTGGTGTGAGTTGGTGTTTGAATGTAGGTAGAATTCAGATGAAAGAGAGGGAAAATTTTGCAGGACACAATCGTGGCCCTCACCCTACGATCGTGACATGACAAAAAAAGTTTCTGTCATGATCGTGGCTAGGGCGTCACGATTATGGCCAGTTCCAAAAGTTTCTGTCACCATCGTGGCTAGTTCTATAGAGAAAAATAGTTATCTTTTGAGTAAAGTATGAACCAATTAATGCTATGGTGTTTCTATATAAGGTATTTAGGCTTAAATAAGTTCTTGAATGAACCTAGTTGACATTGAATGAGGTGATTAAAGTGGACAAAGAGTATTAGAGATTAAAGAATGATTAAAAGGTGTTATTAATTTATTATAAGATGTGTATTAAGGAATATACCCAGGAATTTGTTATTGAACATGCATTATACGTGACATATATAAATGTGCTTATGATCGAGTATTCATATATATATGTAAAATAGTAATGGTAAATTTATATGTTTGCATGTTATAGAAGAGCATATTGACCGATTCTAAACGTTGCCGGGACTTCAAGACAATAAGCTAACAAGAGCAAACTGTGAGTAACCTAAGATGGTCTCACTATGAATGTTTGTTTATTTAATTATGTATTGAATTATTATGTGATGTGTATGCACTGATTTCAGACCTTGAATGTCTGAGGTGTTTGATGTATGATTACCATATGTGGAAGTGCTCATTGTATGTGAATGTGATGAAATAAGTGATATTTAACTTGTATGTTGAACGCCGGACCCATGGTCTGATGACAAATGTGAATGAGAAAGAGAGCATGAATATGACTGAATGAGCATGATTGATTCAATATATGTGATGCATACCATTATATGAATACATGAAAGATAAAGGCAGTTGAGACTAGAGTTGCCAATGAAAAAGAGCTTAAAGCTCAGATATTTGTAGTAAGAGCCTAAGGCTCAATATGTAAAGAGCCCTTATCCCCTATGGATAAGGGACAGTATGATAGAGCCCGGTATCTGCAACGGATACAGGATAGTGAAAAAGGCACTCGGTCACAATAAAAAGATAAATGAATGTGAGTCTCATAAACATTGCGTATACGTATTATGTATATATATTTTGAATGATTGCAATGTATTATTGAATTATGTTGAATGAGAAATGAGAAAATTATGTACAACGTTTATTGCAATGCTTTATGTTGGTAAATGAAATATATGAATTGTGTGACTTATGTGATTGTTTTGAATTGACGCGTTATGTGATATAGGTGAACCATCGAGGATGGTTACTCAACTGAGTTCGCAAAACTTAACCAAATTGCAATGTTGATATTTTCAGGTTCGAGAGAGCGATAACTTAGCTTCTAATACTGCTTAGAAGAGATTTTGTACAACTTTTAGGATAGAAGACATAGCTTAAAGGTCGGTCAGCTGGGCTTGAGGACTTAGACTAAAATTTTTATATAATTTCTTATGTATGTAGCGTGTTTTATAGCCAGAGCTGTAGACTCTGATAGGTTGTTGATATTGTACATATATGGATGATTTGTAAAGCTACAATGTACATATTGTTTATGAAATGAAATGAGGAATTTGGGGTGTAATTATTATGTTATTTACGATTTTAATTATGATGCCATGCGATATATTGAAAGTGATAAAGTTAGCACGCAAATTTTGTCCAGCATGTACACGTATGTCCAAAAGGTATACGTGTACGTATCGGGTAGGAGTGGGATTCTACATATTGCTCATAACACTTAGAGCATACGATACATCGGGTCTAGTACATAAAATAGCATACATAATTGATCATATAGCTAAAGTATAAGGAATCAAACTCATGCGAGTCCTCTCATCTTTTGCCTTTGGACACAACTTTAGAGAGTGTAATCCCATATACCATGGAAAGATAACCTCTCTTAGACTGCTCCATGCTAAACCACTTTAACATCTTGTCTATGTATATAGACTAAGAAAGACCAAGCAATCTCTTAGATCTATCTCTATAAATCCTTATCCCAAAAGTATAAGTTTCTTCTCCAAGTTTTTCACAGAGAAGTTTTTAGCTAACCAAATTTCTACTGATTGCAAAGCTGAGACATCGTTTCCTATTAGCAATATGTCATCTACATATAATACAAGAAACATGATTGCACTCCCACTAAC
Organism: Erythroxylum echinodendron; assembly: GCA_027575705.1. NCBI lineage: Eukaryota > Viridiplantae > Streptophyta > Magnoliopsida > Malpighiales > Erythroxylaceae > Erythroxylum > Erythroxylum echinodendron. The sequence continues at coordinate 32,475,083 of JANZXR010000172.1, read as the reverse complement.
CTTATTATACATACACGGCTCATCAGAATTTTTTGAGAAACTAAAATCTTTGATTGTCTCATTAAAATTGATATTCCAACTCTTGGATGCTTGCTTCAATCCATAAATGGATTCCTGAAGTTTACATACCTTTTCTCCATTCATGGATATGAAACTATCAGGTTGTGTCATATACATATCCTTGGTTAGGTTTCCATTAAGGAAAGTCATCTTCACATTCATTTTTTATATCTCATAATCATAATGAGCCACAATGGCTAGGAGTATCCTAATAGATTTAAGCATAGCTACTGGGCTAAATGTTTCGTCATAGTCAACACCTTGCCTTTGACGATAACCTTTAGCTATAAGCCTAGCTTTATGGTAACTACATTACCCTTCATTTCAGTTTTCTTTATGAAAACCCATTTGCACCCTATAGGTTTTATCCTTTTGGGTAGGTAAACTAAATTCCATACTTGGTTTTCATACACGGAATCCAGATTTCATATCTTGAAGCCATTTTTCCGATTCTGAACGCTTCATAACCTCTTTGTAGGTAGTAGGCTCATCATATTCTATGAGCAATACGCCGTTAAGTTAACTTATGAGAAATCTGTATCTCTCGGGAACATGACATATCCTACCCAACCTACAAACTTCTTATGTGTCAGAAGGTTGAACTATTGTTTCATCTTCATGAACAATATTCTTAGGTCCAAGCAATTAATTTGCATCTGTTTAAGCATCTTGAACTTCCACAAGTTCAATGTTGCTCCCACTGAGAAGACACTCTTTCTCTAAAAAGACAATATGTTTGAAACAAACACCTTTTATTCTGAAACATGGTAGAACTAATATCCTAAGTTTCCTTAGGATATCCTATAAACAGACACTTTTCAAATTTAGCTTCAAGCTTATCTGACTGAATCCGCTTCATATAAGCAAGACAACCCTAAACTTTCATATAAGAAAGATAGGGTTTATTGTTAGTCTATATCTCATATGGAGTAACATCAACTGACTTAGATGGGACCTCACCATGTCTAACAAGGTTTGATTTCTCCTCTCATCCACACCATTGTGTTGTGGTGTGTAAGGTGGAGTCCACTGGGATAATATTCCATTATCCCTGAGATAATCCAAAAACCCTTAGCTTAAGTATTCACCACCTCGATATGATCGAAGTGATTTAATACTTCTCCCAAGTTGTTTATCAACTTCATTTCTGAATTCTTTGAACCTTTCAAAGGCTTCAGACTTGTATCTTATAAGATACACATACCTATATCAAGAATGATCATTGATAAAGGTAATGAAGTATACGAAACCACCTTTGGCATGTATGGACATCGGACCATATACATCAGCATGTATTAGGTCTAAAAGTCGACTAGTTTATTCACCATTTCCCTTAAAGTGTAACTTAGTCATCTTGCCTAATAAACAATATTTACATGTTTCATATAATTCACAATCAAATGACCCTAAACTACCACACTTGTGTAGTTTAGACATACATCTCTCACTTATATGGCCAAGGTGACAATGTCATAAGTAAGACGATTTCACCTTATCTTGTTTTATTCTTTTGTTATTATTGATATTTAAAATCGGATTAAACATATCCAATATGCATATACTATTGCACAATGTACCAAATGCATATAACATTCCATTCAAATAAATTGAACAGCCATTGTTATTGAAATTTAAATGAAATCCAACTTTATTAAGACTGAAAATAGAAATTACATTTTCACTCAAACCAGGTATATAAAAACAATTTTCCAATTTTAGTACAAGCCCACTAGGGAGCGTCAATACATATATGCCTACAGCTAATGCAACAACTCGTACTGCATTGGCTACTTAAAGGTTTGACTCTCTCTTATTAAGTTGTCTACTATTCCTAGGGCCCTTTATGTCAGTACAAATGTGTGAGCCACAACCGGTATCTAATACCCATATATTGTTATCAGAAATAGTATGAATATCAATAACACAAATACCTGAAGTAGAAGGGGCAACAGATGCCTTCTTCTACTTTAAGGACTCATGATAGGCCCTGTAGTTTCTCTTCCAGTGACCATCCTTGCCACAATGAAAGCAAGTTCCCTTTTAGGTAATCTTCTTTGCTTTCTTGACACCTCCCTTAAGCCCTACATACTTCTTCTTCTTTTAGCTCTTTTTCTTCAAACCAGAAGAATCCACCAGCATTATAACCTTGTCCTTAAGAATAGATGGCTCAACTGCCTTGAGTATATTGACCAGCTTAAGAATTGTGTTGGATATATTATTCATTTGATAATTAAGCACAAATTGTGAGTAACTATCGATTAAACCCGTCAGAATTAAATCAATACTTAGTTCATGATCCAAAATAAAACCCAAGGAGGCCAACTGCTAGATGTGGCCATTCATCTTTAGTGCGTACTACACTGGAGATGTCCCCTCAACCATCATGGAACTGAAGAACGATCATGAAGTCTTGAACCTTTCAGACCTTGCTTGCTTATCGAAGAGCTCCCTAAGATGATAGACTATGGTATAAGCACCGATAGCCTCGTGCTACTTTTACAAACTTGGTGACGTAGTGGCTAGCATAATACAACTAGCCATCTTGCTATCATCAAGATGCTTCCTATATGCCCTACGATCATCATCAGAAGCATCAATAGCAGGGGATTGGGAAGTGGTTCTTTCAATACATAACCAAGCTTCTTGAACTTGAGAACTATTCTTAAGTTCCTGAGCCAGTCAAGGAAGTTTAGTCCAATCAACTTATTAGCTTCCATCAATGATCTTAGATTCACACTAGTACTTATGGTGTTGACTCGGGCAATAGCAACCTATTTTCAAATAGAGAAAAATAAAATTTCACTTAAATGCATATCTATAAGGACTTTAATAACACGCATTATGGCCCCCAATATTTTCGCAAATTCATAACCCTCAATATAAATCTGAGAGAACTCATAAAGAAATTATCCTAGTGGGTTGATATCCAATATCCCTAACAATGACTTTGGGTTTGCCCTACAATCCATCTTAGTTTAACCGGTTGGTATCGATCATACCAATTGCATCTCCAATGCAACTATCAAATCTACTACTATCAACTGTTGATGTGTGCACGCTCATTGGGCTATTAACTCTTCACACGTGTTCATCTAATTGATAATACCCAACTTCACCTATATCCAAGGTAATCTTGGTTTTGCCTAACAAACCAACTCCTTTCGTTAAAACCAACCCATTAATCTAGAAATCCTATTTCTATAGCTCGAATATATCCGTGTAGAGCAGGCTTGGGTTTTCCCAATAACCATAAGTATAAAAGGACTGTGGTTCTTGCCACATTAAAGCAAGGCATTAGTTTTAATATTCTAAGTGAGGGGTTTAACTAAGGTCTCATATAAGTTAGATGGTCTTATACATATTACTCATATATATGAATATATGCATATAGTCACTATAACTATATGGCATGATATGAACTACCCAATCAAATTAAGCCTAAGCCCATAACCATCCATCATGCAAGCCCACACATTCTCCTAGCCATGCATTCTCTAATGCATATATGTAAGCACATCATTCTGGTTATGACATCTTATGGCTCCTAACATGGAAACCCAATCCAACACTTGGATCTAAGCCCAAATCAACACTTGGCTTTACTATCTTCCTTTTACTAACTTGGCTAAAATTACTATTATATGTTATTTCGATTGGAACTAATATTAATCTAATTAACATGAATTCCTAATTCATAATTAATTTACCTTAAAATAATTATTTGATGTCCAAAATTAAACAACTTCAATCTTGTCACATATGCCAATTTTTCTAGTTTTATTAGAAAATCTATTACTCTACCAAAATTAATTTCTATAATTTCCCAAAAATTTTAGAACATCAAATCATCATTCCAAGCATCTCTAGGTATTTTCATGATGATCAAAATAATTTATGAATTACCCAAAAATTATTATGATCACCGAAACACCGATATGACACCAAAACGACAAATATGACTTCTAAAATTTTCTAAAAATCAAATTTCAAGTAAAATCATTTATACATGCATCAAAAATCAAATTAACCCATTTTTATCACATAAAAATATTTTAAAGGTTCTAGAACCGAAATATAAACATAGAAAAAACATCAAACAAAACAGATCCTACAATTATTATACAAATATTATAGAGGTGTAAAACATCCCAAATATATTCACATAATTTTTCCAGAATCAAATTGCATGAAAATCATATGTAACCTCATCAGTTTAGCCAATAGACATCATATGCCTAGCAGAAAGATAGATTTCAAGCATGTTCTTGTAAAGTGGAAATTAAATATTTTAATCACATTAAAAATATTTTCAATCATACTGAATAATTTATATACATCTTATGAACATATTGGTGAAAATTGTGAAAATCATTTTTCTATAATTAAGTTTGAACAAAACTTTACAGGACCCTAAGCTGTCACAACCATGAAAACAGTTTTCACATGTCATGTATTCTACATCTAACAAGGCACAAGATGGCTCTGATACCACTATTAGGTTCTGATGATGCATCTCATACATAGTATATATCAAATATATGGAGTTGAAATAAAACAGAACCTCAAAAGAGATTATGGAATAACGAGAAAATAATTTCTCATCTTGTGTACTACGGTTCTATCTTCCATAAACAATTTTAGTCTGAGATGTACTGATCATCAAAAACTTGTAGTAGTCATATTATTTCCTACAAAACATGTGGTTTTTTCTCGGATTATCAATCATAGGTCATAGGCCTCAATTAGCTGATGAGTTAGTACCCTGGAGTAGTTTGACATTGGTCGTTAAATAAACAAACATACCTTTTTTCTCTACCTGACATGACCTGTGGATATTTCAATAAACCTTGGTTCTTTATCATTTTCTTTCAATTGCTTAAACCATTTTTGGAATTCTTTACTTTTTATTCTGGAAATTTTGTGGACTTTATGTTGTGTTATGTTACCTTGTTGCTCAAACATATAAGGAAAGAATGACGAGATCAGTGCTTCTGCTGTCAATTATTGCATCAATAATTTGCCAATAATTCTTGTCAACTGTATCAAGCCAGTAGATTCACCAAAGGAAGCAAGTACACGTTCTGGCATATCTGATATAGGATGTAATTGATAACATTGGAGCTTTTTGTTTCAATCTGTCTCATTATACTCTTTTTGACTCTGTTAAGAGGTATAAGATGTGTGTTTACCTTTGTATTATTTGTGAGACAGGGAATCCATCAGACCATCAAGTGGAGACGGTGTCACCAAAGTAAGAGTGGACATTTGTATGACCATGTATCATGAAAATTAACACTCGTTGAATTGCCCTTGAAAATGCTGCTTATGACCTTTAAGCTAAAATGAACTAGTACAAAATGATAATCTGATTCCAGAAATGAGTTTGTTATTGACATTAAACTTGAACAGTCACTTCTTAGATTGTGGCTGAATAGATTGGAATGCTCTTATTCATAAGTTATTTCAAATAGTTTTTTGACTTGATGAATTATGCTTTGTCCAAATTTGTTTACGGTTCTTTTTAGCTTGCATGAGAATCAGAATGGTGCTCGTAATGGAGTTCATGAGAAACTGGATCCTCAGAAGATAGCTAATCAATAAGGTGAGCACCAGATCTTTTTCAGACTGAAAGTTCACTTCCATTTTGGCTTTTGATAAGGATACTCCCCCACTATTTGCTTCATGACCAATTTTTAGAGTGCTTTGGTTACAATTGGTATCAGAGCCAGTACCCGGATCGGTATGCAGCAAGGACGCTGGCCTCCCAAGGGGGGTGAGACTACCCAACGGCCACAGTGCCGCGGAGCGTAGATCCCATACCGGTTGGAGAGGGGAACGAAGCATGCCTTATAAGGGTGCGGATACCTCTCCCTTATAGATGCGTTTTCCATGCTCCAACGCACCGAATCCCATCAGAACTCCGAAGTTAAATGTGCTAGGGTAAGAGCAGTACCAGGATGGGTGACCTCCTGGGAAATCCTGCGGGAGTAATGCCCTAAAGAGGCTTACACGCTGGAAAAACAAAACCGTGAGAGCGCGAGGCCCAAGAGGCCAAGGCTCAAAGCGGACAATATCTGCAAGCGAGTGGTCTGGGCTGTTACATTAGGTGGATAGATTAATATCACAACTCAATTAAGATTAGAAGAAATATGAGACATAAAATATTATAATGAGTAAAAAGAGGAGTTCTAATACAAACACTTTGTAACTACACGTTTCAAATGTTAATTTGTAACTAATAACCTATAAGATTGGAATTCTTATAATTTATATTCTTCAATACTTTAATTTTTCGTTTGATATATAAAACAGGAATATGGATGAATATTTATATGTGAATCAAACCAAATATAATCACACATTTGAATTTTTTATCATTATCGCATATTATAATATTTATTTTGCACCAAAAAGTATTTATTTTATTTAAATGTTAGTGAATAATATCTAAAGTTTTAACAAAAATAATATTTAAAAAGTATAAATAATATTTAAAATTTTAACACTTGTAGTATCAAAAGAGTAGAACAATAAACTTGCAATTGCAGTATAAGAAATTAATTTTTTTTTGTTTAATAGCAGTCGTAATAGGTTAAGAAAGGATCCTTGTTCTAATTTTTTATTTCGTACGGTCAATAAGATTGATAACAATTTAAAATGAAAGCTAGATCAATGATATGGGTTTCGTATTGTACTCATCAGTATCAGTTGGAAGGTATTGTATTAGGTGAAAAAAATATTATGAAATTGTGTTCAAAGGTACTTGGTACCATTTATTTAGCACGGTATTAGCCGGTACAGCTAGTACTTGCTGATATTGTAAACTTTGAAAAACTGGGGGACTATTCTATAAAAAAAATTAAAACAACCCCCCCTCGATCTGCAAACTGCAAAGAACTCTCTCTCTGTCATCTATCCTCTCTAGCTCTCCTCTCTAGCTCTCCTCTCCTAGTCGCCAATGTCCCAGCTGCATCTCCCTCTAGTGTTGGCCACCACAGCACCACTACGGTGTTGCTCAACGGGTGATTGTCTCTGCTTTTCCCATTAAGTGTGTTGTTGTGCCTGCTCATGCGATCACGCCTGCTGCCTAACTATGAATTACCTCCACCTCTGGTTCTCTACTATTTTAATCGATAGCTACCACTCCCCTATACCTCTGGGCCTCTGGTCCTGATCACTAACTTACACCCCCAACTATAGATCAAATCAAATCTAGAATTTTGCAAATCATATTTAAACTCGACCTGAACTGACCCACCCATCAGTTGACCCATACCAATTTAGGGATTTAGTTCACTGAAGGTTGCAAAAAATTGTAACAAATTTTATGGAATTGTGAAGTTGTTAATTTTTGGAATTGTGAAGTTATGAATTTGTGAAAATTTGAAGTTGTAAATTTGACAATTTGTGGAATTGTGAAGTTGTGAATTTGTGAAAATATGAAGTTAATTATAGAATTTGGAATTGTCGAATTGTGTTGATCACTTGATCAATTGATTGTTAATTTGGATATTGAATTGTGTATCCATGACTTTATGTTGTGTAGTAATTTTGTATGTTGAATTGTGTTAGATTAAATTGAATTGTGTAGTGTATTATGTATGTTGATTGTAGAGTTAATTTGAGTAAAAAAATTAAAATTGTTGATTAAATTGGAGAATGAAAGATTGCTAAATTAAAGTTGAGAATTAGAATTTCAATATCAATGTTGATTAAAATTAGTTAAGAAAACAAAATATTGATAAATATTACAAATTGAATTTTATAAGCAAACAAAATATATTAATTTATAGTTAAATTATGTGATTACATAAAATAGGTTATAAACTTATAGTTACGAGTTATGGTTAAAATTGAATAGGTTACAGTTGTGAGTGTATATCTTTAGTTGACGATTAAATGATGTAATTGTACATGTTGTGTATTCTGTAATTGTGTAAGTGAAATACTTGAATTGTTGGTTTTTGACTTATTAGTTAATTGTGTTGGATGAAATTGAATTTTGTAGTGTATGTTTACCTTTCATTGTAGAGTTAAAATGAGTGAAAAACTAAGAATGCTGATTAAAATTAGTGAATGAAATATTATTAAATTAAAGTTAGCAATTAGGATTTTAGTAGCACTGTTGATTAAAATTAGTTAAGAAAATAAAATAATTATAAGCATTACATAATGAATTGTATAAGTAAACAAAATATATTAGTTTATAGTTGATTAATTGAATTATGAGATTACATAAAGTAAGTTGTAAACTTATGAGTTATGGTTGAAGTTGAATATGTTATAGCTGTGAGTGTATGTCTTTAATTTATGGTTAAACATTGTAATCATACAAAATGATTTATGTATGTTGAATACTTGAATTGATGGTTTTGACTTATTGGTGAATTGTGTTAGATGAAATTGAATTGAGTATGATGTAATTATAAAAAATGAGTTATATTATGTAAGATGCATATGTGTAATTATGTTATTTTGGACTTTTGAGTTAATCAAACATATCTTATGATAGTAGTTTATCATGAAATTATGTGTTCTTTATTTTGATATATGTCTTCATTTATTTTTACAGATAAATGGTAGGAAGTTCAAATACCCCTAATGATTCAATTGCTTCTGGAAGATACAATGATCTAGCTTGGGCTCATATTGCATTGGTCCTCGATATAAAGAATTATACTATTTGCATGTTTTGCAACAAGCATTTGAAATGTTGAGGAATTACCATATTAAAGAAGCATTTAGATAAGGTTAAAGGACATGTGGAACCCTGTAAACAAGTGGGTCATGATGTAAAGTGACAAATGAAGAATTTGCTTAAAGAGTATCTGTAACACCCCATTCCCGCTGGATCTGAACCCGATATCAATGGTGATACCCGAATCCGTGCCCTGCGAGGATGGCATGTCACATCACTTACTATTTAAAAACTCGGTATAATTTTTTTTTGAATTTAAAACTCTTATCAATGATCATAAATGTGGGCCCACTTTTTCTTTTATACAAAACATTTTTTTTTTACATCTTAGCAATGAAACATACAATACCGAAAGTCGATAACTCAAAATTGGCCCATTTTATTTAGAACCATTTGAAACCACACAATGAAATTAACAGAACATTTATTAGCCACTTGGGCCCATTTCAATTTACAAATCATATCATTCATTGTCAGTTTTCTCAAAATCATTACAAATTGTCGTATTCAATTAAAAACACTACAACCGTAACAAATGAGTACAAATCAGTACAACACTTTGCGGAAAATACAATAACATAAACAACACAATGCAGACGCGAACTGATCCCGACCTCTTCTTTTCTCTCTCTTTTGCATCAGATATACTCCCGTCGCCTAACGGGGTATTCTTCTGAGTCCTGAAAAATAATTGCAAATTTTGGGTGAGTTTTGCG